>JAFJYJ010000084.1:1800000-2332500 GCA_019022615.1 Acacia melanoxylon | reverse complement strand
ATGGGCTTTCAAGGGAATTGATCATAACCTTGCTCCATTTCAACACATGAAGTTAGATGATAAGTTTATTGTCAGTTGTAAAATCCATCCAGATACTTACCTTAACAAGGTGATACCTCTTTCCTTATGGAGTTTCTAATTACAACTTGTGCTATTTAGATATGCAATCATCTTGTGTAACACGGAAGCATTTAAATAGGTTCTTATTGGGAGGGAACAAGGTCCAATGCAACTTTGGAACATTAGCACAAAGAAAAAAAGATGAGTTTAAGGGATGGAATTCACCTGTCTTGTCTTGTGTATCTTCCCCTGCTCTTGATGTTGTTGTTGTTGGTTGTGCAGACAGAAGGATTTCTGTTCGCAACATTTGATATGATGAAGAGTTAGTTACATTTACCCACTCTACTCGAGGTTTTGTGACTGATAAGTGCTAGAATTTTATGTTATTTAAATCTTTCAATAGTAAGTATTCATGCCACTATGGGGCGATCTTAAAAGAACTGTGCAAGTGCGACAAGGTTGTTTTGTGTTTTGATGGTTACTCTTATCAACATGAAAATCTTTGATTGATTCCTTTTTCTTGTGAATAGGATTTGTAAATGAATCACAGGGAAGATAAATTTTCAATTTAATAATTTATGGTCATTTGAAATGAAATAATAAAAGATAAGATGTAAAACTCAATTTGTGAAAAAAGATTGAATTACAGTGAAAGTGCTATCTTTTGCTCATCTCCTGTCTTCATTTTAGTTGGTTGTACTTGTAACTAGATTTAGGTCCAATTGAGAGAACGCTGTAATTCCCTTTTACTGCTAAAATGTGAAACGAGTGAGAATTCATTGGACAAAATGCTCAATAGGTATAAAGAGAATATACAATACTTTGCAGCATAACTAATATCTAGTGACCAACATGCCCACATAAATTTAATGTATCCCAAAGCATATGAAATTACTAAAACTTTTTGAAAATACTAAAGCTACATAACAATCTCACCTGAAAAATCTGCAGAGTGAGGGAGTTGTTCCTTGATTTAAGGAAGGTCCTCCCAAGTGTCATTTTTAGGTTCAGAATTTTCCCCAATGGATCAAAATTTTTGAGTCAATGGTATGTTGCTTTGTTGCATCAGCTTCCTCCCTAATATTTCCTCCGGTTATAAAGCAAATCTACCCTCATCATTGAGTGATTCTGAGCTCCTATAGCAAAGATTGTGTCCTAGTAAAGCTCCCCAAGCCTCCCACTTTTCTTTTTTCTTTTTTTTGTATCTTCCCCAATTTGTAGATCTCGTTTTAGAATTCTGTCTGTGACACTTCATCATGGTGAGACCATAGTATCTAGACCCGAACACTACACTTTTGCCCTTGGGTCCCTAGATTTCCAAAAGTAGCCTCAAATCAGACCTTAATGAGATTATTTAGACCTTTAATGTTACACTTGTTTACCTGCTTGTTCTGTTTCTTTTAGATGAGCAACCAATTCTAGCTTTAGGAGGTTCGTCTGGTGTTATAAGCATATGGAATCTGGAAAAGAAAAGGCTCCAATCTATCATAAAAGAGGCTCATGATGGATAAATCACATCATTACATTTTTTCCTAATGAGCCGTGATGATGAGTTCTTTAGAAGACATGTTTTTATTTTCTTTTTTGGAGACACATGGGAATCATTTTTTTGTTTCTGAAACAAAATGAATTTGTATCTATTACGGATCAGTACAAGGCTCATTTGCGGCCATAGGGCAATCCACATCAGAATCCACCCATAATGAGGGGAGATTATAATCGCCCTTATACATAACCACTTGCAGGTGTGGCGGCACAAATACATGGGCTGAGGCGCACAAAGCCCAAAAGTCCAAACCCTATAAATAGGAGATAAACCTAAAATGTACGTATTCTTTATTCATCCTATTTACTATTCAGCCTCACTGTGCACACACCCCACCCCCTTTTGGCCTAACGTCATTTACGTGCACAGTGATCCATTATTCTCCTTGGTATCTGCTTTATAGATATCCTGGAGCAATCATATTCCCTTTGGTATCTGCCTTATAGATATCTTGGGGTACTCATCTGATCCAATATCAATATACCAATCGATCGACTAGACATCTATGTTCTTATATAGAACATTGGCGCCAATCGTGGGGATCTATAAATTTTGATTCTTATGACCAATGATGGTTGCTGCTGCCAGAAGTAATAGTCAGATGCTCCAGCACGACCAGTTGCCTAAAGGAAATGGCTAACGTTGTGGGAAAGGATAGGAGAAAGAGTCCACCTCCGAAAGGAAGGGAACAAATGGGAAATCAGAAGCAAGATTTCCATGGAAGAAACCCGGATAACAGATCCCAGGGTGACAGGCATGAAGGAAAGTATGAAAGGTACGCTCCCCTAAATGTTTCGCAATCGCAAGTATGGAGGGAGGTAGCGTTAACCAAGATGAAAAATGTTGACCGACCTTGACCACTTTGCAACAAGGCAACCATAGACCAATCCCGGTTCTGAGAATTCCATGACGGACTGGGACACACTGCGGATCAATGCTGGGACCTCAAAGATGCTATTGAGAAATTTTTCAGAGAGGGTAAGTTACGGTAGTACGTGATAAAAACCCAAGGTCGACATAGCAATAAGCACAAGCAAAGGGGCCACAGTAATAACACGGCTCCTGAAAAAAAGAAGAGAGATACCAAGTAGAAGAAACCAGATGATAACGATGATGAATTTCCTGAGCCCGAGTTTGACTGTAATGTCATCATCAGAGCATTCGAAGGAGGAGGAGACTCGGTGAGCCAGAGAAAGAAGTACTTAAGGGAGGTCCATTCAATAAGGGACTAGCCGAGTTTCAAAGAAGAGCCTAGCAGGCCAGAACCTCCTCTACTATGCTTTACTAAAGAAGATCTCAAAGACGTAGTCTCAAGCCGTCAAAATGGTTTGGTGATTAGGGAAACCCTAGTAACTTCCGGGTTAAAAAGATTTTCGTAGACGCCGGAAGCTCGGTAGATATCATCCTCTAGGATGCCTTCAAACTGAAGAAACTCGACCAAGAAGACTTAAAGCCATGTAAGACAACACTCACGGGTTTTAATGGGGAGCACACCCGTCCTAAGGAATACATTGACCTCAGATTAACATTGGGAACGAATGAAGCATTCAAGAGCGGGTTAGGTTTGTCGTTGCCGATTTCCCATCCACTTACAACATGATCTTGGGGAGACCAACTATTCACAACTGGGATATGCTGGTGTCCACCAAACATCAGAAGATGAGGATGGTGAGTAACAAGAATGAAGTTGTTACCATCAAAGGAGATCAAAAAGAATACCGGCAGTGTTACTTCGAAACGGTCAAAGAAAGTGAAGATGGTACATTCTCTCCACCCCGGATTCGCGACGGAGATGGGAGAGCGAACAGAGGCAAAGCTAGACAACCTTGCAAACCAATAAATATGGTTGAGTTGGATATCCGAGAAGATGCTGAGGTCCTAAGATAGAGTGATTTATGTGTGTAACATCCAAGTTTTTATTATTAGTAATTAAGTTTTTTAGGATGTGATTTATTAAGTATTCTGAGGTTTAGAGGAGATCTAGAAGTACAAAATTAAGAGTTTTTGTCAATATTATAAGATAAATGAATTTAAAATATTATATATATATATATATAAAAAAAAAGAAAAGGATAAAGGGGCACGTGGCTCCTTTTATCCATCACGTGGGAGGCATATAAACCCTCACCCATCAATTAAATAGCACAGTAGCGGCATGACGACACAGTGAAGCCTCGACGACGTCGATTTTAGGTTAGGGTTCTACTTTGGAGATCAATAAGATTGATTTGGGCGTGTGTTTAAGCTATTAGATTAGGAGTGGTGTGATAATAATTGGCTTTGGTAAAAGGTAACCACTTTCCTCATATTGTGCATTATGATGTTTGTGAGTGTTTTTAATTATATAAAACTATGTTGATTATGCAAATTGCCTTGTAGGATTTATTTTCATGAAGAAATGACTAGTTATATTATATTATATGAATTAGTGTAGAATTATGAGATTGAAAATATTCTATTAGTAACTTGTGAATTATGAGAGGGGATGGTGGATGTAGATTTGACGGGAGATTATTCAAAGAGAAAATAAGGAGGTGAAATCTTGTACAAAAATAGGAAATAAGGTGGTGGGTTTTTAGGTGTACATTGGTTACTCCTTTGACGCAATCGTGTTTAATAGGGCCTTGACACCTCACTAGTATATTAGAAGGGGAACCCATGGTCCGGTCTTGTATTCTGTGGATTTTGGTTTGTCCATATCACTTAATCAATGAGCTTGTTGAGTTGAACTACCAGTCATATGAGTGAGTACTAGCCCATGGATTTAGTCAGAGGAAATAAGAGAGGATCGAAAATAAATTCTTGTATATTGATTATTATGTGTGCTAAATATGAAAAATGAGATATTAATATTGTGAATTGATATATATACATATATGTTGCCATGTGACATTATTGATAATGCTATGATTTTATAGTATCTCACTTGACACCTCACGAACAGTTACTTGTATGCCCGATGAGATGGATTGATGGTTACTATTTTTTAGGTGATAGTTCTCATACGAGTCCATCAGAGAAGGCTTCGGAAACTTAAGTCATTTTTGCTAACAGTAGTGCTTCCACCTTTTTAGTATATGTTAGATTATTGTATATTATCATGTTATGGCTCATTTTGCATACTCTAGTTTATTTTGACTATTTTGATAAATGATTATTGGTTTATTAAACCCTTAATAAATTATTATTTTATGAAAAAATAGAGAACGTTACAATGTGTAGATCAGCCTTATTATCACACAACTACTTCGCAGGCAATGACATGGTAAAACTAACATCCTTCATTAATTGGTGAATCCAAGTGATTTCACACACTGACTACGTCATGGCTTTGTACTCCTTTAGTCCTTAATATAAAATATATTTATCTAATTTGATTAGATTAAAAAAGTTGGTTAAGTTAATTAATATGATATATATTCTCTAAAACATCTTAATCATCTTCCTTAATTTAGTCATTCCTTCTCCTTCTTGATTATTGTTGAAAGAATATCAATAAAGGTTAATTGAGAAAAGATTGACATATAAAAACTATATTTTATATTTAAAAGCAAGATCATTAAATGTGTAATATTAACGTGGGAGTACTTGTGAATGATTTTCGTAACTACTTACATTTCAATCTGCCCGGGTTGAGTGGGCGGCGAAAAGCATTGAAAGCTTTCAGTCACCAACAGCTAAACAAGTTCAGTTACAAAAGTCACAAACCACTGAAAATAAATTAAATGGAAAAGCTTGAAAGAATATAATCAACAAACTAGCCAAAAAAGAAATCATTTTCAGTTAGCCCTCCTACCTAATTATCATCAATTTATGACAACAAAGTAACTACCTAAACTTATTATCTATTATACACTTCATAATAGAGGGAAAATGAGATGCAGGGTTGAGGGATTCGAGCAAAAATAAACAAGACCGCACCTTATTGGCTGGAGAAACGTGTGCAAAGCACAAAAAATTCACCAGGTTAACACTTACTCTTCTTTGAATAAACATATATCTTTTATAATGCCTAATTCGGCTTTGCCTGAGAATTCCGTAGACAGGTATAAACAAAGCTTATTTTCCCTTCAAACCTTTATCTGACAAACCCATCTTCAGCAGCTAGTCAAATTCTCATTGTTAAAGCCTGCCAACAAGCTGACAGTAGGAGCGCTGGTCAAACATATACGTCTCCTCCTCACTTGAGTGTTTCAATAGGAGCATTGATGTATGTGACAAATGTGATAAAGACTCTAAAATTCTACTCTTGAACACTTTTTTCTGGTGAACCATCATAATGGAAAGAATCAAGGCTGCAAAGGAATTTAACACCAACAAGAACCATTAAAGCAAAATAAGAGAGAATAAAATAGTTAGGAGAATGTTAAAAAAGAAAATAAAGAGCTGAAGTATATGGCTAGCCTGCACTTATGTGGAACCCTCCATGAGATAACTGACAATCTCTTCAAACTTGAAGGCAGGGACAAATAATGTTTCCAATCTTGAAGCATAATTCGAAGATCATGAAGCTTGCTAATCAAACCAAAGCAGCAATTGGCATGCATTGTACAAACTTCATTTAAATCTTTGCTTGGTTCACAAAGCCCACCAAAATTGGTTGTATCCAAGAATCTAATCTTCAGTCCTATATCAGTGATGAAAGGATGAACCTTGATAAAATTTAGGACATCCTGATCATGGTATCCAGGATAGGTTTCCCGCGAAGAATACCAGAACTTGTAAAACTCTATCGACCTATTATTGGATTTTACAAAGTTGAACCCTCCATTGGGTCTATTATTTACATCATCAGAGCTTCCTGTGTAATGGTCACATGCTATCTGAAAATCTGCATCTAGATGGAAACGTGGAAATGGGTCTCTGAACCACATGATATCAGCATCCTGAAGGGGAAACACCATTAAGTAAGTATTCTATTGAAGATGCCTTACATGTGTGTCTACCTTCATATGTAAGTTTGTTTAACTTTCCCATATCTTCTTTTATTCATAACTTTTATCTTTGTTGATACAATCCTAACAGTAGAAATAAAACACTGATGGAACCTCAAGTACTTGTTGCATTGTTTATAAAGTACAAATAGATGTCTGTCCCTAACAGCGAAGACACGAGTTACAAGACCCTGGTGGATGGAGCAAAATAGAAGAAATGAAAAGAAAAAATCCTCATTTCTGGAGGCCTCAATCTCATCCACGGACAAGACAAATCCTTTCTCATCCCTCTCCTCACCAAATGTGCTCCTTCAAACTCTCTCTCTCTCTCTCTCTTCCCATTCTCCTTTCTTAGCTCTTCAAAAACGAGTTCCAAAGAATGGTTTACCCTCCTGTGGACCAAATCTCTTATTTTCCACTTTCTTGCTTCCGTTGCGTCTTGGGCTAAAACACTGACTCATCAAACACGTGAAAGATTTTGGTTGAAATAGGAGCATTTACAACTATTGTCTATGGTTTGATTCTACCAGTTGGAGGAAATAAACTGGTTTACAAGTATGCATGAAAAGTTATATTTTTTATTTTTATTTTTTTGGCGCTAAAATGGAGCCAAAGGCCCAAAAAGCAGAAAATACAAACATGAAGAACTATTCAGGGCATGGGGGCCCCTGAAATTGGGAAATTAAGTTCAAACAGATGGTTGGAGAAGTCGTTTTCCAGGTGATGAGCTTGTCTGCTTTATGCATAATTACCACATTTCTATTTTGTAAGACAAGTTGAATTTGCTTGAGATTGAATTTCCTATGTTGCATAACAATCAGCAATATCCATCCTGTGTGCATGCACAATTATCACATTCCAATTTTGTGAGAGAAGTAGAATTTACTTGACATAGAATCACCTTTGACAATAACAGCACAATGACCCTGATCCCAAGCTAGATTTAAGTCATCAAATAAACCCCATAGTTCTGTCAGAAAGGAAGTGTCAGGGATGCCTGCTAAAACCTAAACACCAGTTTCTGAATGGTCTCGAGTAACACCACCACACCCAGCATACCCAAGGTTACCCTTTGAAGCCACAACACAATTTTCACCCATCCTTAGCCAGGATAATTTAGAAGTGGAATTTAGAGCTAGATCTTCAGATCAAGCAAACAGTCAATTTTTACAGCTTAAGTGAATTTAATAACTTAAAGATTGCTATTTATAGAAAGCTGCTACATTCTTCACCTTCACCACAATCTAATTTTACATTTCCTCATCAAACTAAATAGAAAATGCAATTGCAGCATGCTGCCAATCTAAGTTTAAATGTTTCACTTAACGAGATCATTCTTTTTTTTGGTTATTCCTAATAAGATGTTCCCCCTTGAAAGCTTAGTTGATAACTCATTGATAGGACAGAATCAAAACATAGGCAGCTTATTCCCTCACTCACATAGCAGACAAATTCACAGTTAAGTAGCATGTTAAGAAAATCAATACAAAACTCAATAAACTTCACTGCCTCAGACTTTCAAATCTGTGTCATAAAATAAAAGATAACTGTAAGACATACAAAATCTGTTCATTGAGAATTGAAGAGGGAGGTAATATGAAGAACTTACAGTAAACACAAAACTGTATCCCTTCTCAAGAACAGAACGTAGGAAATCAATCCTTCTCCACATCATGTCCAAGTAGCGAGGAGTCATAAAGTATGCCTCTTCATGAAAATCAGCTCCTTCACTAACAAGAGAGTAGCAATAGGTATGTATAGCCTGACAGCGTACCAATGCCTTGTGATCCAATGCAATAATCACTAAATGGTTCAAAAGCCAACGGGTGTGATCACCAATTCTAAAGCTCTCAAGGAAAAGGTCAATTACTGAATTTTGTGCTGCCCATGCTTCGTTTAAAGTGGTCAAGATGACAGTTTTGTCTTCCATAGCAGCCTCATTCAAAATCCCTTCAAGTCGATATTCATTGCTAACCTGAAGAATATGCCGATTAAGAAGACAATAATAAATAGGTTCCCTCTTTTAGAGAAATTGAACCAATGAAGCAAGAGATAAAATCAATAATCCTTCAAAGCGGTAGATAGATGAAGAAATCATGTCAATCGTAGCAGTTGCACTGTTGCAGTGAACAAACTACGAAGTATTTGCCCTACAGGCCAACCATTCCATATTTACAGATACCAGAAATAACCTTCAAAAGCCGACTGGTTAGCATACATGCAACAATTAGGAGGGGGAACAAGAAGCCTAGAGTTCCTCAGTTTTCTAATAAAGAAAGAATTTCTTTCCAAAACTACAGTCTGCATTTGTTTTTCAATACAAAGGCAGTATATATGCAAAAGTACGATCAACAAATTACAATCAGTACTGGTATGTGTTAGATAAGAAAATGTAGCTAATCTCAGTACGCAGTAAAAACCTAGAGCATATACATATTTATTTGTCAAAGCACATCCATATCTATTTTAAATATCGTTATAGAGCTTCCTTCCTGGTTCGACTACTCAACAAGCAAGCAACACAAAGAAATACCAAAATAACAACAATAAGCCTCCCTCTAATTCTCATCAACCGTTTTTATTTGAAAATACAGAGGGAGGATGGGAGGCAAAAGAAAATAGAAGGCACGCAAAGCTGATAATGCAAAGTTTGTCAAAAAGAAAAAGTTTGTGATTTTCACGGCTTTTAGGTTAGTTAGAAAGAGTTTAACCTCTAGAAGTTTAGCTAAACTTTCAAGCCTCTCAATCTAAAAGCGAAACAGAACAGTTCGATACAGCCGCTAAAATCTTCAGAAAAAACCGAAATGCCGAAAGAAATTAGAGTAAGATGTGTATTTCAAAAGAAGAAGAGCATGAAGCAATCGAACTCACAGCATAGGAATCATAAGCCGACGGTATAATGTTCGGAAAGGCAGAAAGAGAATAAGAGGAGGGGAAGCGAGAGAGGAATTGGGATGAATCAACATCCCAGAGAAGGACCAAGCAAGAGAGAGAAACAGTGGCAAAGAATAACGCGACGGTGAGAGTCCGCCGGAGGAGGACTGTGGACTCCGGCGGCATGTCGGCAGCAGAATTAATGGCGGAGCTGCGACAAGGTTTCGTTGGAGATCGTCTCTGGTGAGACGCAGCACGGGGTGCGGGGGACATGGGACTTTTGGGATCAAAAGGTCATTTTCCGTGGTTTAACACTAGTTCTTAGTCGATCGGTGGTTTAACAGTATAAACTAACATGATCAACATAAGAGAGGGAGCTCGAATGATGAGGGTGTAATCACAACCCATTGACCCGATAGCCCCAACATACCGATCAGGCCCGATGGTTATTATATTCAAAATAATCCACGTTACAATAGAGCGATCTTTTCCATGGTGCCTTAAAAGGCTCCGGTAGATGGGTTTCCTCATTATTCTTTCAAGCCTATTGGAAGGCTATTTGGATGAAGGATCCTTTTCTATAACTCATTATTCTTTCAAGCCTATTGGAAGGCTATTTGGATGAAGGATCCTTTTCTATAACTGAAGGGAATCGTCCACTTATTACTTTGATTCCCAAAAGAGAAATAGCTGAATTATCCTTATTAATATTGGATTGAATTGGTCTAGGGGCCCGAGTGTTTGTCCCGTTACGAGGTGGGTCGCCATACCCCTTGAGTCGAGATGTACCCGAAGGTATCCCCTTCGCGCCTATTAACTCACTTTGAGCCTACTCCAAGTACCGGGTCGAATCTATGCCCGAGGGATACCTCGGTCCCTGTTGGGACTGTCTTGCCGATAGCTCATATTTCATAGCGAACGGCCGGGATTTCCTGGCGGACACTACCCTCGGCTCCTGTCAACATAGGACTAAGGCACCTTCGACCTCGGCCCATAACACCGGACTTTTTCTTCTCAAACTATATTGCATACGCCGTACTCCCTTGAGCAACTAATTTATGCCTTCGTTTTCCATTAATTTTTAGGTCGAATGGAGTCATCCTCTTCTCAAATTAGTGGCGGTCGATCCCGAGGAGGCGATTCCTCTGCTCCTTCCAACGCCACTTCTTCGGTTTCCCGGGTTACATATGAAGCCCTCACTACGCGATCCTTAATGACCGTAGCCGAGATTAGTAAGATGAAGCTTGGGGAGTTCGAGGGTTGTTTGCGAGTCCTCCGATGTTGATGAGCTTTGTTTGCTCATCTAGGGTGGCAGTGTACAAACTTCTTTTTCTTTTATAAAGCTTATATAACCCGGCTCGGTATTCGCTTCCGTTTACCGAGTTTCAAATGTCTTGCCTAGATTACCTTCATCTGGCCCCCTCACAACTTCATCCTAATGGCTGGGCGTACATTGTGGCCTTTGAGAAGTTATGCAATTCTTTCCAAGACCCTATTCCTTGCACGCCCGCCCTCTTTTTTTACTTCTTCAGTCCTTATACCCCTCGTTTTGGGAAGGAAGTGGATAAATTGAAGGGGCTTACTTCCCTTCGGAGTGATCCTGACCGGAAGCTATTGAGTGCTTTCTTGGATTCCTTCAAGCACTTCAAGAACGGCTTTTTCAAGGTCGTGGCCAAACCCGGGCAAAAGCCCTGGTTTTTGAAAGGGGCCGAGGGGGACGGAGTAGAGTGGAAGTTTCCCTTGTATTGGACGTATGATCACCACAAGGTGGCTTCTACCTCATACCAAGTTGAACCAGACGATCTTCCCGCCGAGGAGGTTGTTTTTGTAGATCGGCTGGTGTCATATTTTACTACATACGGCAGCCGGAGCGCGGCTTACTTTATTTCCGGTCCCGGCTCTAAGTCGGGATATGTAATTTGTATGGCTTTTGTATATGCCCTGCTTTAACCTTTTTCCTTTCCTAATGTATGCGATAACTAATCATCTTCCTTTCCTAATGAATCCTTTGTCTATGAATTGTGTCCCGTTGTCTGTGACTATTTCAGCAGGAATTCCGAATCGAGCGACAATATTATGTCGAAAAAACCTTTGAATCCGTGCCGAGGTAATCGAGGTTAGAGGCTCGGCCTCGATCCATTTGGTGAAGTAATCTACTGCCACAATGAGCCACCTAAATTGCCCCGGTGCGGCTTTGAATGGCCCTAAGAGATCCATTCCCCATTTATAAAAGGGCCAAGGAGCCGAGATGTCACATGATTCGATGGCGGAGGCCAAATAATCTTGGCGTGTTTCGGCAACTTTCGCACCTTTGACAGCGACTTCCATGGCGTCCATCTTCATTGTTGGCCGGTAATATCCGACACGCAAAGCTTTTACGGCCGGGGCCTTACCCCCATGTGATGGCCGTTCACACCCCGATGTATCTCGGACAACACATATCGGCTTCCGAGATGAATCTACACATCTCATCATTGGAGAATGTATACCTTTCCGGTATAGTTGGTCATCCATCATCGTGTAGACCGCGGCTTCTCGTATTAACTTCTTTGCCTCAACGGAATCTATTGGTATAATCCCTCTTTCGAGGTAATCTTCAATCGGTTTCCTCCAATCCGTAGCGGTGATATCGTCATGACGCAACTAGGCTCGGTCGATTTTTTGGATGACGGTTCGGTAGATTCCCGGGCCCTTGGTGCGCGAGTTTCGACAAGATATCGGCTCGGGTGTTTTCTTCTCTTGGGATGTGGGTGATTACAACTTCGTCAAATTCGGAGATCAACTCCTTCACTTTATTGAGATACTTAGCCAATAACGGACCTTTCGTCTGATAAGTGCCCTCTATCTGTGCGGCTACAAGCTGTGATTCGGTGAAAACCCTTACTCTCTGTGCTTGATGTTCTCGGGCTTTCAATAATCCGGCCAGTAGGGCTTCATATTCGGCCTGGTTATTAGAGGTCGGGAACTTCAGTTGGAGGGAATGTTCAATGGCGACACCTTCCGGGTTTTCGATTATGACTCGGCTCCACTACCCTTTGCATTTGACGAACCGTCCACATATACTTTCCACACTTTACTTTGAACGTCGGCGGCTCTCGTCCATAACGGTGAGTTCCCCGACGAAATCCGCCAACGCTTGGGATTTGACTGCGTCTTAGGGCCGTAGGTGATGTCGAACTCGGATAGCCGGGATCGCCCAACCGGTCATTCTTCCCGGCCAGTCGGGTTTATGTAATATCTGCTTGGGAGCGGAAGGCTTGTACGGACTATGATACGGTGCCCCGGAAATAAGGTCTTAATCTTCTTGAAATGAGCGGGGCAAAGGCCACTTTTTCCAACTTCGATATCGGACTTCCGAGCTCGTAGCGCCTTACTCACGAAATACACCGGACCGCCCGCCTCGGTTCTGTACTAGCGCCGCGCTCACTGCTTCTTCACCCACTGATAAATATAAAAATAGAGACTCTCCGGGTTAGGTTTTGATAGAACTGGTGGGGTTGCCAAACAAAGCTTGATCTTTTCAAAAGCTGCCTCACATTCCCCGTCCCATCCTCCTTGTGTTTCCTTTTTTAGCAACCTAAAAAATGGGAGCGCGTTCTCGGCTGGTCGCGGTAGAAACCTGGTTAGCGCGGCGGTCGGCCGATACCGATTAGCCGTCTTTGTACTTCCTTCTTCGTCCTCGGCTGCTGCATATCGAGGACGGCCTTGCATTTATCCGGATTGGCTTCGATTCCTCGGTTTGTTAACATAAAACCTAGGAACTTCCCGGACGGGACTCCAAATGCACATTTGGTCGGGTTCAAACGAATCTGAAACCTCCTCAACTTTTCAAATGTCTGTTCGAGATCACGGACATGGTTTTCGGGGTCCTTTGACTTCACGATCATATCATCAATGTAGACTTCAATGTTTCACCCAATCTGATCCGCGAATACATTGTTCATCATCCGTTGATAAGTTGCCCCGGCGTTCTTAAGACCAAAGGGTATCACGTTATAGCGATAGTTGGCCTTGTCGGTCATAAAGCCGTCTTCTCTCGATCACTCGGATGCATAGGTATTTGATTGTAACCGAGTATGCGTCCATGAAGGATAACAATTGAAAGCCCGACGAGTTATCGACCAACCGATCGATGTTTGGCATCGGGTATGAATCTTTGGGACGGGCTTTATTCAAATTGGTATAATCCGTGCATACTCTCCACTTTCCGCTTGGCTTTTTTACCATAACTACGTTAGATAGCCGGTGGTATATTGTATTTCCCGATGAACCCGGCTTCCAAAAAGCTCCTCGTGCGTCTTTGCTCCAAAGCCTTACGCTGTCAACCCCGATATTTCTCTTTTTACGTGCCCTTTGGTTTGGACCCCTGGATGATGCGGCCTATGACACAAAAAATTAGGATTGATTCCTGGGACCTCGAGATGACGTCCATGCGAATACATCCCGGTTACGCCTCAAGAATTTGACCAATCTATCTCTTAAATCCGGGTCCATTGCCCCTCCGATCTTTGTTGTCTTCGCTGGATTTCCTCCAAGGATGAGCTCTTCCAACTCCCCTTCTGGTTCTGGACGTGGGATTTCGGGCTCGTCCCTGAGGTCGAGTTCTACCATGCTGACGGGTCGTCCGTCTATTCTCGATTTTCGAGGTTCGAATTTGTTCGTTTCTTGGGATCCGAAGTGGGGAGGGTGGACCCCCTTCTCCGGCTCGGATTGTCTCGAAGTAACATTGACGTGATTCCTTCGATCTCCCTTAACAACCACTACTTTATTCTTATTGTTTACCATCTTCAACCTCGGTGCTTCGTGGATACTATCATATCCCAACTATGAATCGTTGGCCGCCGAGTATGACGTTATATGGGGACGGGAAATCGGCGACTATGAACCCGACCCGTTCGGATTTGAAAGCCTCCCTAGCCCCTATAGTAAGTCTTAGGTCGACATATCCCTTGGGAGGTGAATGTTCCCAGTTAAAGCCTATAAGGGTTGTTTTGCACGGTTTTAAATCCTCAACGTCCATATTCATCCTTTTGTAAGCATCCCAACTAATAATGTCTGCCGAGCTCCCTGCATCCACAAAAACCCTTTTTACGAGGCACTGAGCCACGGTGGCTGTTATGACCAATCCGTCCTGGTGGCCGGGTACCACGTCTTTTAGTTATTCAGTAGTAAAGACTAATGGGGGTGGTTTCGGTCCGGTTGAATCGTCTTTAAACTTTGGGATATTGCGGACGAAAGCACTTCCCTCAAATATTTCTTGCGCTTTGGGCCGATCGTATCGCCTCCCCGCCAAATCCTCCACGACTACATTACGGTGGAATTGAGCTTCCGGAACTCATCTTCCTCGACGACCGACCTCCGACGCTTCTCATCTTTCTTCGGGCCTTTGTCGGACTCCTACTTCGGCCTCCTTGTTGGCGTTTGGGACCTTTACGCCCTTGAGTTTGAATCGGGTATTGGCGTAGCTTGCCTTCCCGATGAATCGCTCGATGGCATCCGGAGTTCAAAGCATTGATCCGTAGTATGCCCCGGCCCATCGTGAAACTCACAAAACTTAGGCGATCGATCGAGAATCGAACCCTAGGAGGCCGAGGTCTATTCAATTTTTTCATCTCGGTCGGGCAACCTCCTTCCAAATGCGGGATCGGGAGGCGTTTAAAGGGGTATACTTCTCGTATCGTCCTTTTGCCTCAAGCCGTCCCTCCGAGTTGCGACCATCTCGGCCCCCGGGTTCGTTGGTGGCCTTCTCCCTTTGACTTACGCGGTTGGCCTTTACGTTACGTGATATATTTCCTCGTTTCTCCGACCCGACCGCGTTAGCTATCTCCATCTTTCTACGTCCAAGTATTGCTTAGCTCGGGTGTGGAATTCGGTGAGCATGTGGACTTGATTCTTAAAGATATTCTTAGCTAATCGGGCCGAGGGATCCGGGCCATCTACTATGCGGTGTACGTGGACGTCATCCGGAAGTGAACGAACTTGCAACGCTACCTCTTTGAATCGGTCTAGATATTTACGGAGGGTTTCCCCTTCCGCGCTTGATTTTGCTCAACGTAAATTGAGACTTCGGTTACTTTTTACTAGTGGCGAAATTTAACTCGAATTCCGACCGAGTTCTTCAAAGTCGTGGATCGAATCGGTAGGTAAGGTATGAAACCACCTCGGGCGGTCCGGTAAGCGTTGCGGCAAAAAATTCTTGATATGACGGGCCCTTGATTAAACGGACAAACATTTCTCTCGGGACTTATTTCAGACCAGCATCTCCGAGCAAAATGTATTATAAATGTGACAAAAATTCGCTTGCAGGTTGAAAGGTATTCTTGACTGTATCGCTTCTCGTTTCCAAGCTAGCTTCACTACCCTCTACCATCATTGTATTATAAATTGGGTCACTTCTCGATGTATATTAAAATACGATAGATTGGGATTTTCTCTTTTACCATTTCCCTTCTTTTTCTCTCATTTACTCTCTTCTTTGATCCTTTACTCTCCACTACCCTCTACCATCATTGGATCAAAGTTTTAAAGGTCTAGATTTAACATTTCATAGAAACAAAAATTATTCTAATTTAACTTTAAAATATATAAATAAATTTAAGTTGTTAAAAGAGAAATAACATCATAAGAACCAATAGTCATTGTGATGTTATCAATTAAGCTTTTAAGAGAGTAAAGGGAATGTTATCAATTTATAGTCTCTATTAAGATTGCTCAAAATCAATTAAGTTTGTCCGTTATAATTTAGGGAAAATTAGTCCTTGAAGTATTATCTCACTTATAACTCAGTCCCTGATATTTGACTCGATATGATTCGATCCCCGAACTTTTAACTCACTTAAAACTTAGTCTTGAACTTTTCTATTATTTATAAGTTGATCCATATCATTTATAACTTATCATGAGTCAGCATTGAGTCATCCAATTTGGCCAAAAAAAAAAAGCTTAAGTGGCCTCCAACTCAACTCTACGTGGATTTTACATGAAATTAGGAATAAAAAAGGTAAAACAATCCGAACAAAAAAACAAGTTGAGGATCCCATTGTACATGACACTCGGAGATCTCATTTGCGTCTACATCGTCCACTTGGTGGAACTCACAATGGGACCTTCGCCATGTTCATTGTCCACAAGAGAACATTTTCAAGAGGAGAGGAAGGTGTTTAGATGAGAAAGAAGGATTTGTCAGATTCTTCTCTCGAAATTTTTTTTGAGAAGCTGAAGTGTTTTTCTGAGCAAAATAGACTAGCATTTTATTGCCTATTTTCATATCTTTTGGAGTGAAACACATTCAGTTTTAGTCCGCATGATTGTGTGATCCATTTAAGAACACAACATACCCATCTGAGCTTCTTTCAATTCAATATCTCTCCTAAATGTTGCTATTATCTTTCTAGCCTCACCACTGTATTAATTAATAAGCAAAAAGGATGAAATTGAACCCTCGAACACCCTCATGCTTCTTTCAAAAGCTGCTCTTGTATAGTTCTCAACTATGAGGCACTGATACATTAGAAAAAAAAATCCAACATATCGAACACTTGTATCGGAAACGCCATGTTGAAATTAAGCATAAAAATCAAACCAATATTATTTGAAGTAACACATCAACATCCCATATCAGAAACGCTGTGCCGGAATCGGTATTTCATAGATTCTTAACTCGTTTCACTATCTAGATTGTTTTACTTTAAAAAAAAAAAAAATTACGCAAAATCCACATGGAGCTAAGGTTTAAGGCCACACTTAAACATTTTTTTGCTAAATAGGATGACTCAGTGACTCATGATGAGTTATAAATGATATGAACCAACTTATAAATAATACTTCAAGAGGTGAGTAAAAAAGTTTAAGGACTAAATTTTAGGCGAGTAAAAAATTCAAAGACCGAATCCTACCAAGTCAAACTTTAGAGAGTGAGTCAAAAGCGAGTTAATACTTCAAGGACTAAAAGATTAATTTTCCCTATAAGATTTAAATTGCTTTCTCAATAAAACCGACTATTAGAAGCGATTGCTTCGAGCAACATGACAACTAGTTTGACTCGAGTCAATAGCTCTTTCATTTGACATCTCTGCTATTGTTAACCAAGAATTGTTATTATCTCTTTCGGTAGAAAGGTTAAACAACAGAGAAAAAGACAAGAAACATCATAAACAATATGCATTTATGTTGGAACATATTTCAGGCCGAAAAGGAAATTGTTGAAACATAGTTCATTTCAACTCGTAAGCAGGCTACAACTATCTCTGCACAAACATTCCCAATAACTTGCACCATCGGAGGAGAAAAATATGAAAGCAACATCTGACCCAAGCAAAGATCCCTGTCAAAAGTGTCAAATGCGTTATAAATGAAAAGGCATTAGGAACTGTAAGAACCTGAAACTGGTAGAAAAAGAAAATTAGGCGCCGAGAAGATTGAATTGAACGCATACAAGGCCACCAAAGGGAAACTGAAACCTGCAAAGGCACCTTCAACTGAAAGAGTTGCAGACGGGAACTGACACCTTTCTATTAACGCATATAAAAAGAAGGTAATTTTATGCAACTCATCCTCAAGTTCAAAACGATATTTTTATTAACAATAACCTGAAAGAGTATAGGTCTAACAAGATTCTACAGAGAAAATGACCAAGAAACATACATGCAAACAAACTCAAAGCAATCCAAGAGTGCTAGGCCCTCCCACACATCCTATATATAGCCCCACCCACTTCTAATCATTACCCTGCCCGGCACGACTCATATAACATGAACCAAGTCCTATCCCACTTCACTTTCCCAATTTAGAAATCTCTCCTCACGCAAGGCCTGGATTGCTGAAAACAATATGATATACACCATGGCTTTGCAACTCCACGACAATTTAGGTGAGATATCTCCTTGATGCTACATCAGTACATCCAAGGAAATACGGCATAATTAAAGAATTTATTCAACAATAAATCATGCAGCAACTCTTTTCCAACTCAAAGTGATATTGCAAGTACTCATGCAAGGCAAGAAGAGTGTCATGCAATACTATAGCTCTTAGGTGAATATCGGGCAGCAAACTGACCTCTTTGGCACTCATCCGTGGTCCTGTCATACAGATTTTCTCCATGGCAAGAAGATAGTCAGAACTAAAAAGGTTGAAAACTTATAAGTTCTTACTTGACTTGAACTCAGGTGTGTCTAGTTTCACGGTCAAAAATAGATTTTTAGTAGAATTGACTCTGCAAACTTGCTTTTAGATAAAATTAAGGTTGGCCAAAATTGAATAGGGATAAACTGAGGTTGTTCAGAAGCAGATTACATGTTGCTTATTTCCTAACCATGGTTTTGGGCTCTAATATGATTTGGAGGGAAAAAATTTGTTGTTTGGTTTTCAAGTTCCTAACGTGTTTCCCAAACAAGCACACAACCTATGAAGATAGTAGAGGATGAATAATTGAAACATTACCTCTTCCCTATCTCAAGGAGGACTTAAACCTGGTCAAGTGGAAAGACTGTAGAAAGCAATTAGTCCAAGGGGCATCCACCTTTAAAGTGTCAGCTCTCATAGCTAAAGGACAAACATCTGACCAAAAAGGTAAATGTCTTCCAAGTTGTGTGACCATTGCAACAAATCTGGTCATACAGGAAACGTCTAGGTAGTTTCTTGGAAAACCTTCTGAAACAGAGGGAAAGCTAAAAACAAGAAGCAAAAGGCTTCTCAACTACCTGATGGTCAACCATTGACTAGAGAAGAAATGGATTTAGTAAGGAAATTGCTCAAGAAGCATGATCAATACATCACACAATCTAAGGGTACTCTTAGCGGGAGTTTAGCCAATCGCACAACTGTCAATGTCCTCAATACCGAGTGTGTCACAAAACCCCTTGGATTGTGGATTCATGAGCGACTAATCACACAACAATTAATTTCGGGAAAATCCTTTTGAGGGCCCTTTTTGGTGTAAAAATCCCAAAAAATGCCCTCAAAATCTGACAATACCTGAATATTTTCAAAATCTTACGCGAGTTGTTAATTTGGCTGATATAGTTGTTAACGGGGTACTAATTGTCAGATTTTGAGGGACTTTTTTGGGATTTTTACACCAAAAAGGGCCCTCAAAAGGATTCTCCCATTAATTTATCTCTTCTAAAGAACTATAGGCCATATCATAAGGAAAATATTACGGAAAATTACACCAAGGTTCCAATTAAGGAAAATAATATAAGAAAAGTTTCATAACTTGTCAATGGTAGCTCTTTCACTTGTCATTGACAAGCTATGAGACTGTTCTGATATTATTTTTCGTGGCTAGGACCTTGGTGCTATTTTCAAAAAATATTATTGTTACCAATAGGAATCATACTAGGATTCAATGCGGGATAAGCATATATATTTCAAATCCTAGGGAGTAAGGAAGAATATGAGCTTTGCCTTTAACTAGTGCCTAATCATCATGCCATCATTCGTCAAACTTTAAATGTCAACACACATCAGCATAATGCAGTTGCTAAACAAAAGAATAGACATCTGAAAGTAGCAAAAATAATCATGCTATTGCACAATGTACCTCATCAAGTCGAAGGAGATGTCGCTCTTAAGTCTTAACTCAGCATATTTTTTTAATCAAAATTCTCAAGTTTTAAAACATCCTTAAACAAACTTCCTACGTCCTTACCCAGCACTCCCGTGGCCACTACCATGCCTCAAAAAGTATTTTGGAAGCATAGCATTTGTTTGTCATAACAATGGGGACATACTTAAGACACAGAGCCACAAATACATTTTCCTACAATACTCACCAACCCAAAAGGGATACTCAACCTCCTCGAGAAATGTTTTGTCAACTATTACATCTACGAAGACCAATCTTTCAACCCTAAAATACCATTTAGGGGAGACCATGAGAGAATGGCCATTTTTTAGAACCCAAATACCTGAAACAAATCCAAACAGTCCAGTATTGCAGTACATGTCATTCAAGCACCTAAAACCACTACAATTCTACAAATACTTCTGTGCAAGCCAAAAATGATGAAACCAGACATGAAGTTAGCCCAAACAACAGTGAACACCCATATCCGACCCCGCAGCAGTTGAAAACAGCCAAATCAGACCTGCAAGTCTGCAACTGACCCCAACAAACCTGAAAACTGTAGCTCACTGAGACTTAATTATTCTCAGCCTCTTTTTTATTGATCAGTGGTTAATTGATAAAATTAGAGGTATCATGCCTACCTCTGTAACAGAACATATTAGGGTTTCAAGAAATAGTTGAAAATAATAATACATAAAAACAAAATAATAAATAGATCTGACGAGGGAACAATGCATCAGACACTCAATAAAAATAAACCAGACCAGTCCTCAAATGGCCTGGAAAGAAGGGAGTGTCAGGAAACAGGTGAGGATCAGCTTAGTGCCGAGGAGTTTCAAACCTATTCCAAAGGAACAAAGGAAGTGCAAGAAAACATAACACAGGAAGTCCATCACATTCCTAAGCAAAACATCTATTCTACTCCGACTCTGAATCCTCAAGTGCTAGAGTGACCTATTTCACTAAGGGGGTAGGATCTTGCGCAAAGCATCCTATCGATATACATGTCTCTTATGAGAAGTTATCTCCAAAACTTCAAACATCCGTTGCTAGTGTTGGTAATGAACAAATACCAAGTAACTTTCAGGAAGCTTACTCAGATCTTAGATTGAGACAGCTCATTCTAGATGAGCTACAGGCTTAAGAGAGAAACCAGACTCAGAAGATAACAAAATTACTACAGCCTCCATAGGATGCAAATGGGTGTTCCTCATTAAGTACAATCAAGATTGGAAACAAACAAGTACAGAGCAGAATTGGTGGGTTCATACAAACTCATGAAATAAACCACTAATGAACATTTCCCCTGCAGCAAAATTGAATACAAAAAAGATTTTTCTCTCACTTGTACCAAACTTAGAGTGCCTACTACATCAATTAGATGTGAAGAATGCATTCTAGAATGGCGACATAAAAGAAGTCTAAATGGAGATACAGCCAAGACTCCTAAAACAAAATATACCTACAAGGATGTGTAGTCTATTCAAGTCCTTATAAGGGTTAAACCAACTGCTGAGAGCGTGGCTTGAGAGGCTTACTGGAGTGGCAAAGTAGCTTGGCCATACTCAATGCTAAGAAAATCATACATTATTTGAGCATCACACAAGTAAAAAGACGTCTTTGTTGATAATGTATGTAGATGACATTGTGACTGTAATTATCATAGAGGAAAGTAAGTGCATAAGCATTTGAAATTCGAGGTACTTTTTTAGAATAGAGGTGGCAAGATCACATAGAGGAATCGCAAAGTCACCAAGAAAGTAGAGTATGATAAGATAAAGTTGAATTACAGTATTCCATGAGTACTGTACAAAATGCCTTCTAGAGTCCACAAAAGGAACTTATTGTAGCACTGACCAACTACTAGCGTTCCGTATCTCCCAAAATAATAGGGATACATAATGGAGAAATTAAGGAAGAAACTACGACGAGCACTAGAGAACTAATTCTTTTTCACCAAGCACAAAAACCTCAGATGCATATAAAGAAACGAGCGTCAATTTACAGACACAAAACTACTCGTTGCAAGAAAATCTATATCAATCCCAAAGCCTTATATGTCATAGCGAGATGAAGCACAAAAACCAGTTATCTTATAAGGAGGTGCACCGTCAAAAACATCATTTTATTTTCTTTTCTACGAAAAATCCAACACCCTTAATAGTGACCATTCATGGACGAAAACATAACAGTTCATCGTTCGATCATTGAGTAATAGCAAAGCAAAGAAAATGCTACCACTAGGTGATGCCAAATCTACCACAAAGCTGGAGACCATATGATCCCCGTTATAGAAGAAATCAATAAAGACAATTAAATGTGGAAAAAATCAAAGGGAGAAAAAGCTAAACCTCTGTAGAATTAGACATTGGCAGTTTTTGGGATTAGGGTAATGCCCTGCTTCTGTGCTTGTTTCAACTTTGCCTCCTCCTCGCGGATCTTCTGCATCTGAAGCATTCTTTCCATGACAAGCTCATACTCACACTTCTCATATGCGTGCCGCTCGGTCTCGCACTTCCATGGGAGGTAGAATTCCCCCTGTCTGCACTTGTTGAGAGGGATAAGTAAGTGGGCACATTGATCTCTATAGGGCAGCGGAACCCTAGCTTCAACCATCTCCTCCTGCGTCGCAATCATCTTCTTAGACGACCCAGGCACTTCCATAGTCTGCCTTCCTCGATTTCTCTCTTCAGAATGGTTCTAGGTATCTCTTTCTGCTCCCGTTCTCCGGCCTAACTAAATGGCTCTACGCAGTCCCCAGTCCACGAACAAACACGGGCTACGCACGCTTTCTCTAGTGGAGTCGTGGCTCGTGGATTTGTGCTTTCTATATCGGCTGGCAATGGTTTTCTCCTTTTCGGCCCAACAAAAGGGGGGCCCATTTATTATTACAAAAACGGGGCCTTTTCCGTGTTTTAAACCACACATTTACTTTTTTTTTTTTGCCCTAAACCACACATTTACCTATAAATGAAAGAGAGCGCAAATTTAAAAAGAAGAGGAACTAAACTTAAAAAAAGCCTTTCTACTGGTCATTTTTTCCTTTAAAAATACAATCAACGTACCGATTAATACGTGTGTATTCAAATGGGACATTAGTAAGAATAATTTTGACTTTTATGGTAGATATTGTCTTTAAAAATTAGATTCGTTCACAACTATTTTTCCCAACCGACTTATTCTTTTAAAAAGATAATTTTCCAGGCCACTGCAATGTATCAGAATAAATGGCTATATTAAGCATTAAATAAAATAAGGGATATAATATTGTTACTATCAATTAATGTTTCTATCGATTTGTTTCACCATTATATCATAATCTCAATAAGAGAGAAAAATGATAAAGGTAGATGAGATTCCAATTTAATGGTGAAACAAACCGGTAGTAACAATATCCTATCCCATTAAACAAAATTTCTCCAAACATAATATATTACTCCGTCCAATGGTTAATATAGAAGTTAGATATCTAATTTATAGATATTAAGGAAATTATCTAAGTTTTTTTTTTGTGATAGATATGTGTGTGGGTTTTCTTAAAATGCCGTTTTAATTAATCATGTGTATTTAAATTAACTCTCTATAGAAGCCCTTAATATGTGAAATCAAAAGTTATACTTTAAAAAAAAAAAAAAAAATAGGAGACAAAATTGATTGGTATCTTGTACCTAAGAGACCATAGTAAACTTAAACTTAATGTTTGACTCTTATGTTTAGAACTAGAGATAGTAGCATGTGTAAAGAGAGATTTAAGTTCATTTCCACTTATTAGAGTTGTATGTGTGTCTCTGTTAATTTCTAGCATAACCCAATGGAGAAGAGGGATATGATTAAATAAGATACCATTGTGATCATATTTATAACTCTAAATTAACTAACTCATAATTGTTAACAAAAGTTAATTAACTCATTAATTATGGGTCAAATTTTAAATTTGCTCTTATCTATGATTAGTTCCAAAAACCAATATGAATAAATTATTTTTATTTATGGCAATTAATATGAGCAAAACCTTAACAAATGCATTATTATTTTGAAATTGTACTTATAATAAAGACTATTTTTTTTTGTCAAATAGATTTATAAATAAGAGCGGAGTGGTAATAGATTGTGTTTCTTGTTTACTTTGTACAGATCTAGTCTTGCTTATTGTGTGTTGATTCTAAACATTGTTCTTGCTGCATGATTCTAATTGCTGAGCTGTGTTATTATTCTTGTTCATTTTTTTGCCTATATTCGCCTTATATGACGATGAGATTTTTTTTTTTGGTCAAAAATATAACAATGGAATTGAGGGGCAAAAAAGTTGTGAAAATTCAAAGTTGGTAGAGATAATATCATCTTTTCATGTTTTTAAATTAATTTAATTAATGTGTCCAAAAGAAAAAATCATCAATTTTTTAAACATACTTTCAAACTCAATTTATTTTTTATTTTCATTTTCATCTCCATTCAAATAATTTCTTCCAACCAAACCAAACCAAACGGAGCCTTATAAAATCCAACCAAATAATAAATTAATTATATCACACTCAAAAAAATTTTTGCTCGAAATATCACACTCAAATTAACCAAAAGAAAAAGACTAAAAAGTAACACTAGTTTGATCAAAAAATTTAGTCTTATTTATAAGTACAGTTTCATGTAATAAATGATATTGTGACAATTTTACCTATATTAATTATAATCATGAAGATAGAGAGGGAAGGAACAGTTGAAAAACACTTAATTATAAATGAGGGTAAAGTTGAAAATTTACCCCATAGGTAACTACTTTTTTTTAGTGTGCGAGATTTGGTCAAAATGGACTTAAAAATAGGACACTGAAGAAGAAGGAAAAAAACAGGGGTGGAGTAACTGGAGTCCACAATGATTAGCATCAAATGCTTATTGGGATTCGCACTGTTGCTGAATTCCAAGATCCACAACCATCCATTATCATTTTAGAAAACAAGGTGCCTGTTACCTTTTCGCCTTTCTTTGCTTTGCTATTGGCAGAGCTCTAAGCCATGTCTTGTCTCTCTAGAGAGAGAGTGTGCATGTGTGTGACAAACAAAACAGAGAACCACGCAACCCAGAAAAGTAGCAAATGCCACATGGTGGTAGCGATAGCACTCTATTGAAAGGAAAAGCAGTACACCCACCACAACATTAAGCAAGGCTACTCTAAAAGTTGCTAGTCGAAAGGTAACTCTCTCTCTCTCTCTCTCTATTCAGTATTCCCTTCGATTAGCGGTTGTTAGGGCTTTGATTGGAGCTCTCCTCCGTAATTGCTTTCAAGATGGAAGTATTTTCTTCTTAACTTGATACTGATTTGGGTTTTGCAGGTTCTAACTTCATACTTGTTTAGATTCCCCTCCACTTCCTTGCTTATTGAAGGATCCTGCGGTTTTATGTAGTAATTCTGGGCCTATTTTTGTTCCGAGCAACATTGCCTGAATCGCTCTGGCAGCTTTACGTCTCTAATTCTCGGTGGGTCCTCTTGGAACTATTCAAATGATCCTAATCTTGGACGGGTACACGGAAGTTGTGAAATTGTGCAGACTTTGCTATTGGTCTTATTTGTCCCTTTAAAAAATGCTTGTTGCTCCACTGACGAAGTAACACCATAGTCTTTGGTTTCTTGGAATTGCTCTTTAGCGTTGTGATTTGAGTAACTTGGAAGATACAAGAAAGAAAGGGATGGCAGCAGAGTCAAACTCAGGGTTTCGAGGTGAAGATATAGGTTCTGCCTTGAACCAGCATGCAATATCGTTTCAGTCGGGTTCTACAAACAATTTGTCCGAGATGGTTCCTATGGGTACTTACTTTGGGTTGAACAGTACGTCTGGGTTGATATACTCTGGAAACTCAAGCATGATTAACAGTAACTCTGTCATAAGTCAAGCCAATAATTCATCTGGTTCTTCACTTCTTCTTGACTCGGTCCCGGGCCTGAAGCATGACACAGTGTTAGCTGTTGAATGGTCTGTTGAAGAACAGTACAGATTGGAGGAGGGTCTATCTAGGTAAGCATTTTTTCTGCGTAAAAGTTCCTGTTTTGGCTCTTTCTTTGGTGCACGTATGTGTATCTCCTGTATGGTAACTCATTTTCAGCTTACTACTTCTTGGTGAAATTAATTTGTGCTAGCTTGGTCATGCTTTTCTTATTTTTCCATTATTACCTACCCACAGTACCAGTAATCATCAAATCTAGGTCTATTTATGAATGATCTTATAATTATGAAAGAAGCAGACAAAAGTGCTTTGAAAATTTCACTTCATTGTTCCCACCACTCATGCGTGTGCGTGCACTTCTTCTAAATACTGATATATAGCACTGTTAATTTTGATTCACATCTTTCTCTGCTGCAAAATTTAGGAAACTGAAGAGCAATAGAATAGAAGATCAATAGTGTATGATTCATTCATATTTTTAGACTGTAGGATTTCTTGTCACAAGTATTGTCTCATTGTTCTTCTTCAATTGGTATAATTTTATAAGCCTGGGAAAGCAGTGCAGAATCTATTATTCTTTTTTATTTATTTTTTAATGCATCATTGATAACTGTTGATAGATTCTTGTATTCTTGCTCATCCATCATTTGACATAAGGTGACATTTGATGGGCAATTTGACATTGAAATTTCAGATCTTAGGCAGTGAAAGTTTAAATTCTTTCCAGGGATTAAAACAATTGTTTTCCTGGGCATTTCGGTTGTGTTTGAATTTAAGGACTTAATGCTTTCTTTTATTTTTATCAAGGCCTTCTCAAAATTCTAAGAGATTGAACAACTTTTCTATATTGATTAGTTTTATTTGAGCTTTGTATACTGGGCTGCCCTTTGTTATGTTTTTTATATTCTGCCTGTATTTCTGATATGAGGATTTCTTATTTTTGAACTTATGAGCTTTCATCTTCCGAAGTTCCAATTCCTCCTCAAAATTATATAAAGTGTTATTTCCCTTGTTTACATTTGATTGGTCTTATGCTTTTGTTATTGTAAAAAATGATTAAGAATAGAGGGGCCATGCAACATTTGATATTACATGTATTCATACATTCTTGTACTGATATTCTTTTTCTCTTTATGTAATCCTTGTTGTCATGCTTTTTCTGTTTCATACATAGATATGCTGACGAGCCAAGTATTATGAGGTATATCAAGATTGCTTCCACATTACCTGATAAAACTGTTCGTGATGTTGCTTTGAGGTGTAGGTGGATGACAGTAAGCTCTTTTACTTTTAACATTGCTTTCATTGTTTGATATTGTCTATTAGTGGGGTACATATATTACTCGAGTGGCTATTACTTTCTTTGTATTTAAAATTCTAAATGACTTTTGCAAGTTTTAGCTTACTTTCAGTTTGTATAACATTTCTCATGTTTTCAAATCTGAAGTATATAATGTTGGTTGCCTTATTTCCTTAGTCAATAGCAAGCTTAGGTTTTGTTAATTCAGTCAGTAGAGGCTCGTTTGCTTTCCTTTTGAAAGGGGAGACGGAGACTTTGGATAACATTTGATTTACTTACTTTCACATAACAAAATAGATTCTTCTCACCCTTCTTCCGTAGTTCTACCACATGTCACTGTGTCACATGGTATTCAATATTTAGGTTTCTTTTTTTTTCTGATTTAACTTTTCCCACTGCTTTGTGAAAATGTCTTTTTCCTGTTCTAGTTTCAACTTTTTTCCTTTGTTCCCACTAATTCTCTGTTAGCTTTTGGAGATCGTCTTTTGTGAACAGTAACATCTTGATGAGATACAGATTATGGTACTGATGTGGGTAAGGTGATGAGAAGGTTATATGAAGTTGAGAAAATTAAAGATGATAGTAAGCTATAAGATTACATCTAAAGAGGAAGCAAGTATCTCGTAAGCTCTTTAAGAACAGCCTCTGTTTCATAAAATAAGCAAGTATCTCACTAATTCTTTAAGAACAACACAAATCCTTAATAGAAAGATGAGCTAGAATCTGTAACTTATCGGACTATTAAAGCCCAAGGAGAATCTCCCGTACCAATTTACTCTCTGAAATATTCTATATTCTATGCTTTATTCAATAGGCTAAGAGCCAATAAATAGCTACAAAAAGAGACTCTAATACGAAATTCAAATAGATAACAAATAATCCTAAATGTTAACAACTCAATCTATCTAGTGTGATATCCACTTATTTCCTAATTTCCTAAAGATAATAATAAAGATAGACTTCCTAAAGATAATAATGAAAGATAATAATAAAAACAGACTCAATTAAATAATAATAATAAAACAAACTCAATTAATTAAATATTTATTCCTAAAATCTCTAACTTTCTTCAATTTCCCTTATCTCCCGCTAACCCGATACTCTATCAATACTTCCTCCTTGAGATTTGCCTTGACCTCAAGGCGAGACAAAAGTGCTAGCCTTCTGATTTATATGGAGCTTCATAGTGGTCGTCTTTGCCTCTACCCGGATTGTATTAAAAGAGATTACTGCACATTCCGGCTTCACCAAAATAGTGGCAATGTCTTCCAAAGGAAAAATGAGTCTTTCACCTTATTTTGAAATTGCCAAGAGTGAGAACGAGGATAGTACGTGGAAAAAACAGACTCAATTAAATAATTATAAAACAGATTCAATTAATTAAATATTTATTCCTAAAATCTCTAACTTTCTGCAACTTCCCTTATCTTCTGCTAATCTGATACTCTATCACGTCTTCTAGACAGTTGCATAGGTAATCACTTGGTCAATGAAAAATCTTTGTGTATGAAGTTATGATCTTGAATTATCTAGATCTATGTAAAGGATGAATGGGCTGTATATTGAAGCATCCCAACCCTTAGTAGGGTGATAGGACATCAATATAAACCATGATTAAGCAAATATATAAAAAATGGTATATAACCGCTCTTCATAAACTACCTTCCATCTTCATGCTCCAGCATTGTAAAAAGTTTTTATATAGAAAAAAACTGTATTAGAGGATAAAGTACAATTTTCTAGGATGAAAATATTTAAAACAATTTTTTTCTGAAAAAAACTAAAGAACACACATAAAAGGGAAATGTAACATAATCCTAAGAAGCTGATTTCTGTTGAATAGCTGTTCAATCTCTTTGCATATCAGAAATAGAGATTCCCTGGAACCACTCATGTCCTGAGTACCAAAGAATAGCCATATAAAATTATAAACAGTTATTTTCCATGTTTAAAAGAAAAGGCAAACCCTTGAGTATATGGGGATTTCTCATGAACCAAAAAAACCATAGCACCCCTTAAACAGCACACTGCTCCAAAATTAAAGTGAATTTGGAGAAACCGATCCAAAGTAGTAGCTCACACCCAACTTTCTCCTAGAATACCAAATGGTTATTGCAAAGGCAACTTACTTTTGGACTGTGAAGATAAAAGTAGGAAAAATTTCTGTCTTGGATCTGCACAACACATGTCAGAGGAATGTACCATAATCTGTGCTTCTAAGGTAGTGAGGCGACTTTATGGAAGAGCCTTAAGTTTGCATCTCCTTTCTTTGCCCATTAAAGCCAAAAAGTTTTTCTACAACTATTGTGTGTGTTTGGGATAACGGTGGGAAAAATGACTTATAGTCAATTTGACTTATGAAAAAGTCAGATTGGGTAAAAGTCAGATTGTGAAATCATATTTATGTTTGGATTGGTGGTAGTAGAAGTAGCTTTTGTGATATTAACTTGTAGTACTTAAAAAATACTTCATGATCTTGAAATACTTAAAAAAACTGAACAGTACAAAAAATATTTTTAGTGCCAATCAATACCCTGAAATATTTTATAAGATACTAACTGGTACTAAAAATATACTTCAGGATACTGAACAGTACTAAAAAAATACTTCAGGATCTTGAAAAAGTATTTTAGGATCTTGAAAAAAATATTTTTGGTACCAGTCAATACCTTCAAAAAATAGTACTTATTGGTACTAAAAATATGCTCTACATGACCTATATTCCCACATATATCAAATTCTCTCTCTCTTTCTCTAGCTGAGAAGGAGCTAAAAACTCTAAAAAGTAACTTTTGGTCCATAAGTTCAGTTGAGACAACTTCTCAACCAAACATCACCATTTGCATAAGTTCGATTGGGCTCTCCAAATTGTGTACCAAACAAGTCCAATATTATCTATCCTTAACAGAGCTTCTCCGAGCTTGTTCTGTTACCCTTGTCTCTAATCCCTTTGCACTGAGGAAAGAACCCTCTCCTTTGTCAACCTACCAAAAAATTAATTTTTCTTAAAGATCCTTTTTTCCCGTCTAATATCCTAAAATGTATGCTGATCTTAATATTGAAATCTCTCTGTGGAACTTAAGCTTCATAAATGTCAAAACTCTCCAACTCAACCCCCCCCCCCCAAAAAAAAAAAAAAAAAAACAAAACAAAAAAAGGAAATGAAAAGCTTCCTTGTTTATGTGACCCAGATTAGCAGATTAATTTTCCTTGAATTTCCCCATTGTATGAGAATAATGCATTAAGCATTGGACATCGAAGAATTTTGTAAATTGTACCTTCACATAACTTATTGGAGCATTTTTTTGAGCCTATCAAGAAATTAGACAGACCACTAAACAACAAACATAATTAACAGAAGAAATGAATAAACCAGATGCACAAGTAAAAAAAGACTAAACTGCATTAACCAATTCCTCTATGATCACCAACTGGTTCTCTAGGAAAAAGAAGAACTAATGTTTATTGGAGCTTAAAATATCTTTCAACACCTTTTGCAGAGGAAGCGAAGGAAGCTAGAAGAACATAACATGGGGAAAAAAGTCAACAATAGAAAGGTATGAGAAATTTAGGAAGCAAGCATGCTTGTATTCTTTTTCTTTGAATTTATTGATTCTTGAAGGTTCTCAAGTCAATTGTGAGTAATTTTTACTAAATGTTTCAACTTGGCCTTGTATGCAGGTCTTGAACTTTATAGTATGTTTTCCTTATGTGATCAAAGATCTATGATGTAGCATGTATGAACGAAGTTTCATTTTAAATGGTGCAGGACAGATTGAGAAGACTTTATTCTTTTAGGTTGTTTGGTAGTACTTATGATTAGTTTGGGCTTATAAGATTTGTGGTAATAGCAAGAAATCTTGTACTTGATAAGATAAGAATTTGTAACAAAGAAGAGAGTGCAAAGTTGGGTTTTGTTACAGAATTGTAATTCTGTAAGAGAGAAAAAGAGGGAATAGAGAAGAAGAGACTGAGGGATTCAAGAGAGAAGAAAGGCAGAGAGAATTGAGAGAGATCAAGAGAAATAGAAAGACAGAGAAATCGAATAGGGCACCATGTTATTCCATTACAATCATAATAGGTATAGACATCTATTTATAGGCTTGGCTTATAACCACCGCCTCTCACTAATTCTAAAGACTAACTAATCGCTAATCCTTCTAATCCCTATATGTGATTAGCCTAACGGCTATATCCCCCAACTAACTACAACCGAATTTTAACTCTATTACATTTACATATCAGGTATATACTAAAGATTTCTCTAATCCCTTTGAATTATGATTTTTCCTAGTACCTAGAAGTTATGGAGCTGGAACTCGTGATTTTCAATGCTTAAATCCTCTGTTTTAAAATACTTGAACTGATTGGCTTTTAGGGTTATCCATGTTAAATAAACCTAGTGTGAGCGAGGCATTTGAGGTGAGTACCTTTCCTACACCTGAAGGATTCCAAAGGAATTGCCAAGTGAGTGCTTGGGTGGAGGCTCCTTGCCTTAAAATAGCAAGATGCTTTGAGGTCTCTTTATGCCTTGCCTCAGCCTTTAGCTACACTGTCTTTAGTTGGTTTTTCTGCTCTCATTAATGAATGTTATGAGAGCAGTAAACTTATAGGTTGTTAGTTTCCCTGCTTATGGTGGATGAAGGGGTTCAGACTTCAGGGGTTCTCCACAAACTATAAAGTACTTGACTCTTCAAGGGGGACTTTTCTTTTAAGGAATATAAATTGGTTTGTTCTAGATTGTTGCGGTAATCTTTATTTAGCTTGGTTTATTTGGTTTGGTTGCGTTCAAGTTTTCAGATCATACTAGTTTAGGGACAAGTAAGCAGCTTCAAACAGAGGGGGAACTTGAGCTTCTTCTTCTTTTTTTCTATTACATGCATATAAGCTTGGGAATGATCCTCATCTTCTCCCTCTCTTAGTAATTTCAGTTTTTCCTTCCTTATCTTGCTTTGTTGACATCAAAATTATTTTCTTGATTCCTTTATCAGTCTAGATGGCCAAGTTTGACAGCAATGCCTCAATTTATACCCAACTTGATCTTCAAATTTATGTTTTAAGAATAAATCAAAGTATAGGTTTACTTTTAACTTGAATTCCAATACATGGGTAGGATTGATCTCAGATTTAAATATTGGAGAGCTATGGATGGGGGCATTTCTATTGCCCCAATAACGTAGTCTTGTGATGCGTTTGGTGGTTTTCCTCTTCCTTTTCACTGATATTATTATATTTGATCAAATAGAAACTGTAATTTGAATTCAAATCATTTGCCTCCTCTCAACTTACTCAGTATATCTATATTTTTGTGAATATTGATTGTAACTCGAGATGTATTCATGACAAAGATGTTAAAACTTGAAATCCTTACATGGAGTTCCTGTTTTTGATATCTTGAATGGAATCAATTAATGTCTTTAGGATCTTATGTTGCTTGAAGAACCAGTATTCTAAAGTCATGATTGTTCAGGATAAGCCCTTGGTGCCAAGCTCTGAGACAAATTTGCATTTGGCTCTGCCCCAAAGCATGGTCACATATTCTCATACGTCAACCCATGTGGATCAAAGCAAAAGGATACCATATGATGGTTAGTTTGTTGATTATTCAATTCGTTCTTTAAGTTGCTATATATGTTCCAATAGTTTTCTTCTGTTTCTACTGGAATTCTGAGCTTTTGACCAGCAGTATTTCTGAACTTATTTCTCTACTGAGGAAGACATTGCTCAATGCATTTTGCTAGTCTGTATGCTTGAAACTTGAAAAAATTGATATAGCCATTTAAGACTGAAGTTTATGGTGGCAAGAGTTTCATTGGGTGATATTTGATAAGCATAGAAAGTAGTTGATTTATTGGCTGCTAAATCATGTTTTTACTGATCTGATATCCTTTTTTACCTTATATGCCCCACTCTTCAGCTTACTGTAAACAGTTAATCACACCATATTGAAAATGGTGATATAGTTGTGAGGAAGTAGTCTAGAACCGTAAGGAGAGAGTAAGAGGGACTTCACTATTTTACAGACTCGGGATGCCATAAGTATGTTGTTTTCTGATTGAAGACAACAAAAAGAACATTTCAGAAAGTGGAAGAAATAATCAATAGGTTTTTGTATTTTGCTTATATTTTATGCCCTTATTCTTGCATTTATTTCTTTTCCTTTTTATAATATAAATTATTTTTTAATGGTACTATGCATAGAATTTATAGAGTTTGCATCACATCACTAACTACTTTTATCTGGCAAAGAAAAAACATAGAATTGAGCTAGGCTTCTGATAATGAAACAAGGTCTTGAACAAATCTGTCATTTATTTTGGACTTGGTTCAAATTGAAGGGGCTATTTGAATAGCAAAGAAAAAAAACATTAGGAATTTGGAAGGTGGAGCGGGTTTAGGTTTGTAGAAGAAATAGTCTAAATGTTGTTTGTATTCATGTACATAAGAAGAGTATTTATACAATAGGAGGGAGCCTTGGAGTTGATGGCTCTTAATGACTATTTAATGAGGATTATCCTAATCCCTGATTTATAGGGATTCTACTTGATTACAATATATTTCCTGATTTCCTAACACTCCCCCTCAAGTTGGAGCATAGATGTTAATCAAGCCCAACTTGTTACAAAGATAGTTAACCCGAGTCCCATTTAAGGCCTTAGTCAGAAGGTCAGCCAATTGATCACTAGACCGCACATGCCCCGTAGAAATAAAGTTCTCCTTGATCTTATCGCGTACAAAGTGACAATCAATCTTAATGTGTTTCATACGTTCATGAAACACGAGTTGGAGGCTATGTGTAGAAAGCGGCTTTATTATCACACCACAACTTTGCGGGTAATGACGTGGCAAGACCAACCTCCTTCATTAACTGGTGAATCCACACAATTTCCTGTATTGACTGAGACATGGCTCTATACTCAACTTCTGCACTCGACTTAGAAACCACATTTTGCTTCTTACTCCTCCATGACACCAAATTTTCACCAACAAACACACAATATCCTGTGGTGGATCTTCTGGTAGCCTTTGATCCGGCATGATCTGCATCACAAAAACATTCAATCTTATTGTGACCATGATTCGTATAGAGTATACCACGACCAGGTAAGCCCTTCAAATAATGTAAGACATGTTCCAAAGCTTCCCATTGAGCAACGGTTGGTGCAGTTATGAATTGACTGAGCACACTAACTGGAAAGGTCACATCAAGGCGAGTTACTGTGAGATAATTCAATTTCCCAATTAATCTACGGTATCTCTCAGGGTAGGCAAACGGCTTGATCTTCTCTGGATCAACTTTCTTTCTTACATCCTCAGGTAGCTCATCAAAAGGTATGCGGTCATCCAAGTCCAAGAAGGGATTAGGAATCATGGGAAAGCTACTCGGTGCTGCTCCGAGTTTCCCGGTTTCTTTTAACAGATCAAGAACATATTTCCTTTGTATCAAAAGGATGCCTTTCTTACTTCTCATAACCTCTATCCCAAGAAAGTACTTTAATGGACCCAAATCCTTTGTTTGAAAATGAGAATTGAGAAAGGCCTTAAGTGATGAGATTCCCGAAGCATTGCTACCCGTAATAACAATATCATCAACATATACTACTGATAGAATCATGCCAAAGATCTCGTATGCGATAAAACACTGAGAATGGTCACACTTACTCGAATCAGACCAAACTTCTTAACCACAGATCTAAACCTGTCAAACCAAGCACGAGGGCTCTGCTTCAAGCCATATAAAGACTTCTGAAGATGACATACCTTCCCACGCTCCCCCTGAGCAACAAAACCAAGTGGTTGCTCCATGTATACTTCCTCAAGAAGATTACCATTCAAGAACGCGTTCTTAACATCCAACTGATGAAGATCCCAACCATAATTGGCAGCCATAGAAATGAAGAGGCGAACAGAGGACAACTTTGCCACAGGAGAGAAGGTTTCTGAATAGTCAACACCATAGGTTTGAGCATAACCCTTGGCAACCAGTCGAGCTTTCAAACGTTCCAAAGTGTCATCAGCTTTTGTTTTGATCGTGAATACCCACTTACACCCGATAGCCTTCTTGCCAAGAGGCAAATCAACGAGATTCCAGGTACCAGCCTTATCAAGGGCCACCATTTCTTCTTCCATCGCAGCACGCCAACCGGGATGGGTCAAGGCTTGTTGGAGAGTAGTGGGAACTGTGAGAGTCTAAGGATGCTATGAAGGAACATGATGGAGGAGACAAATGATTATAGGAAACAAAGAAAGAAATAGGATAGGTGCAAGTACGCTTACCTTTGCGTAAGGCAATAGGCAAGTCATCAGAGGTGTCAGACAATGTGTCTGGTTCAGAGGTAGAAGCGGAAGGATCAAGAGTATCAAGAATATCAGGCACCGGTGCTGGTTCAGAAGTAGGAGCGGAAGGAACTGATGCCGGATCAGACGTTGAAGCAGTCATTGGTGGGTCATGAACTTGGTCGACAACATTACTCGCCCTAGGGTGTTTCTGATAAACATGATGGATAGGTGGTTTAGCAGGTGATGAGTCAGATGCTTGCACTGGTGGGAATTGAACTGTATAGACCAAGAGGTCATCAAGACTGTCGGAAGTGTTATCAGTAGAGACAATAGATGGGGGTGGAGTAGAGACAGGAAAAAACGAAGTTGACTCATGAAATGTGACATCGGTAGACACAAGATAACGCCGAAGGGTGGGAGAATAGCACCGATACCCTTTCTGAACCCTAGAATACCCAAGGAAGACACACCTAAGAGACTTGGGATCAAGTTTGGTAACAGTGGGACGAACATCACGAACAAAGCAGACACAACCAAAGATTTTAGGGTCAACAGGAAACAGGGGTTTTGAAGGAAACAAGGTAGTGTATGGAGTAGTACCATTGAGGACAAGAGGGGACATACGATTAATAAGGAAGCACGCATGAGAGACACGACGTCGGCCAAAAAGGTTTAGGAACATTCATTTGAAACATGAGAGCCCGAGCGACTTCTAATAAGTGTCGGTTCTTACGTTCTGCAACACCATTTTGAGCCGGTGTATCTGGACAGGAGGACTGATGAAGCATGCCATGCTGAAGCATATATGTTTGAAATTGGGTAGAAAAGTATTCTTTAGCATTGTCACTCCGTAACGTTTTGACAGACACACCAAACTGAGTTTTGATTTCAGCACATAAATTGCAAAAGTGAGAAAACAACTCAGAACGAGTTTTCATTAAATAAAGCCAGGTGGTACGAGAGAAATCATCAACAAAAGTAACAAAATACCTAAAACTAGGCTTAGACTCAACAGGACATGGACCCCAAACGTCAGAATGGCCTAAATCAAAGGGAGATGCAGCTCGTTTATGAACTCGAGGTGCCAAGTGAACACGATGATGTTTAGCAAATTGACATGACTCACATTCTAAAGAAGACAAATTATGGAATTGAGGATACATCCTCTTCAAAGAAGACAAGGACACATGACCTAAACGACAATGAATATCAAACGGGGATGAACCACCAGAGCAAGCAACTGAACGCGGTACCTGATCCTCAAGGAAGTAATGACCACCGATTCATAGCCCCTACCAATAACTTGCTTCGTTGTAAGATCCTGAATCAAACAATGGTAAGGAAATAAAGTAATGAAACAATTTGATTGTTGAGTGAGCTTGCTAGGAGACAAGAGATTAAATGTAAGGTCAGGGACATTAAGAACATGGGATAAGGGAATAGACGGAGTAGGTTCAACAGTTCCAGAGCCAATAACACGAGAATAAGAACCGTTGGCAATTGTTATACTGGAGGGATTGGCATAAGGCGCATACGAGGAAAACAAATGGTGGTTACCTGTCATATGATCAGTAGCCCCAGAATCGATGATCCACTTCGAGGAAGAAGTAACAAAACTAGAGGCAATATTACCTGTACCAAGAGCAATTGAAGAGCCAGACGTAGATACAGCCATCAAGCCTCACTAGGAGCAAGTTGAGCACCACAACACACAATGGAAGAAGTACCAAGCAACAAATAATCAAGATGGCAACCAACACACACTCTCCGAGCAAGAGTACCAACAGTGAGCAAAAAACCTCACCAAAGAAGATAGTACCAAGAAACCAAAGAGAACAGCAACCCAACAATTCTCCGAACGTCTCACAAGAGATTAACCACAAACACCACCTAAAACACCTCACTGGAGGTAAAGAAGGAATGAGTGACCACCAAACAAGAAGTAATTGTCAAACACCTCACACCTGAGGCAAAAAGAAGAGAACTCAGACCGGAAACAACACCCGCGACGAAAAAAAATGAACCCCGCACAAACCTCGTCGGATGAACACAAAACCACCCGAATGAACCGGGTTCACGAGTCGAGCACGACAAAGCAAAACGAAAAAACTCGCCGGAACCCAGATCTGCAAAGATCACACGTCGATCGGATGATACACAAAACCACCTAAGCGATCGATTTGAACCGGGTTCATCTCCGGCGAGTCGAGTTTCACAACAAAGGAAGAAAGGCAAACGGAAAGTCTCTTGAAGGTCAAAAATCGCCGGAGAGATGTCGCCTAAATGGAGCTTGGTGAGTTGGTGAAGAAGATGACCCACTTGCGCCGGGTTCGCGTGGTGCGGTTGTATTTTCTTTGGTAATGGTGGGGCACCATGTGCAATGGTGTGAAAATCGAAACAAGAGTTTGATAAAGTAGAATTCTTTTTTTCATTTCACCGTGAGATCATGGGTCCACATGTTTGAAAAAAGGTATGTGATTGCATGAAGACAAGAAAAGAAGTCATGTTATATCTAAATGGTTGCCGTAAAGGTGATCGGACCTCTTGGGATATTCATACATATGGTATCGTTCATACGTAAGGCACTATTCATACGTACACGTTGGTGATTTCTGCCTACTAGTTTGTCTTCGTTTCCAATGTCGTTTCATCAATATCTTCTGGTTTGGTGGTTATTTGCTTCCTGGTTGTGGAAGTGTTATTTGGTCATTGAGAAGACGGTTTTGCTACTAATGTGACGTTTGCTAAGACACCTCGGTTGGTGTTGTAATCTCGGATGAGATTGTTCACTAAAGAGGTTTCGTTGAGGTTATTGATACCTCGTTTGCTTGTTGTGACCTATTGGTCATTTGGGTTCATCTTCTTTCTATGTAGGCTCTCTCTTTGCTTCATACTATGTCACGTTCACTTGTTTCTGGAAAAAACAAAATCAGAGACCGTTTCTTTGCAGCTTCTACTTTGGTTTGGTACGTGTACTATTGCTGTTTGCTTCAAAAAGCAACTCCGGGCCCAAATTTGTTATCTAAAGTTTCTAAGACCTTGTGTAAATTATCTTTGTAACAAGTTGGGCAGAGCTATGCTCCAACTTGAGGGATAATTATAGAGGCTGGAACTAATAGAGGTTGGGGTGTAGAAGAAATAGTCTGTAATTTAAGTTGTTTGTATTCATGTACATAAGAAGTGTATTTATACAATAGGAGGGAGCCTTGGAGTTGATGGCTCTTAATGACTATTTAATGAGGATTATCCTAATCCCTGATTTATAGGGATTCTACTTGATTACAATATATTTCCTAATTTCCTAACAAGGTTCATGTCCTTCCAACCCCCCTCCCAAATGGTGAGAAAGCCTTAAGTTGTTTTTGGGGGTACTGATCTATATTCTTCAGCATATGTACAACTAATCCCTTTTTTTGTTTCAACAGAAGTGAGGGGAGGGGAGATAGTTAAAATGCACCCTCCCCTCCAAAACCCCCCAATTTTGGATGTTATGGGAGGGGGAGGGGTCCCCTCCAATTTTTCTTATCCAAACATGGGTAGGACAGCCCCTCCCCCCCAAAACTCCCCAGCCAAACAGGCGGTTAAAGGAGAGTTAAAAAAAATTGGCAACTGGTATTTCACATTCAGCCCATTCCAAGCCAAATTGACTGTAGCTCTGCCTAATTTTCCCTAGATATGAGCATCTCCGCCTTGATTATTCATCCAGGTACATTGACGCCTTCTACTTCCCGTTGAGATAGTCGAGTGAAGTGTTATGAGTGTAGCCATTGCGATGTCAACTCTCCAAAGATGTTGGCCAACGTATGAAGACCAGTGTAATATGAGATGTCTAGTTACAAATTAAGAAGTATGATATACTTTATAAGATACTTAATGGATCGGTTCGCTCTCAATATCTTGCTTTTGGAGAAGAGTTTCTTATCTCATGTGGATACCCATAAGAACCAAACATCATATTCATATGCATGTGCATATTAAGAGTCAAATATTGTCCTTTGGTTTATAGTTGATACTATTCTCTGTTTGATTGTTTATAAAACATTCATAGGCATTCATTTCATAGCTTAAGGTTTTTGGTTGAAGTGCCTCTTGATATAGAATGAGACCTATGATAGGAGTTTGGTCCTTGGTGCTCTATCCCTTCATTAAAATCAAGTTCAAGCCTGAGATATAGTGGGCTTTTGCTGTTTTTCACTTCAAACCTTAAAGGATTTTAATGGGAAGGAGATTTAGAGATTATAACTGTAGGAATTCAGGGTGTAATTCTTGCTGAACTTATTATTTTATTAGATTGAACATTGAAGCAATGTTACATTTGTAGAAGATAAAAGACTCAAGTAATCAAGTGATAAAAGCTATCTGTGCAGAATAGGATGACTCTATCCCTATAGAAAGAAAACGTGAACTAATCATAAACATAGAAATATTATACAAGGGTAACTAAAAAGCAAATGATCCTTGTTTTTAAGTTAAAAAAAGGTTTAGTCAATCAATTGTAATTTCTGACAATAACTTTTTGTGGACCTTGACTTAATGACTTAAGCTTGAGTTGTCATGGTCTTTGACGCTTGTCAATTTAGTTGCCTACTTTTTTGTTGCATTCTTCATAATCGCTCAGAATTGTAGCCCTTGTTTTTTGGGAAAATTATAATAAAGGACCTAAGAAAAATAATATTTATTAAGAAGGACTATAAAAATAGGAATTATTTTGAAGGACCAAAAATTAAAACATTAGAATAGAAAGACTAAATTGTTCATGTGTTATCTCCAAATCCTCATACTTGTCACTACAACTAATAAACACTATTAAATCAACTAATATGAAGAAATTTTGACTCCCCTGGGGCTTTAGTTTACACTCACTACTAATTATTTAAAATTAAACATTATCTGAAGAAAATAGATGAAAAAACAAATGGTAGAGCTCCTTTTCACCATATCTCTATCCGTAAGTGTTATTCTTCAATTGAAGCACATTCTCATTGCTTTTTAACCATAATTAACTTCATATGTATGCGTTCAATCTTTTGTTGCTACCTTTCTTCATGATCAAGTTCCCATTTGAATGTACCATAAAATTAACTCTCGTTGTTCAAAGCAAATCCCAACTCCCCAGTGAGGGTGAGCTCTCGTGAGAATGCCGATTTTCTCCTTCATCGGAGCGACATCTCATCTAATCGGCGCGTTTTGCTCCGGCAGAGAGGAATCTCTACTCATCTAGGTTCTCTCTTCACGAATCCTTTCATCTACCTGATCTCCTCTTCTTTTTCAATTTGGGGATTTCTGCATTTGGGGTTTTTGTTGTTTCTTGCTGATTTCTGAGTACTAGATGGAGATCACTATGAATGATCTGAATGAATATGCACTACATTGGGATGATGAGGAATCATAGGCTGGAGGTTATGGACTAGTCAGCAAGATGGTTTCGAATTGGCCGATTAACCGAACTACTTTCAGGAAATCGTTAGCCAAGAGTCGGAATGTGAGAGGCAAACTAGAAATTGGATTCTCAGGACAATGTCTATACATTCCAGTTCGAAGACAAGCAAGAGCATGAGCATGTTCTTCGTTGTTTGTCATTATTCATCATGAGATTGTCAGATAACAAAAAATTCATTGAAGAATCTGTTAGAGAAGATATAAGAAACCTGATTAGGGGCAATGTAGTCTTTCTATTTTAATGTTTTAATTTCTGGTCCTTCAAAATAATTACCATTTTTATTGTCCTTCTTAATAAATATTATTTTCCTTGGGTCCTTTATTATAATTTTCCCTTGTTTTTTTTTTTTTTTCATTCTTTCTGTGTTCCTGGTAGTTGCCTTATTTTTGCCTCATTTTTAATAATCTCTCTGAACCATAGGTCCTTGGCATCTTTTATTGTCCGTTTTTGTGCCCCTTGCACTGGTTTTCAGGTTTGGCAATCACTCATGTTCTTATGTGGTGTCAGGAATCTGTGGTCCTATGAAGCAACTCTTGGAGCAGAATGCTCAAGCTTTTTGTCAAATCACTGCCAATTTATCTACTTACAAGGTACTTTAATTTCAATTGTCATAGGGGCTTGTTTGCAGGTTCATAAATGCTGGTGCTAATGATGGATTGTAAACTACTTGTTATAAATAGAAAGTAGTATTTTGTTCACATGATGTTGGTTATTTATGATTTGTGTTCCTGGACTTGTATTGGAATGCAGTTTAGGTTTATTTCTGGAATTCTTTAAGTTCTCTTTTCTTTTTTAGTTTACCTGACATGTAGCAAGTACAATTTTATTGATTCTTTTTTTCCTTTTTGACGATTGTCTGAGATTGTTGCATTGTATTCCCATTATTAGTGGTAACCTAGGTTGAGTGGTCCAATAGCCAGAGCCTTAAACTCTAAGTTTCCTTTTGTTGCCAAATAATCGGAATAAAAAGGTGATAATCTTCATTTGGATATGCTGCAACTTTCAATCATTCTCCCCCATTCTAGCCTTGTTCATGGTTTGTAGAATGCATGCCTTAGCTCCTTTGCTTGGCTGTCTTAACAAGTATAACCTTACTTCAGAATATGGTGTGCAAAAGTACTTTTTTAAAAAAGAAAAGTTATTGAAGAGAAGAAAAAAGCATTATTGTTATGATATTAAATAGACTATTAGTGAGGTAGTTGTGGCCAATCCTAGAGGAGTATGTTATGCCCGTTAAGAGTGGTCCCTGATGCTATATAAAGGGACTTGGACATCTGTATTTTGGAAAACTTTTTACTGAGTAAATTGGAGCAGTTTCATTCCAATGGGAGGGAAACGGAAGCATGGCAGGCTCAAGTTGAAGGGATGGAGCTTGAGAAGCTGAAAGTAACTATGCAAGAAATGTGCACAAGATTGATGGAAGAATTTGTGCAGGTGTGAGGGAAATTATACATGGTGCCATGAGGGAAATGCTTGGAGACAGTTGTGAATGAAATGCAGGATGCCACGGAGAAGGTAGTCACAAAGGTCCGTGAGTTGAAGATAGAGTGTGAAGAAGTTGTTGGAAGGTGAGACACATACCATTGTTCTTGAAGAGCCCATGATCGTGAAAGTTTAGGAACTAGGAAAGAATTGGTTATCATCAATCCAAGAAGAGTACTACAGTACAGAAAGCTTCACAAGATGATGCCAAAGAAGCCAAGAGGAGAGATTCAAGATTTAACTGTGGTCTTGAGCCCAATCCAACATGATCATTTATTTCAATTCTGGGAAAGGGATTCTGTGTCTTGAATGAATTCTCTTGACAAAAGCAGAGGTGCCGACTCTGACAAGGAATCCAAGTCTTCATAACGGCTCATGTCTTCCCTCCTCCATTTCTGCTTTGGTGTAAGGACCTAGAGCATTTTGAAACTTGGGTAGCTTCAGGCTAGTGGGCTGTTTGAGGTGAATGTGAGGACAAATAATTGAGTCACTTGGAATTTCTTTTTCCTATTGGGCTTTGGGTATTGCAAGTACGAGAGGATGGATGATACATGGGAATTAGGAATAGTAAAGGGTAATTAGGGGGATATTGGGTAAAAGGTTAGTTTGGGTATTTAGGTTAATGTCTCTACAAATAGGGTATTGAAAAGATGTAATGGTGTCTTGTGAAATCAAATACTGGTTCTCTTTACTTTTCCTATTCTACGTGCATTAATGGGCATGCGTCCAAGAAGCAAAGTGCATGGTGCACAGGGATACTTGGTTGGCTGGGTGTTCAATTGATGCACAAGTGGAAAAAGTCAACTATGCATCTGGTACACTTGTTTTTCATTCTCCAGAAGTGGTACCTGCTCCTTCAATAACGAAAAAAAGAATAATGACAGTGTCTGTTGATTAGTAATAAAGATAAGGCCCTAAGACATTAATCCAATGGATCCAACGGATGGGCCAATCTCTAATTGCTGTCATTGCCAAATGCTCAGCCAGTCAACTACTTTTGAATATTCAATAGCCATATCCTGTTATATCAAAAAAAAAATAGCCATATCCTGATTGTGAGGCTTCTTATGTCCCAACTGACAAGGATGGGAGTAATGTTTTGATATTAATTAGCAAGGTAGTTGTGGTTCTTCCCTAGAGAAGTTTGTTAAGTCTTTTACTAGCTGTTAGGGGTGGTCCCTGATGCTATATAAAAAGACTTGGACATCCCGTTCTATATGAAAATATAAGAGTATTTTAGGAAACTCAGTACCAAATACAAAGAGGACTACAAATCCTCCCAAGATAAAATCATTAGCTTAAAAGAACTCCCAATCTCCCCATCCCCCTGGCTTGTGCAACATGCATATCTCATCCATCACACATCCCAGTTGTATTACAGATTAAGCTCAAGAGTAAATGACAATAAGAAAAGTATGCATTTACCCTCTGTCTAAATTAAGCATCCTATGCTTGTGCACATACCCCGCCGGTATTTGTTTGCAGTTCATATCAGGCACTTATATGTGACTGTCTTTTAGTACCCATACAAAATATTTGATGATTTTAATTTTGCATCAACTTGTAAGAATGGCTCAATTTTTTTATTTCCTTATTTTGTTGCATTCATGTATTAAGTTTACTCCTTCCCTGAACTCTTTGCAAGTTTTCATGTTGTCTTTATTAATATAGAACAGTTTTGGTCTTCAATCCACCCTAGATAATAGTTATGATGTGATATGGTACAGTTTCAGGATAACATCGACCTCTTTTGCCAAACAAGGCACAACATTAGCACCATCCTTAATGAGTATGTGATTCTTATCCAATACACCGCTAATATCATGCAAGTTCGTTCTCGTTCGGATTTGGACTTGAAGTCTATTGCTTTGTAAAGTTCATTGACAATTTTTGTGCAGCATGAGAGAGATGCCTGGCATAATGAGCCAAATGCCCCCATTGCCTGTTTCCATCAATGAGGATCTTGTGAGTCGTATATTATGTAATAAAACTTAGGTGAGCTCCTGTTTATTTTATCACATATTTGGTCCTCTTTTTCTGTGGATGTACATTGTGCTCTGCTGTCAAGTGTGTTGTGTGCAAGCACACGCTCCTAATTAAACTCATTGTCCAGGGGCAAATAGAATGGGCTCATGATATAAAAAAGAGACAAGGAAAATAAAAAGAAAATACAGTTCACTTATGACATTCTTCTTGCTGATCAATTATCATAAAATGGTTCAATTTCTTTTTCTTCACCAGAGATTCTCATTCTCTGATAACTTTCACTGAAATTTTCAAAACTAAGTTAATTTTGGTTCAAATCTGGCTGTTTGTGACGAAGAAAAATTGTTGAAAAAGGCAATGATAATTGTTAAACTTCTGTCAGGTGTACGTTATTTTATGATAAATTATCAATCTGCGTGCTGTAGGCAGTGTAGTAAAAAATACCAATAACTGCTAATAACTGTTATTAGGTTTACCCTTTCCTTTGTCTCCTGGCCCTGAACCTGTAGTGTAGTTAATTCTTAATTCATTTGGAAACAAAAAATTGTAGCCTTAAATGTGAAAAAATTATTTTATCCCATAATGTTTTGTTAATCCTAAGTCGCAGCTTCTTCTCAGATTTTTTTATTTTTTTTGAAAGATCATTTTCTGGTGTTTTCTCAATATGCTGTCAATTCTTCAGTTGTTGATCAATGGGATTAATGAGATTGAGCAATACGGGAACGATTGTTCATTCTCCAGTTTCCACCATATAAGCTGAGGTTATTGACTTTTTTAAATGTAGAGTAATTTTTATCTATTTCCTTCTGCTTGGGTGGAGAAAAAAGTATCACACAGCACCTATTCAGGCCGTCAAATTTTATAAATGTTTTTTTTTTTTTTTGATAATAAAGAGACCTCATCTAACTATCTATGGGAATAGTTCCCCCATTACAATCACTACTAATAAGCATTGCTAGAGCCTCAGACGGCTGGTAGACTTCATGAATACCCATCCTTAGCTCCAAACCATTTTTCGCTAAGAAGTCCGCTGCGGAATTCCAAGATCGAGGCACATATGTAACCCTAGTTTCCCAGTCCATAGCCAACATCCCCACAACTTCATGTAGAATGCCAGAGTTCCTGTAGGCCTCCCCACACCCATGGAGAACAAGTTTGAGACATTCCGTGGAATCTGTTTCCAACCAGACTTTCTTGAAACCCAAAGACCATGCCATTTTTAAACCCAGAAGACAAGCCCAGATTTCTGCATTCAATTCATCTCCACCCTCGAGAGGATGTATGAATCCTTTAATGAATCTCCCGGCGCAATCCCGGATCAATCCCCCACAAGCAGACTTCATAGCTATAGCGGAGAATGCACCATCAACATTAACCTTCCCCAGTCACCTCCCGGAGGTTGCCAAGAGTCACGACTCGGAGCTAAAGTAGCACCTTGAACTTGCAACCCTGCTAGACGATCATTAGTGTGAGTCCGGGCTCTCGATCATCACGCCCGAACTAGCTAGGATAGTTTTAGTGGGTACAAGTTTCTTCTCGAAGACATACAGATTCCTTCGACGCCACAGCCACCAACATAGCACTGTAAATTTGGAATCCCACTACCGACAAGTTTCAGACTTACCGCGAAGGTTCCACCACACCCAATCTATAAGGTCCATACTGTTGAACCTATGTCACCGGGACGACCCCACCACTTTCTACCAGAAAGCTTTCGAGTACATGCAATCTCGAAACACATGCAAAATGTCCTCCAGACCTACCCCACAAACAGGGCAACTCGCATCCAAAGTCAGTCCCCGTCTCATCCGACAAGCATTTGTAATGAGACTCTTCCTAGTTAGCAACCAAAGTCAGTCCCCGTCTTATCCCACGTCTTCTTAATTCCTGACCATACATTAGAGCTTGGTCTTTTTGAGGAGAAGCGAGGGAGAAGGTCCTCCCTGCATTTATACTTGTCTCGAACTACCCTCACCCAGAGTGCATCCCTTTGTGTCACCAACTTTCACCCCAACTTCCACCCCAACTTCATTAGGAGTGCCTGGTTCTGAAACTTGGCGTGTCTGAGACCTAGACCACCCCAGCTTTATAACATGTTTTTAAAATGACTTCTATAACAAAGATAAATGCGTTTTGGTCTGCCAGCAGTGCGCTTTTCTTATTTTGATTATGTGAAAGCCATGTTCTTTACGGCCATATATGTGAATGAAAGTACATAAAATCATACTTGAAAAATTGATTTGTTTGTGTTACCGATTTAAGAGGTCAAGTTGCCGACTCCATCAAGATTGCAATTTGCAAGATAGCAACCCCGAAGCGCACCATCGGTTTAGAAGTTCATTCTCATGTGGAAGTCTAATCTGCAGATTTTTTGGTGCTGGCTGCATGCATGCGGGTTGAGGAGCCTTGGACATAACTGATATCTGCACAACTTCATGGTTTTCCCTGGGTTTTTAATCTTCGATCTAACTGCTTCCTGGTCCTATTTATTGTCTAAAGGGGAACTTGTACTCCGTTTGTATAAATAAATTATTTTCTTTCAATTAAAGTAGGAAAGCGATTATTGTAACAATACTCTGAGCTAAATGCATCTTCATTGGTTTCAAAGTATTGGCATTTGGACGATGATGACGTAGTGACTGTAGATCTGTCATGTTTTTCTTCCCTGAATTTCTTTAAACTTGCACAACGATTGAGTTTAATGGTAAATAGCTGTTTTTGTAGAAAGCACTTTGTAATTCACATTATTTGTCACTTGTTCGTGGGGGGTGTTTTATCAAGTCTGCCTTATTTATGATCTTCATTTTCAGTTGGATCAAATGAGAGCATACATACACCTTGCAACATGGAACTTACCGGAGATTCATTCTGGATCCAAATTCATCTTCTTTCCTATTTTGTGTCTTAAATTCTTAATACTCTCTTCGAATAATCAACTCATAGCAACAAATATGTTTACAAGATGATCCTATGAGTAAATCAACAGTGTTAAAATAATTTGAAGAGCTTTACTTTAAGTAATTACTTTTTTAAAAGAAATTATTTCAAATCGAACCTTTTTAACGAAAAGGCATAGTGAAGTGCTCTGGCATCTGGTGGCTGAGAGGTCCATTCTAAAAGTCAGTGTAATCATATAATTTGAGTAAATTTGTTCTGCGCTCGTTGAAAATAAAAATCAATCGTATTAGTATTATTACTCAAGTCTCATACAATGTAATAGAGAGAATTCATTGAATAAGATGGAGAAGCTATTTTTCATTCCCTTCTTTATACCTTTAGCATGGTATCAGAGGCATAGCTCTGATTGCGTGGTTGATCTCGAGGTTGGGGATTGATCGATCACAAACACAATGTCAAGTGCTTCGTTTATTTCATCGATGTTAGATCTGACTTAGAGGATGAGCCAACATGATTGGTTGGACATTCCAACATCCTCTTTAAGCAACATTTTGGAATGTGATTCGAAACTCACTAGAGGACCTGTGATATTATTTTTGTAGCAGCTGATAGGGAAGGAATTGGCTAAAGCAGAGCGCATTTCACTGATACACAAGTATAGTTTTTTGTTTTGATTTAGTTTGCTCAGTTTGAGTAGGTTGGTAAGTGGTGTGTTAGGTTGTATGGTTAGGTTTTTTTGAGTATTTTCTTGGCTTTGGCTATTAGTGATTGTAATCTTGTTTTGCTATTAATAAAATTTGATTTTGGGGAGAAAAAAAAAACATTCGTTAGATTCGATTTACGGTCACGATTAGGGAAATGGAGGAAAATGTACCACAAACTAAATGGAGAGTTTCCGCGCTTGTATTCCCGAGTGTATAGAGAACAGACCATTAACTTTGAAGCCCTCTTAGATTATCCCAAGCATTTATTGATGAACCAAACTGAAAAGATAGTGACTTTATAGTCCTTGACTATCAAACCAAGTTGATGTGTTTTAAAGTTGGGGGAGTGAACCTAAGTTACCAAACCTGTTTGGATTAGGTTCACGCCGTATAAGGAATATTCAACTAACTCGAAGCTGAAGTTAGCACTTTAAGATGAGGCTCAAAATCTCTGATAAGTATCTCACATGCAAGAACGGATAGTGCTAGGAATGAGAAAAAGATAGAGAGAAAATTACTAGGATGTGAGCCAGAATTTGCAACTTGTATTGCATCATCGTGATGGGGGCTTGTACAGCGACAAATTAAGAGCTATAGAGGCAACACAAGATCTGTCAACCCTTATCGATGTTGGATAAAAATAAATGAGTCTTCAATCTTGTAAGTTTGACCAACTAGCTTCAGTTGCAACAATACATTCTCCAAGATCGAACAAACACCAGACGACTCCTTATGTGAATGATCAAAGGCCTTAAACTCATGAATTAAACCATTCACTTGTATCCAACTACATCCTGAAGTTTTCTCCACTCCTTTTCCTTTCATGAGCTTTCTTACCTGCGCAACTGCTTCCCATTTTTGAAACATCGAGTAAAAGTTTGCCAGGAGTGCATACGCACCACCGTGATTCGGACGCAGATTGATCAAATAATTTCCTAAATGTTCACCCAACTTGAAATCTTTGTGTATCATGCAGGCACCAAATAAAGCTCCCACTACCCCAGCATTTGGCTTCATTGGCATCTCATCAATCATTCGCTTTGCATCTTCTAAGTACCCTGCCCTCCCAAGTAGATCAACCATGCAACCATAATGGTCCATGTTAGGCTCCATTTCATAATCATGTTTCATCATTTCAAAGAACCTTTTCCCCTCATCTACTAATCCTCCATGAGAGCAAGCGCTGAGAATTGCAATAAAGGTAACTTCATTGGGTTGAACTCCACTCCTTAACATGCGTGAGAATAGCTCCAATGACCTCAAAGCATTCCCATGAACAGCCAACCCATTTATAATGGCGGTCCAAGTGTACACATCCTTTACTTTCGCTGGCAACTTTTCAAATAACAATAACGCCTCGTCAATGCACCCACATTTTGCATACATGTCTACCAATGCTGTGCCTAAAGCTGAACTCTGATATAACTTGTTTCTATCTATACATTGGTGAATTAACCTTCCTTGCTCCAGTCCTCCTATGTGCGCACAGGCATGGAGGGCAGCCGTAAGCGTAAATTCATTAGCTGCGATGTTATGTGACAGCATGTCTTGGAAGACAAGAAGCGCATCCTTGTACCTCTTGAATTGCACATAACCATTTATTAGTACAGTCCAAGAAACCACATTTCTGTGAGGCATTTCATCGAACACTTTGCGGGCGTCGTCACAATTACCGCACTTTATATACATATCTGTAAGAGCGCTGCAAATATAAGCATCCATTGGAACTCGCCCCCCAACAATATAAAACCCGTGAATCCATCTTCCGAAATAATCATCACCCGACAAAGCAGCCGCACGAAGAATGCTAACTACAACTACCCCATCAATTCTGGCCGTGCCTTTTGATCTCATCTTCACGAAACACCTCAATGCCTCTCCTGGGCAATCATTTTTTACATGCCCATCAATCAACGCAGTCCATGAGAAAGCAAAAGGACAAGACTATAAAATAATGACCAGAAGGAATAATTGCATCCTCTGGCACTGTGCTCTTTATATAGAATTCGTATATGTTAGCTATTTACACAATTGAATCCTGGCCATCCATCTATAGTACACAAGGATAAGCCAGCTAAGACATTGGTGACTATTTACATATTGATGAATAATTATTAGTTCTAACATTCCCCTCAAGAGGGTGTGGACACACACCAAGTTTGTTTAAAAATAAGAAAATTGGTAATGGGACGAGCGCCTTGTGAGGCAATCGGAATCTTGTTGAGAGGATGGTACATATTTGACCCTTATAGATCCGGATAAGACTTGATCTCTAATGAAATGAACATCGATCTCGATGTGTTTACTCCTAGCATGGTGAACGGGATTTGAGGCAAGGGCTTGAGCACTCAAGTTGTCACACCGATAAGTGAAGGTTGTCGAACAAAGAGGCCTATTTCTTTCATTAAGGAGTTCAACCATTTAATTTCAGCACTCCGTCGGATAGGGAACGATATTCGGACTCGAGCTTGGCCGGAGACGACTCTTTGTTTCTTGGAGCACCAAGATACAAGGGTTCCTCCAAGATATACACAAAGTGACCTCCCATTGACTTCCCATCATCGATGTCGAAAGCCCAATCGATCATCTCGTAAATGCCATAAAGCGAAGAGAGCCAACCGGTTTGAGATGTAAACCATAGTGACAAGTACCTTTTAAGTATCTTAGGATTCTTTTAACCCCCGAAAGTGGACCTCGGTAGGATTTCCCAAAAACCGACTAAGCTTGTTGACGAGAATATGCGATGTCGGGCCCGGAATTAGTGAGATCTTAACGACCCAATGGCTCTTCGATATAAAAAGGGATCGGAAAGAGGTTTTCCATCTCAGTAGGCTGAAAAATGGTGATTGGTGATCATAGGAGTAGGCACTTTGGAGCACGATCGGACATATTGAAACGTTTCAACAAATCCAAAATATATTTGGTCTCGATTAACATAGATCCCATGGTCATCTCTATAAATTTCAAAACCCGAGAAAATAGTATAGGGGTCCTAGATCTTTGAGAGAGAAAGCATTGTTCAATTTCACAATGAATTGTCTCGAAAAATCGAATTATTCCCGTAATGAGAATATCATCAACATAAATTAAAATGAATACCAGAAGATGTTTAGTTCTGAGGTAGAATAGTGACACATCACTGCATGCGTTCCTGAAACCCCATCCAACAAGAGTGTTTCGGAGACGCTCAAACCATGCTCGGGGAGCCTGTTTAAGCCCGTAGAGTGCCTTTGCAAGTTTACATATGAAACCAGGTTTCTTGGGATCACTAAAGCCAGGTGGTTGACTCATAAAAACCTCTTCTTTTAAAAAACCATTCAGGAAGGCGTTATTTACGTCTAACTGTCGTAGCTCCCAGTGATAGGTTGTAGCAAGAGTAAGAATGAGACGGATGGTGGTTGGCTTTACAACAGGACTGAAGGTCTCACCATAATCAATGCCTGCCGATTGTTGAAAACCCTTAGCCACTAACCGAGCTTTGTGCTTAAGAATAGATCCATCTGCGTTGTACTTGGTCTTGAAGACCCATTTACAATCGACCAATTTACGCCCGTGATGTGGTACTAAGAGCCAAGTGTTGTTACGGCGAGAGAGCTTGATACTCATTTTGCATGGCGGCAAACCGGTGTGGAGAGTTCATGGCTTCGGAGACGGAGCGTGGTTCGGCGGCTAGGGAGAGAGATTGTGGTGTTTCGGTGGTAAATAAGCCGACAAAAGGGTACACCGGGTTTAGAGATTCCAGTTTTGCACGAGTGACCATTGGGTGAGAATTATTGGGAGCGGGGAGGAGAGATAGGGGTGGCGTGGAGGAGGCGGAGAGATGAGAGTGAGAGGAGCGGGGGCGAGATTGGGGATGAGGGAAGGGAATCCGAGGAAAGGGATGAGCTGGTGACAGGTTGGATTAATGAAGAAGGGAGGGGATTGGATATAGTGGGACGGGAAACAGGATTGTGGGCCGAGGAATGAGTTGGGCTTGGGAAGGAAGGTATGAGATGTGGGGAGGAAGATAGTGTAGTGGGTTGAGACGTGATGGTGTGCTCAGATGTTGTGTGGGGCCGATTATGGGAAGAAGTGGAAGAAGTTGGGTGGTGGTGATGTGGAACTGGTGCATCAGCAATAATAAAGGGAAGGTCATCGTGGGCTTCTGAAGATGGGCCTTTATTCTTGTGCAAAAAACCTGTAGAAAATGGAAAGATAGATGGGTCAAAAATTACATGTCTGGATACATAAATCCGGCCTGTTGGGCTTAAGCACCTGGATCCTTTTTGATTTTGAGCTGGACCAAGGTAGGTACATTTTTGACTATGAAACTCTAATTTATGAGAGTTGTAAGGCTTTAAACATGGATAGCAAGCACACCCAAAAGGCTTTAATAAGTGATAATCAAGCTCTTTTTGATACAAACAAATAAGAGGTGATTTGCCTTGTAAAATCGGTGTGGGAAGTCGATTGATTAAGTAAACGCGGTTTGAAAAGCTTCATCCAATAAACCAAGGGCATTTTGGCTTGAGCCAAAAGAGTGAGTCCCATTTCCACAATATGCCTATGCTTCCTCTTTCTCCCATTTTGTGAAGAAGTATAAGGACATGTAAATCTCATTGTAATGCCACAATTTTCAGCAATAGGAATAAGGGGTTTGTACTCGGTGCCATTATCACATTGAATGGATTTGATTTTGGTTTGAAATTGAGTTTCAACCATTTGTTGAAAGAATTTAAATGCGGTAATTGTCTCGCCTTTGTGCTTGAGAGGATAGATCCGGTATATCGACTATAATCATCAATAAAATGAACATAATATCTATGGCCATGAAAGCATTGAATAGGGGAAGGGCCCCACAAGTCAGTATGAACTAATGCAAAAGGTGAGGAAGCATGAGACACAGACTTAGGGAATGGAAGTTTTCTTGATTTCCCAAATTGACAAGCCTCACAAACAAAATTGTCATGAATTTTAACTTTGACATTACAACTATTAAGAACTTGATGTAAAACTGTATTGCTTGGATGACCAAGCTTGTTGTGCCAAGTCGGGGAAGTCATCATTCGGAGGCAACAACGGTATTTGCCGTGTAATTCACTTTACTCAGTGGGTACAATCCTTCCTTTGGGGTTCCTTTCATCAGAGTTTGCCCTGTGTGTTTGTCCTTCACAACACAACCATCATTAGTAAACAAGACTGAAACAGGATTGTTGGAAACAAGTTGATGAACACTCAGTAAATTCTTAGCTATAGCAGGCACAATTAAAACATTGTTGAGAGCTAAGCTAGAACCAAAGACGGGGAAGAGAAAGGCATGTACCAATGCCACAGATAGGGGATTTGGACCCAGTACAAGAGATTAGGGTGGCCTTACCAGTAGACTTTACAGAATCAAGCTGGGAAGGATCTGCAACAACATGATGATTAGCACCACTGTCCATATACCAATCAGGATCAGCTACAAGCTCAGAATCAGCAAAATATGACTGAGGAGTAGGATGGGTTGGTGGACGAAAATTCTTATCGAAGCGTTTGAAGCAGTTAGAGACCTTATGGCCAGGGCGTTCACACAAGTCGCAGAAAGGACGGCCAGAGTTCACGTTACCTGAACGTCCTCTAGATCGTCGACCACGACCACCACGTGAAGCGCCACGACCGGGAAGCGATCGGAAAAACGCTCGGAATCATCAAATTTTCCAGCGAAGTTGGCCGAGGGTTGAATGGAGAGACTTGAAAAATGATTAAGTTGCTCTAATCGACTCTCAAAAGCAAGGAGTGCCGGCGAGTATCAACCCACGTCAGGCCCTCTTGGTCAATCAACTTCACGACTATGGCATTATACTCACCATCGAGGCCATTGAGGGTGTATAACACCAGTTCATCAACCGAGATAGGGGCACCAGCGAGAGCAAGTTGATCCGCTGTTTGTTTCATGCGGGAGAGATAGGTGGTCATGGAGAGGCCGTTCTTGCGAGTATTGTGCAACTCAGACCGGTAGACCATAATACGCGACCGAGAAACAGCAGAGGTAAGGGCACGAGCTTCAGTCCAGAGGGCAAGTGCCGTGCGACAATGGAGAAGTTGTGTGGCCACATCTTGAGTCATAGTGTTTCGGAGCCAACCCATGAGCAAGCGATCCACCGAGTACCATTCTGCAAAGACTGGATTAAGGACGACGGTGGTGGTGTTTGGCAAAACAGTAGTGAACGGAGGAACAGGGTAGTCGGAATCAATGTGATTTTCCAACCTATTTCCCTCTATCGGGGTAACACAATGATTCCCACACCAAATAATTCGAACGATCCAACTTGATCGATGATGTTTGGCTGGAAGACGAAATAGAGGATATGACTTGGAGCCGCCGGAAATTGAAATTGCGTCGGCGCTCGAGAGAGAGCGAGCCCATAGAAGAAGATGCCATCTCAAGAGAAAAGAAAAAATAGGGTTTCGTGCGTGACTTTTTGAAAGAAAAAAAGTGACCACCGCGCTCCGTACCAAGAAAGCAAAAGGACAAGACTATAAAATAATGACCGGAAGGAATAATTGCATCCTCGGCACCGTGCTCTTTATATAGAATTCGTATATGTTAGCTATTTACACAATTGAATCCTGGCCATCCATCTATAGTACACAAGGATAAGCCAGCTAGCACATTGGTGACTATTTACATATTGATGAATAATTATTAGTTCTAACACCATGTAACAACGTCCTGCAACGAACTTTCATCAAACACTCGGCATGCACACTCCATAGACCCAAAATTAGCAAAAGCAGAAATCAAAGCGTTTCGGACAAAAAGATCCAGATGTAGCCCGAATTTAAGAATTTGAGCATAAAGCAGAAGTGGGTCTTGAATATTAGACTTGGAGAACGTCTTAAGAAGCGAAGGGAAGGTGTGTTTATCAGGATGTACGCCATTTTGAAGCATTCTCGCATAGCAGAAAAGGGACATGTGAGGGTAAGGAGTGTAGGAGAAAGCTTCAATCATTTTGTTGAAGAGGCGAGTGATAGGAGTGTAGATAGTACTGATAAGAAAGGAAGCATAGGAGAGAGAGGCGGGTAGACAGAATGCACTGCAGTGAATGAGTTTGCAGAGCAACGAGCTGTCGTTTGAAAAGCCGGAAGCAATAATAACGGAGTGGATCTGCTTGCATTGTTCCAAAGTTCTGCGCTTCTGTAATAGAGAAACAAGTTTGCCGCGTAAAAGGGCTAACACCATGGATGGCGTTTGTCCTGTCCAACACCATCAGAGCTTCGATTGGAGAGGGGGAACGGGAGAGAATATTCTCATAATCTTTTTTTTTTCTTTTTTCTCATAGCTCATCTGGGCCGTTGATTAGAAAGAGAAGAAAGAAGTTAAAGTAGTATTATGATTGATTTGATGGATATAATTTAAGGATAATGAGGGATAATGAGAAAAAAGATAATGAGATAAACCCAACCCGAGGCGAACGGCGGATAAGGGCGGAACCCCAAACGTTTGTTTTATCAAGAGAAACAACGCGTGCGTTGTCCGGTTATTGTCAAAAAAGGGCTAAAAGATCACATGTCAAAAAAAAGTCCTAGAACATTGTTATTTTAAAAACGTTAATAACTATATCAGTATTCAGTACAATATTAATAGTTAACAACTAAATCAGTATACGTCAATAACTATATCAATACAACATTAACAATTAAATCAATACACGTTAATGATTAAGGTCTTTTCCAACATGTGATTTTTCTTTAAACTTTTTTTTGACAATATCTTGATTATTTAGGCCCTAAAGAGGATTTTCCCTTGATATTTTTGTTGGTAGTCAGTATTACCCAACTGAAATAATAGATTTTCAATCATATTGCGTGAAAAGCTATAATTGACATTTCAAGAAAAAATAATAATACCATCATATGCCTGAATTATATTATCCTTATCAAATACGTTTTGAAATACTTCGCCGTAGACCACGTTTGTCCTCAGTACATCTCTTTTTTTTAATCTAATATGAGCAATTTCGACCTATTAAAACTTTTCATTTTTGATGGTGCAACTTATAGTTGATCATATGAAAAAACTGGACTACAAAAGTTATAAGCCAAAATTTGACATGGTATAACCCAAAAAAAAGAAAAAGAAAATATTTACAAAAAGAAATAAAATGAAAACTAAAGAGAAAAGAATGTTTATTTATATGAATGAAAACAAAAGGAAAATGAAGGGAAAAATATATTTATTTACAAAATTAAACTTGACCGAAGAAGATTATCTAAGACCTAAGCCCATAGAGTTGGTGATAGAAATGTGTTTCACTGGTTCGAGTTCGTGATTTTTAAGAAGATGTTTGTTTAATTTATTTGAGAAAAGTATTTTTTGTTGGTTTGTATTTTTATATTAAGAAAAAAGCAAACTCTTTATTTTTATTTGAAAAAGAAAGATTTCTTGAAAGAGTTTTAGATTAAACTTCTTGAAGAGATTCCAATAACCTCACACCCCTCGATGCCAGCTTCCCTCCACAAATCAAGTGTGTATTTTTGTTGTATTATTGCAATCCCCTTCACAGTTCTTGCCATTTAAATCCAAAGAAAATACTTTAGGGATCCGAGATCGTTAATGGTACACTTATGATCAAGATAGTGTTTAACTTCATTGATTTGATCAACATGAGTGCCTACAAGAATCATGAGATCCACATGGATTAATGTTGTGACAAACATTGATCCTCGTTTAAAAATGAATTATGTATGATTTGCCCTTGACTGGAAAAACCCAATATCCTTTAACATTGTAGTGAACTTCTCACACCAGTTCCTAGAAGCTTGTTTTAGCCTATATAGGGACTGACTTAATCTTCACTCTCTATCGTCCTTCTTTTGAACAAAAAGTCTTACGGTATTCGCATGTAGACTTCCTCCTCTAAATAGCTATAGAGGAATGTATTCTTTACATTAAGTTGGTGTACAAACCAACCTTTCTTAGCAGCCACTGCCAACAATATTCTCATGGTTAATTACCAATTTTGCAATTGAGGCAAAGGTCTCATGGTAATCAACACCTCCTACTAAGTGAAACCTCTAGCGACTAATCTTGCATTGTACTTGTCCAACTCCCTATTTGACTTATACTTTGTCTTATAGACCTACTTAAGTAATGATGTTTGTTTTCTATGGAGGGGCTTCTAGTGTCCATGTTTCATTCCGTTCCAAGGCTTCAATTTTTCTTTTCATTGGTTTTCTCCAACACTCATGTTGCACTGCCTCTTTAAAGGTCTTAGGTTCTAATATGCAATCTACTGCCGCTAGAAAAGTTTTATGGCTCGTTGAGAATCTTTTGTTGCTAACATAGCTTACTATAGGGTGTGACGTGCTACTTATAGCTTTAGGCATATTGTCATGCTTTGGAGGGTGGCAATTTGACTACACAATCACTTAGATGTTTGAGAATTGTCTTAACACGTTAACCCATCTTGGCTCATCATGGCTTTCCTCGGTCTCACTCATCTCATTCCCTTGATGGATTTGGACCTCATCTCTCTCTCTCTCTCTCCCCAACTTGAGTCATCTTTCTCAATTCCTCTTCCTCATTAACTTCAATCTGATTCATAAAGTGAGTGGAATCTTTACCTTCACTAGCAAAGTCCATGCTTGGAACTGCAATCGTGGTGGTGGCATTTTTTTTAATAGGAATCGTTGCTCAAAGAATGTTACATCTCGTGATACGTGAACCTTCTTATTCTCTATGTTAGAGCTAGATGCCTCTCCTTCTAGTAGTTTTCTTCTGCAATTTGGAATACTCGAACGGTTGATTCGTTTTTTTTTTCGTCCTAGTTTTAACTGATCCGAGGGAATGTTTCACTATAATTGGAATTGGGCCTTTCTCTTTCTTTCATTTGTTTTTATTTTTATCCTTTTTCCTTAAAACAGATAGGCCCCATATAACATAAATAAAGATAACTAAAATGGATAGAAATTTCTTTTTTTTTTAGATAAAATAAAAAAGAAATTGATTTCTCTTTATTAATTTAGAATAGCTAGACCTAATGTAATGGTTATAAATAATCATTCTATTAATTTCAAAATCTCAAATTAATTTAGAAAAGAATTCGAGTTATTTCTATTCTATATTATTATTATTATTTTCTATTTCCTTTTGTCCAATTTGATATCCAACAAAAATACATTTCCTCCCCCTCACTTCAAATTTGTTAGCATTAGTCAAGTCTTGTGCATATGCGAGACATCCTAATACCTTTAGATTATCATAATAAATCAAGGTTCTGAAACTCGGACCGGCTATTGAACCGATGGAAGTACTGGGTCAAGGGCCAGTGGGTCAAACCGATATTAATTAAAAAATATAATATAATTAAAATATGTAATATTATATTGATTTAAAAAAAAAAAATCATTCATTGCCTTGGTTTATGTGAGCATGTGACCAAATAGTAAGTAGAAAGCAGAGAAATAAATGGTGGCATGACAAGTTTAGCTGGCTAAGCAGCTTTACTTCACTTCTAGGCATTCGCGGGCTTGGTTTACTTCTAGTGTACTCTTTTCATCGAAGTCTTCAACTTATTCTTGGTTGGGTCATATTTTTCGTCTTCACTCAGCTCCTCATTGCTGCTGGATTTCTCTTCTACAACAGCTCCTATGTCTTCTAGCTTCGCATCCTTCTCTAGTTTCTTTGCACGGTAGTCGTGGCATCTCTTCTTCGTCGGTAAGGTGGCTTCCCATTGCTGGAGACCATTAGCACTCAAATCTCATCTTTCTCACTCATCAACGAAACCCTCCCTCGCCACCGTCACACAAATCTAAATCTCATCTTTCTCACTCATCTTCTCCACGTCGCTATCGCACAAATCGAGCTAAAAATTGAACCCGTATCTTCTTCTACTTCTTGATCTTTGTTTGCTTCTGCTTCTCCATCTATTTTTTTTTTCATTGATTCCTAAGTCTCAAGCTTCGAAACTTCTTCCTATTTCGTTAATCAACTCGGCGACATAAATAAAAAAAAGTTGACTCGGTGAACCCGTTCAACTCGGCCTGTTCAGGCCGAGTTGAACGGGTTGACTCGGAGTCACTAGGTCAAACCGTTCTCAGACCGGTCTTTTGGCCGGTTCGCCGGTTTCTGGTCCGAACTGACCGGTTCGAGTTCCAAAACCATGTAATAAACCTTCGCTCCTGTGAGAACTTCATACATTATTTGGTTCTCAATGGATGTGGTAGGAAATATGTTGATGATATGCACAGAGGCCAAAACAAGTCTCCCCAAAACTCCTTTAGCATCTTTGGGTAAATTAGCAAAGCTCATGTTATCTCAACAATATATCTATGCTTGCGCTCAACCACACTATTTTGTTGTGGTGTGTATGTGCAAGATGTTTGAGTCAAAATACCCTTATCATAACAATATTTCAGTTACTCAGAGAATTTAAATTATGTACCATTATCTGTTTTCAAATATTTAACATGTTTGTCATATTGTGTTTCAACCATATTCATGAATTTGATCAATAGGCTACCCACCTTTGATTTGTGTTTCATTAAATAAACCCAAGCAACTCTACTAAAATCATTAACAATAGTGAGAAAAATATTGAGTGTAACATCTCAATTTTTAATACTGAGGTTGGGACATAATTAAGAGTTTATTATTGAAGAGATTGAGGAATTAATTAGTAAAATTTGTGTGTTTGAGGCTTTGAAACACAAAAAATGATAATTGGAAGCCATTTCTTTAAACCTTTTGAACAGTTTTGGAATTCAAGAATTTCGGAAGATTAAATGTTAATATTTTTTTAGTGATTCTATTTACATTAGGAAGTAGACATTTTAAGCATTCCATAGAATCCTAATTTGTAAGTTTTAGAGATGTGTGGAATTAGTTTTGAATTTTTGAAATTAGACATTTTCTCTTTGTGCCACTTGTCGGGGCGAGTAATTCCCTTGTCAAGGCCAGTGCACGATTTTATAGATAGTGCTCTCGCAGACAATGTAACATCCTAGTTTTTACTCCTAGAATTTAAATAATTTTAGAAAGAAATTATTCATGATGAATAGAATCTTACCATGTAATTAATTAAATAAGGAGAATTTATCCAAATGATAATTTATGAGAGTAAAAGGGAAAAAAAAAAAGAGAAGAAGAGAATTATTATTATTATTTATTATTTTGGGTAAAGAAAGAAAGAAAAGAAATTTTAAAAAATGTATGAAATGGGTCAAGCTCAAATCATCTTTGCCCATTTATTTTTTTTTTAAAAAAAAAATTGAGTGAAGTTAAAAAGGGCCTCTGCCCCTTTTATTTAAAACCAACCGTTGAGAGGGTGGGGGGGCTAATTTTATAACCCCATTCACTTCTGCAGTTTTGCCTCAGACTGTCCGCATGTAAGAGGAGGAAAGTCAAAGGGTGATCACATCCTCAACTCCACCATTTTCTTTCTTCTCTCAGGGCAAGTTTTGGGGTTCAATTTGGTAAGTAAAATCACTTCAAATCATAAAACTCTCTTTATGAAATTTGTTCTACTCAACTTGCTCTTTTTGAGGAGTTTATTTTTGAGGTGATTAGAGAAAAATTTTGGATTAGAGTTTGGAGCAAATATTGAGTTTTAGCAATATATAACTATAGGATTGTAGAGCTATTTTAGTAGTCAAGTTCCATAGGTTTAGATTTATTATTGGGTGTCATGAGGATTTAAAATTTTAATTTGTGTTTAAAAAGTTTAGGTTTTTTGATATATATGATATTTTCGCTGATTAAATTGAAGTTAAATGATTGACCTAAGTTTGTTGGAAATGTTATTGAATTTTTTATGATTTAATTCTGAGATTTAAGATTAAAATTTGAAGGTTAGAATTCTAATGGAATTTTCGATTTTTAGAATTTTGAGGTTTTTGTTAAAGTAAGCTATTTGGGAGTTATAGAAGACTTAATTAAGTGAATTGATTTTTTTTTTAGAAAATAGAAACTTGTGTTAAATTGATTAGTTATGGTTAATGGGAGATTTGAGAACTTTCTTTACTTGATAAGTACAAAATTTAACTATATATGTATATAGCTAAGTTATTAAAACCTCAAGTTATGTTGGGATAATTAAATTTGGCCTATAGTGAAAATTGGGAACTCTAGAGGGGACCAAGTCCTAAGTTGTTATTTTTGCCATCCTATTAGTTGAAAAACTAATGTGTGGAGTGATGTTTAATTGTGTAGATTGAGTTGTGACTTGTTGGCGTTGAGCATGGTCTTTGATTTGTGGTAGTATCTCTTTAGTTGACGAGAGGTAATCACTTTCCACTTATCATGTGTGTTGGTATATTGTTTGTGAGTATTTTGTGAAATGATTATGAGATTGAAAATGGAATATTGATATATTTTGAATTTTTTATCGAAATTGAGAAAATTATCACGACGTTGATAAATATTTTGATAGAAGTTGCCTTGTGGAACCTTATGATTTAAATTGTGATGTGTGTAAGTGTGTTGAGAATTGAGATACTATGACATGTATATGAAAATGAGTTGAATGTAAAAATCTTGAGAAATTCCCATTGAGCTATTTATAGATAATTATTGTGATGACTGGATTGAGATGAGATGGATTAGTTTGTTTTACCATGTAATATAGCCTCTATTATGCATGATGGTTGGCTTTCTATTGTCTCACTAGTTCAATGAGGGACTGTCCCACTAGTTTAATGAGAGACTATTGCCCCACTTGTTTAATGAGGGGTTGTGACACCCCATCAGTTCAATGAGGGGGAAATAGCCATAGTCTAGGCATGTACTCTATGAATTTTGGTCAGTCTTCATTAGGGATGAGCATGGGCAGGGCGAGACCCCTACCCGATGCCCAGCCCGAAGAATGAACGGGCTGCATTTTGCAACCCGATGCCCTACCTTGCCCGATAAAAGCCCTAATCATTTTTGGGCTGGGCAGGGCAGGCTTTCTCTGCCCAAGTAGTGACGCTCTGTCCTGCTCCTTAAAGATTTTAGTTCACACTTCATAGAATTTCAAAGCTTTAGTGATGCTTGAAGTATAATATAATATATTTTGAACATAATAATATAATATATTTTAAATAAAATAATATTTATTTAAATATATTTAATTTTCCGGCGGGGCCAAATGGGTAGGGCGGGACCTCCTACCCAATGCCCAGGCCCTGCCCAGTTATTGGCCCAGCCCAAAATTGCCCAAATTTTTTTCGAGCTACTTTTTTAAGGCTGGGCTAGGCAATTTTTTACCGGGCTTAGGCGGGCGTACCGGGCATCTAGGCACCATGCTCACCCCTAGTCCTCATCATAGGACCAGCGAGCTTTTGAGTGGCAAGTAACATTGATAGTAACTTAGCCCATGGGTCTAGTCGGTGGAAATAAGGCGGTTCGATTGGATTGATGTAAGAAAACTTGGGAACTATGATACGGAAATTGTGATATATTATGATATGAGAATTCTGATATAGAAATTGTGATACGGAAATTGTGATATGGAAATTTTTTATATGAATTTTTTTATATAGAAATTGTGATAAGATAAATATGATATAGAAATTGCGACATGAAATTTATGATATAGAATCATTGATATGGAATTTGGTATACGAATTTGTAATAAGGAATATATGATATGAAATTTTGTGAAATATATATATATATATATATATATATATATAATATTTTGTCATAGAAATTGTTCCACTTGGCACCTCACGAGATCATGTTAGCATGTGTAATGAGTTGGATAACTGGTTATTAAGACTTTTATCTCACCCCGTTGACTTAACATTTTTCAGGTAATAATTATTGTGTTGGCTAGTTAGTTGAGGAAGGCTCTAGAGGCTTGATTATTGTGATAATCTCTATAAAGCCTCTTCCTTTTTATTTATGTAGTGAAGCCATTGTAGGGCTCATGTTGTATACTTTGATGTGATATTACGTTTTGAATTATATTGTTTCCTATCATGGATAAGTGGCTATTTGAGGAAATTATTGTTTAAGTATTTTGATAATTGAGTTTGATATTGAGCTTGTAGTCGAATGATTATATTCAAGACTTCGTGAAGTTCAACACCCAAGTGTGATGATTAATTCTGGTGTGGTTTGTGAAACGAGAAGGAAAGTTTTATTATCCGTGATAGATTTTAAATGTTTGATTGATTGATAGTTAACTTTTGACATTTTGTAAATGTTTTTAAAAGAATATTATTCAAAATGAGCTTATCCTTGGGCTCATGGGTGGTGATTATATTCAGAGCTTTGAGAATCTCAGGGTCAGTCAACTGTTAGTTGAAATTGCTTTATAAATGTCTTGATTTGGAATGGTTTAGAGAACAACTTCTTAGAAAAGGTTTTATGGTTCATGATGATAAATATTAAATGATTATTTTATACTTTTCTATCATGGATGAATCTTTACAGTGATTTAAATCTTTTATAATCATGGTAGGATTTTTAAATTGTTAAGGAGCTCTTTTTCTACCATGGCTAAATTTTGAAAGATAAGTTGTAATATTTTCTACTATAGGTTTCTCTTTGTTCTGTAGAAGAACACAGATGTCTAGCTTCAGTGAGCTAGGGATGATTAATATCGGATCAATAGACCTTTCAATGATCGAGTGTCAAAGAGGAGGCATTGACTCGATGATATCTATAGGGAAGATATCAACGAGAGAGCTCAGATCATAGTTCAACACAGGGGAGGCGTTTCGCCAGAGGGGTGGTGTGTGTGCGGTGTGACTGAATGGTAAGTAATTCAAATAGAGAGAGTCCATAGTGCACCTGGTGGGTAATCTCCTATTTATAGGGATTACCTAGGGTTTCACTCCCATGCAGATACTCCAACCATCAGCCACTATGCGCCTCCCATGTTCTGCAGATACCTGCTCCACTACCTGTACGGTTCTGCGTGACAGACAAAGTGGAGTAGTGGTGAACTGTTTACCTGGTTAAATGGGTGTTTTTCTGCAGGCCCTCTTATTGGGCCGAGTGACTGGCTGGCCTAATATATGGGTCCATAACACTCTTTTACATCATAGTAGTGTTTATTGTCCAAATATTTGTATAAATGTATGGAAAATTGAGGTTTAAGGAAATGATTTTACATCGAGCCTATGCTAACGAAGGCATTTTATATGGTCCTCACACATCACATAATTATATCAAAACAAGAAATATATCTAAATGGAAGTATAGTGTGCTTTGTCTTATTACCAAAATCATAAATTTCATTATCATCAAAACAAAAATTTATTAGTCATATTCTCTTTTGAAGCATGCCCAATCCTTTAATGCCATAGCCGTGAATCCCTAGGTCTTTCTGCTATGAGTGCAACTCTTTTCCTTGTGTTAATTCTAGAATGTATAGCCCGTCATGGTATCTCCTCATCCTAATCACACTACTCGTGCATAAGTCTAGTATTATGCACAAGTCCTTAATAAAGAGCAACTTAAGATTATCATCATGTGTGAGCTTACCAATTGTCAAAATGTTGCACTTAAAATTTGGTATTTTCAAAACATCTTTGAGCAACTTCCCATTTTGTAATTTTAAGTTTTCAATGACTTCTCAGCACACAGGTATCCTTTGGCCATTTGGTATTTGCACTGGTAAGTACATTCCTTTCCTTTCATGCAGTAAATATTTATCCTCATAAATTATATGGCCATTTGCTCCTAAATCTATTACTCATATCTTATCAAAATAAAAGTTCATTGAGTACTTACTAGCTATATTTGCTACAAGTTGTTTTGATGACTTAACAACGAGACCCTTTTGTGCATACATCTCATATTTCAACATCTGCATAAGATGTTCATAATGTGGAAGAGTACGTTTGAGGATTGGACTCTCAAATGTATTCACATTTGCTACCTTTGGCCCATTTTGCATATCATTCCACGAGCCTAATTTTTCTCTTTGATCTCGATTGGACTTCCTCCAATTAGAAGGATATATTATCTCAAAACTAAGGTTATTAAAACTAGACCGGTCGCTGAACTGGTTAAAGTACTAGGTCAAGGGTCAAAAGTCAGACCGGAGTCAAACCAAGGTAGCTAAGTCTCCAAGATTTATTATATAATATTTATTTGCTTCTCTTTTGACAGCACATCAAAATCATATCTAGCAAGATTTGACACAATTTAAATTTAATGGGAATTGGGTCCCACAAAGTTTATAAAAAAAACTAAAGATTCATTCTAGCAGTCCACTCCTTCAGTCCTTCTCTGCTTCTCATTTATGAGCCTGCTCCTTCACATCTTTTTATAACACTTTATGAGGCACGTGAAGGATGCCCTTATCCTCATCTTCATCATCTACCCAAACCCATACTTTGTAACATCTCTTTCTCTTCTCTTTCATAATTGCTCCTTCCTTGAAGTCCAACTCTGACCTCACCAATGGCGAATCATACAAGCTAAAGCAACCACATGCAGGGCAAGTGCAAGAAGATGAAGAAAGCTTCATCTCTTCCATGCAATTGGCCTCCTCCTGTATTTTCTCCATGTCTCTACAAGCCTTCTTCGACATCGTCGAGCCAGCGAAAAAGCAAGTCTCTCAACAAAGGACATCGTCACCATAATATCGTCATCTTCCCATATCTCTCTCTCTCTCTCTCTCTCCATCTTTCTATCTCGGTATACGTCATCACTCTTTGACCTTTTTTTTTAAAAAAATGACTTTGACTCGGTTTTATGATAGACCGACCAGTTTCTCGGTCGGTTTGCCGGTTTTCGGTCCGAACCGGCCGGTCCGGTCTAGGTTTCATAACCATGCTTAAAACACTTCTCGTCCATATGTCCCAGCATCTGGTAGTGCCCACATCGAGTTTTTTCTTTCCTCTAATCTCTGTCACTCTTCGTGTTTTGCACCTGATAAACCATTGTTTTTAGGTCACTCAACACAATGCAAATACCTACCCCTGCTTCTCGTCTTATGAGGCCAAATGTTAGGTTACCTCCATAATTATTAGGGGTTTTATGATGGGAATATGGGTTTTTACTGCTATAAATTCCTCATATAATCTCATGAGAAACTTATACAATTGCTTTTTGTCTTTAGCTTCCATTATTTGCTTCTCAATGTCATATATGCACATTATTTTCTTCTCAATGTCATATATGCATTTTCAGCAAGTGCATCTTGGTAGAGGTGTCTGTGATGCTGCTTTATCCCAAAGCGCCTTCAACTTAGTATAGTAAGACGCCACATATTGTTTATTTTGCCAAAGGTATGCTATATCACGTCGAAGTTCATACGCCTTAGAAGAAACCCTTCCCAAAGTGTTCCTCAAGGTCTGACCTTATCTTTGTCACTATTTGAGCATACCTAATAGTCTTTTGAAGATCCTTGTCCATTGCACTCTTGAGCCGATTTTTGTAATGAAACGGGAGAAGTCTATCTAGTTTGCTTATCTGTTTCATTGCAGCTCCTCTTGCTCCATCATTTGTTTTAGGAGCTTCATGCTTTTTTTTTTACATCTATCTATCTCCCTCCTTCATTTTCTTTTTCCTTTTCCTCCTCTATATCATAATGACCTTGTTCTTGCATTTTGTTCTCCACCAAATGTTTTGGTTGCCAAGTTGTGATGCTCAACACCTATCCTTTTGCCAAAAACACTCTGTTCATGAGGGTACTTCATCCTTAGCGCATCCATGCCTCAAAACTCCAATCTTTCATATCAATTTATTGGCAACTTCGGCAACTTGTTTCCATTATTCCACCACCACCTCCTTGTCTAGATTCTCCCTACTTTCATTGTTCGACTTCTCAATTGTTTTATTAAGACACTTTGCACTCTTATGTTGTCTTCTTTTGTGAGAACACAATTCATGCCGATGGCCATAAAAACCGCAGTTAGAATAGAGCATTTGCAATCCTTCATACTCAATGTAGTAATCCTCCTTATCCACCGAAAATCTCGACATTAGTTGTTTTGTCAAATCTACCAACACATAAAGCCTAAAAAAATGTCATCAAAGCTGGCAAGATATATTCATATCAACTTTAACAGCTTCTCCAATTTTGTCACTATGAATGATAATGCTTCCCTATCATAGTACTCGAGAAATATACTTGGTAGGCGTACCCATACAGCAACCTTGTTAATTTTTGCCCTAGCAGAGTTAAACATTGGTTCCTAAGGCCTCACTATCAAAAAATGATCGTAAATCATCCACAGACCTCCAGTAAGCTAAGAGGGTTGAGATAATCTTATTTGTTTGATGATTTAACCACATAGAACCCGTGGCCAATATTAATCAATTTGGTGATTCCACGCTTAGCCTATAAGGACGAACTCTTGCTTCAAGGGCTTTGTATCCAATATTCCTTCCTAGCAGTTTAATGGTGATATAGTTATTCCAAGCCTTATACATTCTCTTTTTCATCTTCCTTGAGAATATGAAGGTTGGAAAATTTCTTTGGGGATCCTCTTTTGTCTTACAGAAAGATTCTTTGTCAATGTTGGCTTAAGAGCCATTCGACATAGAGTTATCGGAAATGGTTTCATCTACATCTTCAATATCTTTGTCAGATTCCGCATCCTCTCCCCTAGTAACTCCTTTCAGTTTGTCCGTGAACGAACACGCCCCTTTCGAAAACATCAATTTCCTTCACACCCAATCTAGGCCACTGTCCTTCCATATTGCCCTCCAACGCTGTTGTTCCATTTTTTATCTTCTTGGAGCTTCAATTGTTAACAAATCCTCCTCCTCGTCCTTAGAAGCTGGATGCATGGTTGAATCCTTAGTTATTCCTATTGATCTGCATCATTAATGGGCATTGACTCTCTTTTTTTGCCATGAATCATTGACCCTAACAATAATTTTAAATCTAAATCATAAAGAAGTTGGATGCATAGTTGAATCATATATATTTATTAAGTATTAATGTATTCTTATTAATTATTAATTAATTAATTTAAATTTTAAAATATTTGATTCCTAAAATTCTCTCAATTCTCGTAACTTTCCTCCACTCATTTTTCAGATTTGGATTTCAAATATAAATCCTTTTAATATATTGTTTAAGGGAAAAACACTTCTCATGTTGTTGGAGAAGTGTTTTTCACGTTTCTTAATCGTGAAATGGTGGGACCACATATACATATAATGTTAATTATATGTATATGTGGGTCCCACCATTTCATGTGTGTGTAAGACCTTCTTCTTCTCACGCAATGCACGTTTAGTTTTTAAACTCCATTGTTTAATATAACAATTTTTTTGTTTTTGTTTTTTTAAGTATAACAAGATTTCAATTTCAAATTTTAAATTCAAGTCCCTCAATTATATTATTTAATATAAAAAATCCTTTTTGTTTTTTTTTTAATATAACAAAATCCTTAATCTAGCAAAAATATCACCCCTTAACGCTAACTACAAAACCAGTGGCCATCACTTTCTTCCCGTCCTTCGCCTGAATGCAGAACCCCACATCACTATTTTCCTCCTCTCAAGCCTCCGCCTCACCTCAGCGCTAGCCCAATGTCGCTTGCCAGCCATCACTCACCAGTTGCCTTCTTTGTTCAGTGCCTCTTCATTTCAGCCATGTGCTTATCGCTTTCTCCAACTCTCTGTCCTTCTCTTCGTTGTCTTCCTCTTTTGCAACAAGCTCTCTGTCATCATCTCTTCCTTACCAGAATCCATTTCTCTTTCTCTGTCCCATCTTAACCCTTTTGCTGCTAGTTCATCCTCATCCCCTTTTGGACCTTCCTTTGTTGTTGTTGTCGTTGTTTTTTTTTTTTTTTTGGCAGATATAGAGATGATAGAGTAAACACGTATGACTATTATTTCTCTTTCCTTCCTTATATTTCATTTTATGTTCTCTTGGCTAATTTTCCCCTCTTCTTTGAAGTCGTCTTCTCACTTCTCCGACATAACACTTGACTCTAACGACTTGTTTGATTTGAGTGAAGGGAGGAGGGGGATAGGGAGGGAGGGAAGAAGAAGAAATTTTTTCTCTCATCTTTACTAAATAGCTCATAAAAAAATTTTTTAATATTCCAACAATATATTCTCAACAAAAAAAAAAATATTCTTTTTATTAATGACAATTTGGTTAATATCCTCCCTAGGAGTTCTTCCCTTTCCATCCCTTCCCCTCAAGCCAAACAGGCCCTTAAAGAGAGAGGGTGATTGATGTCAGTTCTGCTTTTATTTAATCTAGTACGATAGATAGATGTTGTAAAGTGGGTGGTTAATCTTAGTTCTGCTTATTCTCATTTGTTAAATATTCCTATTCATTTGCCATAAATATTAGAAATTATTAATTACCAGGCTGTGGTTTTTCATTTTTTAAATGGATCATATTTATGCTGGACTAGCCTTAGATTCGGTATAAGGAGGAAGAAGATAACTTTGGGTACAACAAGGCGGTCAATTCATTTTCACCAGCAGTGAGACCTTAAAATTGTTCATCGATGGAAGTTCATCCAATATATTGTTGGATTAAAACTTCCATGGGAGACAATATGGCGTCCAAAAATGATCATGCTACTCAATTTCCTTTGTGTTCTTCATACTTTAACAAGGATCGTTTCCGGTCAATATTACTGTTGTTGATGGGCTAATTGCCCTTTATATGGCTTTCATTTGTTTAAAATATTTGACGGGAGTAGGTTTTGACCGGAGAAGAATTGAAGATTTTATTCTTTGAGCATCTTAAATGATTTTACTCAATAATGTTAAAGGCTTAACAATTAAACTTTATGATATGAACACTAACATTGGTTTTGAAGTGAAGAGGGTTAAGGATATTGCATTGGGCAGTCTTACTATCTTATTTTTTTTTTCTCCATTTAGATTTTGATCATTTTTACTTCATTGCCTTTATACATGGTCCTTTTTTAATGTATTCATTTATAAATTGTAAGCTTTTTCAAAGGATAAACTGATGGGAAATGGAAGAGATGTATATTTAAGTTCTTATTACATGTGTGTGGGTGTGATACTATTTTATGCTCTTTTCCTACTTTGATCATCTTTAGGATTCTTGGATTCTTGAAGGATAGATCTAACAACCTGCTCTAAAAATGGTGTACATGTTTGATTACTACGCATTTTTTTTTTTTGTTATAAATGATTGCACACCGTAAATTAAAATAGAGTAGTTGGGGAATTAATTCTCATACAATTGTTAAGCACTAAGGTGCTAGATAAGTAGGACACAAATCATAGAAAGAAGACTTGGAAAACCCCTCCTTCACAAGTCTATCTGCCACCTGGTTTTGATCACAAGATATGTGGGTAATAAGTAAACTCCATCTAAGCCTCATTAAGCATTTAATCTGAAAAACAACCAGACTTTGTGTGTCGTCGCTTCCGACTTCGTTCTGTATATCAACCAGATTTTTTGAATCAGTTTCACAAATAACCTTCATGAACCCCCTATTCCAAGCAAGCTGGAAACCTTTTAAAAGTGCCCATTCTTTTGCTTCCTTAGGACTGCAACGTCCAATCGACGATGAAAACCCAGCCATCCATATACCACAGTAGTCTCTAATGACTCCACCACAGCTTGCTCTGTTCCCATTTGAAGACACAGCTCCGTCAACATTAACCTTAACCCATTCACACGGTGGCTTCTGCCATTCTCTTTTGGTTCCTAAATCCAAAGTCTCATTCATTGTGTAACACCCCCAATTTATAACAATTATCATAGTATAAAATTTAAATGGTTTTTATAAATGCATACTGAAATTCGAAATAAACAACCTTAGGGAGTGTTACCGCCGCACTTGTACTGGAACAAGTGCAAGACTACTTATTACAATAATGTAAATCCAACTCAAATAAATGTGGTTTATAAAATATATATATATATAAAACTAGCTAGAGGCCATGAATGTTCTTCCTCACTTCTCACTACTAGCCCCAACCCTTGGCACCTATTTTACTGAAATTCTGCTCCCTCGAAGGATCATTGCAGCCCATGAACACAAACATCAGCAATTGCTGGTAATCCTAATAATACAAAGATAATGAATGGAAAATACAATATTTATATAATAAAATATCTATATATAAGAATATAAAAATGTTAATTTTATTATTCTTTATTCAATTTAATTAGTAGGAAGAGAACCATGGTAGACCCGGGAAACCCTACCAGTCTACCCTGTGACCTGGGAAACCCTGCCAGTCACAATTAATCAAATTTGGCCATCAAGTATTTCTTCCTAGTGTGCACACCTCTTCCCAAAGTTGCTACTAGCGTCTCGGGAAACCCTGCCAGACACCACTTTGGGAAGAACGGATACTATCTTTTCACATCGTATAAATATCGAAGGCATAAAGCCCAAAGGTTGTGTTCATCACTTTGGGAGGTACCATCCCAAAGCTATCTTCCCACTGTTAAATTATTTTTAATACACATCTAAATTCTCATCAGTTCCTATAAGGTTGTCATAAGAAATTTTCATGACCATTATTTAAATCTCTAGCTCTACTCATTATCCATCTTACTTATGGGTTCCTATGAGGTTGTCATGAGAAGCTCTCATGACCATCATTTAACTCCCTGGCTCTACTTATTATCCATTTTACTCATGGGTTACTCATGACCATTATGACTCTACTCATTATCCCTTTTTAAACTCATGGCTCTACCCATTATCCATTTTTAAACCCATGACTCTACTTATTATTCTTTTTAAACCCATAGTTCTACTCATTATCACTTTTTAAACTCATGGCTCTACTCATTATCCCTTTTTAATTCCATGGCTCTACTCATTATCCCCTTTTAAACTCATGACTCTACTCATAAGCGACCAGAGCAGTGTATATTCAACGTAATTAATCTATATATATATATATATATATATTCCAATTTCGAAAGCCAACACGATAAAAGCAGCCACGTACAAACATCTCACATTCATATATTTCAATCACCCATAAAAACGAGACCCAAAAAGAAGATGTGCGGATATTATATTTAATGAAAAGGTATATATATACATGTAATCCAATCACCCAAAGACAAAGCACTCCCTTGCAACTACGTACAGGATCATTGTTCAATGGTTAATTGGTTTTGCAAAAGCTAGTCGCGCAAATCGAGGAAAGAAGAAAAAGTATTTATGCAAGAAAGTGAGGCACACTAACCCAAGAAGGAACCTCTATACACATATATAATTGCAGCGACACGCGACAAAACAATTAATTCCTATGGTTCTGGCATTAGGATTACCTATCAAGATTCATATAAAATTAACCTAAGACTCATGGGAATTAGAATTACCTGATCTCCATTTTTGCTAGCCTCCTAGAAAAATGATTTGATAAGAGTATGGGAGGAGGATGCAGTAGCGGAGAAGAAAAATGTCGAGCGTTTTCTAGGTTTAGGCAGCTAGACCTAAGTTTATAATTAAAATCTAGGGTTTTAGCTATGAGATGGACTCTTTAATTATTCTCAATTAATAAATTAAAAATAATACCAATATTATTATATTCTAAATTTTTATTATTACTATATTATTATTTTTATTATTATTTAAATATATTACTATTATTATTTAAATCAATTATTAATAATAATAATCTGGGCATTACACATTGACTGAGTACCTTTGTGCACAAAGAAATGCCTTAAGTGTAAAATCACAGTAGCTGGGTCATCTGGCCTACCAAAATTACCATATAAAATCGATTAGTTCCTCCATGCCCATAGCTTCCAGATTCCCACTCCAAAGATGCTGGAAAACAATCATAACTATCACAACAATAATAATATCAATAATAATATTCACTTTTATATATATAAGTTGGAAAATACACTTATTCACTGAAATATCACAATCTAGAGACAATTGAGCAATGGCGATGGCTGTAAGGAAATATTGAAATTAAATTCTAGCTATAAACATTGCCTAATGTCAGCCACCTTCAAGTGATTAAACGAATCATGAGGACTAGGTGACAAGAGCTTTTTACCTGGGATATCAGTCAGCTAAGGATCATTCCATACACTTGTATTTCTTCCATTGCCAAGCTTGCTAGGACATTTCCTTCAAGTACCCGTCGGCCTTCCAGGATGCTAGACTAGATCCACGAAGCTCGCGTTCCTTTTTTTTTTTGCCTACAAAAAACCAGTTCGTGGGAAATATTTTACTTTGAGGATCTTCACCCATAACTGGTTTGGTTCTTGTAAAAATCGCCATCCAAGTTTTACAAGCAAAGCCAAATTAAATGCCTCAAATTTTTTAAAGCCTAAACCCCCTTCCATTTTATGCATTTTTAGTTTTTCTTTAGAAACCCATTGGATTTTTCTTTTTTCCGCAGAGCTAAAAATTAACACAGACTGTGCCTACAATCAGAAGGAGGGCAGAGCTGCCTTATCTTTGTGGTTTGAGATTCAAATGGAGGGATTCTTGATAAAGGTGCAAAATTAGTAGATGTGGGATCAGTATTCAGAGGAGAATGCATGACTATACGTGAAGTAGTTTTGTATGCAACTGAAAATCAGTTAAAATAAGTGTTTTTTGAGTATGATAATCAAACCCTTATCAAGTGCTTAAATTAGGGTTGTACATCTCCAAGTTGGAAGTGTGATATAATTTTGGAAAACATCCTTGCTATTAGGAACTTCAATAGGAACTAGAGTCTTTTCTATGGGTTTCTGGGAAGGCGAATATGGTAGCCAACTTGGTTGCCAAAGCCTTTTTAAATGGGTCATGCCTGATGGATTGGCAAGGAACCCGTTCCCGATGTAGTTTTTAGAAAATAACTTTTTGGATTTATAGAAAAAAATGTCTTTAAGAAAATAGTTTTTGGGATTTACGAGGTAGAAATGATTTTTTGGAGAATAACTTTTGAAGAATAGGTTTTGGATAAAAATGATAGTGTTTAGATAATTTCAAAACCTAGGTTTGAGCAAAAAATTGTCAAACACTTTTAGAAGCTACTCTGCATCAAAACCTAGATTTTGGCAAAAGTTTGTCAAACACTCCAAAATTGTCCTGAAGCTATTCTGTATCAAAACCTAGATTTTGGCAAAAGTTTACCAAACACTTCAAATTATCTAGAAGCTATTCTACATCAAAACCTAGGTTTTCTAAAAAAAAAAATCAGCTTTTTCTCTCTCCTCTACCATCATCAATATTTTTTTCAGTATTAGTCAGTATTTTGAAGTATTTTCTTAGTACCCTGAAATATTTTTTCAAGATTAGTCATTACAATGAAATATTTTTTCAATATCCTAAAACAAATTTTCAAGATCATTAAGTATTTTTCAATATCCTTAAGTATCTTTTTTGTATCCGTTAATACATGATTTTTTTTTTCAAGATTAGTCCGTATTTGAAATATTTTTTCAAGATCATAAAATAAATTTTTAAGACCATGAGAAGTATTTTGTTAGTACTAGTCAGTATTAAGTATCTTTTTAGTATCCGTCAGTACCTTGAAATATTTTTTTAAGATCAGTCATTACCCTGAAATATTTTTTTAATATCCTAAAATAAATTTTTAAGATCATGAAATATTTCAGAGTACTAAAAAAATACTTCATGATCTTATAAATTTATTTTAGGATATTAAAAACATATTTTAGGGTACTGACTCATCTTAAAAAAATAGATACTAATGGGTACTAAAAAGATACTTAAGGATATTGAAAAAATACTTAATGATCTTTTAAAAAAAAAAGATGTTGAAAAAATATTTCAAGGTACTAAGGATACTAAAAAAAATACTTAAGGATACTAACTAGATGCGAAAATATCGATGATGGCGGAGGAGAGATAAAAATATGAAGAAAAAAAAGCTTTTTACAAAACCTAGGTTTTGATACGGAATAAACTTTTCGGACAATTTTTGAAATGTTTAGCAACTTTTGTCAGAACCTAGATTTTGATGCAGAATAGTTTTTAAATTTTTTTAGAGTGTTTGGCAAACTTTTGTCAAAACCTAAATTTTATTTCCAAAACCTAAGTTTTGGATCCTTCCAAACAGCCTGATGTCGTTACGGAAGTTAGTTTTAGGGTGTGCGTAGTAGCAGAATTACATTTCCCGACACAAGTTTACGAGATGAAACAGTTTTTTACGATTCTGTGCACGGAAGAGTTAAAGAAATCGAAATGACGTTTGGTAACTCATTTTATTTTTACTCCGAGAATCGAAATACGTTTGGTAACACATTTTTTTTTTTCATTATGAGAATCGGAATTACGTTTGTTAACATATTTTTATTTTTATTAAATTAGAATTATACAATACAAATCTATTTCTTTATTTTTTGTTTATAGGTTTCATCAACGGTATAAAATACTAAATTGGGGTATATTTTAACTAAAATGCCAACATTTCATGTCTAAAAAAATAATATATTTATTTACGTTTTGCTCTCATTTTTTTAATACCATATTATTACCTTAATATTAATTATACAAATGAATAAATAAATAAATATATCTATATTAGTCATGTGACTCAACTAAATTTTCATGATACCACAATAATTTAAAGCAAAAATAATTGATGTTGAATTGAACAAAAAAAAATATGACAAGTTTCCAATGTATTTCGAATGTCTCTTAATCTATCAACATCATATTGGGGGCAACTGATTGTCTCTAGCTAATTGGTTTGCAATATTTTTCTTAATAATGTTTAGGATTGTCCCTAATTTCCTTTGGAACCATATCTAGAGGTGGTGGTTTAATGCGTAAATGCTTAAGAAAAACTTACCTTGAAGTATGGGAAATGTTTAGGATTGTCCCTAATTTCCTTTGGAACCATATCTAGAGGTGGTGGTTTAATGATCTCATGTGCTAATTGAAGCATTGCTTTCAACACTTTGCTAAAATACTTGCTAATTGTTTCCCCTGAATGCTGAAATCTCTCACAAACATTCCTATTTGAACTCCCATGTCCAATCAAGTACAAAAAAAATCCTAATTGTTCATCAACCCCAACATATCTACTATCTCGCTAACCACCTTTTTGTGTCATCAATGTACAAAGTTTGTTGAACACAAATCTTTCCATTCTAAATGCCTCATATATTCTATCCGAGTGGCCAAATTTAAGTTCCGCAACCCATTCAAAGACATCTGTCAGGCTACTATATCTAATTGGTTCTTTGGTATATATTGACCTGTTAATAATAACATTCAACAAGTTTGATATAACAAAATCTTCATCTATTGATTCGTCGTCAATATGAGGTTCAAAATAAATCATCATTAAGCATATGCTCATCTTCTTTATATTCTTGTCTATGTTGTACAGAGCTGGTTGTCTCAACAGTATCACCATCTCCATCTGAAAGTTGGTGTGCCTTAGCATTTCCCACACCATTATCTCCACTTGCATAGACATCCCCAAATATCTCAACTAGTTGTTCCCAATAAGGAAGGCCATTCTTTCGAAATTTCTCCCATCGAGAATTGTCATGTACAAAAGATTTACCTAATTTAGTTTACAAAAATAAACAAATTTATAATAAATCAAATGGGACACTATGTTAAAGGTTACCTTAATATGGACATCCCATAAGGATGCATCCTCGGTTGTAGCAGTTTTCAAAACAGGGTTCCAACCAAAACTAGATATGCTTAGTAATTTCTTGAAACTTGAATATTCTTGTCTAAGTTTACTCATCTTGTTTTTCAATTGATCAAGTTTGTAATCAAGCCCTGATTGTTTTGTAAATTCATCTTTAATGCTCTTCCATGCATTCTTGCTGAAAGTAGAAGTTCTTCTATTCCCTTTTTTCACTTCCTCAACCATCAAAGTAACAAGAAGAATTGTGTTTTTATCAGTCCATTTTGCTGTGTACCCTTCGGATGCCATTCTCAATTGAAGAAATAACTCCTCACTTTGGATTCAACCTAATGTATGATGAAAGAAAGTGTTGAAAAATGACATGGTGTTGTCTCTTTTACTTTGGAGACAAGTAACGAATTGCCCCTTTCCAGCAATTAATTTTCACCCATCCCAACATACTCTCATATCATATTAATTAATAAATATCTGCCAACTACAGAAAACTCAGAATATTCAACAACAACAAAACTGAACCTGAACAAGGAATAATTAAAATGGTTATACAGCGGTTCTTTTATTTCTGTTTCATGATCAGAACATCAAACAGGCCACTGAGAATTTCCAATACCCAAAAAAAAAAAAAATCCTGTTTCGTCTTACTCTGGGTATACATAAGGAAGCTTGGACCAAAACAGAATATATAACAGAACTCTAAAGTATAACCTACAGATGATATTGAAAATGTTCTAGTGCAATCTATGTATTGATATGGATATTTTTCTTGGCCTATTTATAGATATGGATAGTTAATAGTTTATACTTTATACTTCATCTTATTTATCTCATATTCTGCAAAACAGCTATCAATACAATGCTTGATTTTGGAAATATGTCAAGTGGTGTTAAAATTTGTCCAACCACTTGCATTATATTAGGTAATCGGACATCAATAATTGTTTTTTTCTTGCTTGTCTATAGACAATGACATGAACTAAGCTGAATACTGTTACTACATTGAAAGTTGGATGTCTGCATTACTTGCAAGTATCTTACCTATTGAAACTATAGCCATTTCAGATTAGGGCCTGGTATTAAGATATGAACATTGCATTATGATTTGAACACACACACAACCATATCTTGATTGAAGTTATGCTAATTTTTTTGAATTTTCAATTTCAGAGTGGTTGTAATAATTAATTACCCATTTATTATTTCTGAACTTTACTCACCTATGATCAGAATTTTATTTTATTTTGTCCTTCTTTCTTTCCTTTTTTCTGTAAAAATGTTTTTGGGGTTCGGAGGTGAGCTTTCTGTTTATTTTATTCAGTAAGAATAGTAAGATATTTTTTCGTAGTATATGACAATGACCTGAACTAAGCTACATATTGTTAGAATGTTAGTAAATTGAAAATTGGATGTCCATGGTACATGCAATTAAAAGTTTGAAGTATTTTACCTTTTAAAGTATGGACATTTCCAATCAGGGCCGGGTGTTAAGATGTGAATATAGTAAGCAGGATCAGAACATTGCACAACTCTTGTTTTTAAATTTCTTATTCGAGTAGACGTTGCTGATTACCTAATCACTTTGTTTTAGGTACTCTTCTTAGTTTGTCTTGTCAAACGTGGAAGGAATTGAAGATATGTTGGTTACTCGTCTTCATTATGCATTTTTAGTCAGTGTTGTTTTTATGCAGAACCTTATATGTTATTCATCCATTTTACCTTGATAAAAGGAGATAAGATATATCTTGTTCTAATATTTAAGCTTCTCAGGTGACCCCTATTTACATTTGAATCCTACAAACTTTCCACTCTTATTTTGCATCCTACTACTATCCTGATCCCATAACTACAGCTAAGTTGGCCTTTAAAGTGAAATTACACAGAGAAGGAAGTGAAGCAAAATACAGAAATTAAATATTAGGGTTTAATAAACTTACTCTTTACCTCTGAAACAGCTGTAGATCGACGAGGACGGAAGCGCAGAGGCGGAGACCAATGACAAAAACCAAATGACGCCGGAGATCAGAAAATGCAGAGAGAAGGAAGCGATGGAGGGCAACGTCGATTCCGATTTCAAAGCCAGAAGGGGAAAAAATAGGGGAAGAGAGGAGAAGGGGAAAAACAACTTACCATCGAACTTGGAGAACGTGAGACGGCGACGCTAGGTTGCGGTGGTGAACTGGTTGCGACCAAAGAAGAGAAGAGAAGGTCAAAGGTGACTCTGTAGCCTCTGTAGGTCGAAGGTGAGAAAAGAAATAGGTCGCGTAATTGGTTTTTCAGGAGAAAAGGCATTCTCATTTTGGGCCTGGACCAAAAGAAGTTGAAATTTTCTACTTCTTATTTTTATTCCTGCGTAAAAATAAACCTAGGTTTAGTTAGGGAGAAAAAAAAAAAAAGCCGGATTTACCAAACACAATTTTTATTCATTTTTATGCTGGGGAAGAGAAATTTAAAAAAAAAAAAATTCCTGCAATGTTACCATACACACCCTTAAAGGCCCCAAACTAGTTATGGGTGAAGAAGACTTAGTTTTTTAATTATAGATGTAATGTATTTGAACATGACTTTATTTTGACCGAAAAAAAAAAAGAACCTGACTTTATCATATCAATATTATATTCTTGTTGGTAAAGTGCATATATATATTTTAGGTTAAATTGTAAATTTGTTTGGGAAGTTTCATTCAGAATCAATGTTGTCCTAAGAGAGTTTATGGGTTCAATATTATCTTGAAAAATACTAAAATAGACCTTCATCATTTAAAATGTTAATGTTAACGTTAACGTCAACATCAAATTCTTTTACTGGTAAAAGGGAATGGATAATCATTAACATACGAAAGAGCTATCATTTACAAATAATAAGTGAAACAGTAATGATTGACAAACAAAATAGCTACCACTTTGACAAGTCGAAATTTTTTATATCATTTTCCTTAATTAATATCTTACTATCATTTTCCTTTTATGTTAACTACCTCAGACATCTCGTTATATATTTATAGGGATATGATATTGTCACTACCAATTTTATGTCATTACTAAGTCACTACCACTTTTTCACTGTTAGATCAGAATTTTATCTACCTTTATCATTTCTCCATCCTATTAAGATTCTGATCTAACGGTGAAAAAATGGTAGTGACTTGGTAGTGATATAAAATTGGTAGTGACAATATCCTATTCCATATTTATAAAGAATAGGTTATTTTGTCTATCCCTCCCAATACTATTAGATTATAATCTTATCCAACAGTAAATATTTGAGGGATAAAATAAACCTTTTACCTCTTCCTCTCTCCCACCCTCTCACTCTCCCTCCTCCATTGATATGTACGAACTCGGATTCATGTTTGTTCAAACAGATGAATTTCTGAAAAAGCTTTGATTGTTAGGTATAATTATATGATGAGAGTTCAATTGAAGGATTCATTTTGTCACAATCGCTTGGCTCGTCGGAATGGTCATGAATTGTCCTATATCTAATCTCGTTGATTAGCAGATAACGTTTCTCTCTAATTGAATTCAAAACCCTAGATCCCCTGGTACCACATTTTTTGTGGCTCTACATGCCTTCCTCCCATATAGTTTTTGTCGTATTTAATTTGAACTCTTCTTTTACTGATATTGTCACAAATCTTCATGCCTTCAAAATGATCCACTTCGATATCCTCCTCTAACGGCTTGTTGTAGTATATAATACCCCATTCCCACATGGTGGTGTTTCAACAAGTTGCCATCCGGACAATCTCTTCTAGTGATTACTGATAATCACTTAATTACTATATTCTATTAAATCCCCATCTCAATGGACGAGTTCATACATGCCATCAGAGGATTGAGAGAGGCAGTGGGAGAGGAAAAAAAAAAGGTAAAAGGGTTTATTTTATCCTCAAATTTTATGTTGGATTTTTATGTTGGATGAGATTATAATCTATGCTATTGAAAAATAAATAGGCAGAATAACTATCCCTCCTTATAATATCAAGTTTCTCTTTCACTTCCAGTGTTGATCTCCAATGGAAAGGTGGATTGACGGAGATGAAAATGCCAATCAGATGCTTGCTAGGGTTTTCATGGCCCGACCATTTCTGCTTCCTCCACCGCTTCATAGGGTTCCTCTTCGCGTCCGCAATGTCGTTGAGCTCATTGGTCCCTCACCTTCTGCCAAAACCCACATTCTCTCTCAGGTCCCTATTTCCGTGTTTTATTCTGCTTATCCTAGTCACTCTGAATCTTTCATCGTACACTCTCAGCAGCTCGGGAGGTAGAACTAGCAGTCAAGGCGTTAAATTAAAAATTATGCCAGTAAATTTATCACAATTTCGAACATATGTCTACTTCCAAGTGCATTTCTCGTGGGATTGAATGAGTAGTGGCAATTGGGAGCAAGACTTTTATCTATAATCTATTATATGTTTTGATTTTCGTATTGTTTACACCCAGATTGCAATCAGTTGCATTCTTCCTGAAAGGTGGAATGACGTAGAATATGGTGGGTTGGATCGTTTGGTAGTTTTCATTGACCTGGACTGTCGCTTTGATATCATGCGTCTTTCTGAAATGCTGAATTATCGGATTATGGAAGTTGAGGGTGAGTTGTAATTTTTGCTTCTGTTGGCTTATATCTATGTGGGTAATAGATTATCCTTTTAGGCTCAACAGTCTCTGTTGTCCCCTATGTACTATCTCACTTTTGACTATTGCTTTATATCGGGGTGTGTGAACAGGTATTTACCATTTTATCTAATTTTATTCCTTGAACTTGAACTTCGACTATGTGAAATTATATATTATATAATAATATACTCTCAAGATCGTTTTGTTGTGTGGAGCATTGCAATTTGCAGTTCCTCAATTCTATATAAAAAAACAAACAATTAAGAGATTGTTGATATATCCTCTCTGGTGGAACAGGGGTAGTTGATGGAGATCACCATAAGACATTATATAATTTGTGTATGAGCCGTTTCCTCTACATCCACTGCTACAATAGTTTTGAATTCCTTCAAACTCTCAAGGTGAGGAATCACTTGTAACTTATTTCTTCCTTAAAAACAAAAAGAAAAAGCCTTGTCTTAATAAGCGAGGGCAATTACACGATCACACAACGCTGTCAGACTTTATCTACAATGAACTGTTTAAAAATATCTTTCTCCATGACGTCTTGTTCTATAGCTTTCTTAAAGGTCATTATTGGTCTCCCTTTACATCTTATTACAAGGTTAAAGATAATCTGCACAACTCTTCTTACTAGTGCCTCTAGCGACCCTCTTTGCATATCTCCAAACCACATTAATTGATTCTCTACCCCTAGATAGGTGTCACACAAACTTTTTCTTGTATACAATAATTTCGCATCTTGTATTTTCTTCTATCACCATGCATCTATTTTAACATTTCATCTCTGCTACCCTTTTTTTTGTTCTTTCAGTCCCCAATATTCACTACCATATAGATGCTAGTTTTATAAGTTTGATGAAACATTCCTTCAAGCTTGGTAGGTACTTTATGATCACAAAGACTCTTGATGTCTTTACTTTAATCATCCAACTTGAGTCTTATGCATAACATCTTCATCAATTACACCGTCACTTTGTACTATCAATCCCAGAAACCTAAATTTTGACACTTGCGGTGTGATCTGTTCTTCAATGTTTACCTTCAATCATTTCTATCTTGCCTCTTGTTCAATTTGCAATGCATACATTTTGTCTCACTCCTACTTTGGTGGAAACCCTTTGATTCCAATGAATTTTTATGGCTCAAGTTTAGAGTTAACATTGTTTCCTAAACTCTCAATTAGGACTTTATTATCTATAAAAAGCATGCATTTAGGGTTTTATTTTGTATATGCTCTGTTGTAATGCTAAAAACTAGATCATTGAATAAAAAAAAATTATGCAGCTGATCATGATTCTGTCTTTTAACGTACATGAAGTGTTGGATAGTTTTCTTGATTGTTTTTGCTACCGTTGAATGAATGCATTGCAAACACTTAAAATTGGCCTGTCAAAGCTCTAAAAGCTATTGTGTAAGGAATGGTAATGAAATCTATAACCTCTTAGGTTTCATACTTAATAATAATACAAAGCTCAAGAAAAATTTGAACATTGGCAAAAAAACCTAGTGACACCAAGAATTTACAGATCCAAGCCTATATACCATCCAAGACCAGAAAATTCAAGAATTACTATAGTACCCCTTGGGTTAAAGATAAAGAACCAATGAAGTTCTTCAATCCTAATAACCCTGAATAGTAGTGACCTAGGGGATGTTGGATAATCTTAAATTGAAATAGTCACAAGGGGACCAGATTATAGAGAACTTTATCTTCAACTTTTGTTTTCTTGATGATGGCATGTCCTAATCAAATTCTTTTTTTCAGAATTTGTCATGGCCTTTGTCATGAGTGAGGTGATTAAGAATTGCATCTTTCATTGTGTGACAGACTTTACATTATCGATTACAGAAGGAGGAAGAAGCTCATGGGATTAGTTCACTCATGCTTATGATTGACAGGTTGGTTTCTTTCAACACTTTTCTAGTGAAAAAATTGTTTACAGGTGGTTCAGGTAGGTAGGGTTGAGAAGTAAAGTTGCTCCTTTAGGTAGTTGAGAACAATCATCCCAATCATTTTGTAGGATTTTGGGCAATAAATGCTTCTTTTATTTTGAACATCATTTTTCTAGTTTGTTCATGCTTTAAAATAGTCATGATGTAACACTGGCAGGCTGACTAACCATGATATATTATTTAATTACCAGGCTGACTAAAAGTCTACATCAAAAGGATTTAAAAGGAATAAGTAAATCATGAAAAACACATGCCTAATAATAATGGAAGCAGAACTCATGATTTAATTCATATTCATATGTCAACCTACAGTTACTCTTCCCTTCCTTAGTAGAATATCATCAAATCTTGACATTGTTATTATTAGAATAGCATGATATCTAGGTTGAAGAATTTGTGTGTTTCTATGATTAGTGGGCTGGACTTATGCTAGTTGTCCTATTCTTGTACTTGGCTGTGTGACTGTAAATAGACAGTAGACGCATCAGGAACTTGGCCAAGTAACCCATGATCACATTAGTATTGCTCTCTCTTTCTTGCTGGCACTTTAACATGGTATCAATGCCACTGATTTTGAGCTGATGGCATCTTTCTTCTATGGTTCTCTTCATTATATTTTTGCAATCTCGACTACCTGAATTCATGAAGAAATCAGGTACTAATTGACAAAGATGCCAAGTTCTCTCTCTTTCTAGTAAGGAGGGTAGATCAAGTTGTTTGGAGCCCAATTAAGAGGGGAAGAGGAAGACTAAAGAGAATGCTCAGTGAGATTATTGAGTGAAATCTCTTAGCTAACAATTTATCCTGAGATTTGGTTTTTGACCGAGTTTAATGGCGTTATTTGATCCATGTAGCCGACCCCACCTAATGGGATAAAGGCTTCGTCGTTATATTTTCACAAAAACTGGGTTCTACTCAGACCATGCTCTGAGCTAAGTGCCAAATCATTTCATGCGTAATGTGTTTAGTGAAGAAAGGAACTTAAGCCTTTATGCAAGTGTTTTTCGTTTGCAAAAATTTGTTTGCTGAAACTAAGGAGTTGCTTGGTCGAGGTCAAGTAAGGAGGGAAAGTTAGACCAAAGTACTTAATAAATTCCAATTGCTGGGAAGTTGGGCCTCCAACTTCCCTTACAACTAGGGAATTAACTAACAATTAGCAGCCAAGCAAGTTCTAGTTCCCTAGTATTTATTATATAATACCAAATACCAAATTTACCATTAAAAATTATGAAATGAAATTTCTTTTAAAGGGTGTTTTTGTCTTTAATATTAAACATATACTATAATCATTTAAGAAAAAGCAATCTGCTATGTACTTCCTGGTACTTTCTGGCAAGTTTACTTCATAGGAAATTTTGATAAAGTGAACCTTAGTATCACTAGGTGAGATTTCCTTGGAACAGGATAGCCTTTTTGGCTTTCTTGTAGGTTCAGCCCATGGCTTTTTTGAACCCTTTTTGTTGGAGTTGCAAAGAATTAGATTGCTATTTTGAGTTTGCATTGCCAATCTCTTTTACCTTTTCTTTTCCTCAAGCTATTGTTCTTTTCCTCCAGCTATTTCTTAGTTCTTACATTAATAAATTCAAGCAGCCATATGGATGGAGCCATAATTTCACTGTTCTGTTCAGTTGAAATGTTGGTACTCAATGATCAATATAGTAAAACAAAGACCATGGTACTGCATGTGCCTTTCTTTGGTCAATGGGAGCTGAGTTGACATGGGATCACCTTTTTTGGGTGGAAAAGTTATTATAGGGCTAGACTAGGGAGATTTAGGTCTAAGAAATCGGATTGGTAAGTGGTAATTGGTTATGGCATTTTCCATAGCAAACTACATTGTGGCATCAGGTAATTTGTGGGGGTATGATTTGCCACATTATTCAGGGATGCTTTATCCTATAATCCACCTGATGCTACGACTCCTATAGGCTATTACTTGAATTGTTTTTACGAATTGCATTATAAAATGGAATAAAGTTGAAGAGAATCAGATGAGAGAATAATTGTTATATTATTTAGATGACAAGCCATTACATTTATACACAAAAGAGAATCAAATATTAGTTTGCCTACCATCCGTTGATAGTTCCCTATGTCCACTGCTTTACCGAGATCTGCTTCTTCATCTATTTTATTAACCTCTATAAGTGTGTCACTGGGTCTGCAACTTGTCAACCCTGTTTCCTTTAGGAGGTCTAGTACATCCTGTTGGAATGGGCCTTGCCGCCAACTATGGGCTTTTATCTCTTAAACCCTAATCTGTTATGATCAGATCAGATTATGTGATCTTAACTTGTTTTTGAATTTCAAATTATTGTTCCTAGATTCTAGGAGAAACTCTAGTGATCGATTACCTAGATTCTAGGAGAAACCCTACGATCGATTAGGTTATTTCCTTCTATATATGTACACATATATTGAATGAATAATATACTGACGAGAATAAGGGCGCAAACCTTTAATTATTTCATGGTATCGAGCCGGGTTCTTCGGCTCATCCCGATGTCATATAAAGCGGCCCTAAACGGTCGGCCGCGGGCCTTCGCCGTTGACGACGGAGATCACCTATCCGCGTCAACGGTGATAGCTCAAGAAGAGATCGCACCGTCGACCAATATGGGAAATCCATTTGCTAGTCCAATTGGGGCAGCGACGGATTTCTTTTCTCAAGTGACGATAGCGCACAAATTGAATGAGAGCAATTATCTCCAATGGTCCCGGAACATTCTGATGTACGTCCGAGGAAAGAAGAAGGCCAAGTATCTTACCGAAGATCCACCCTTGCCTGACTTGGCGGAATTCGAGACTTGGTGTGCAGAAAACAACATGGTGATGGCATGGTTAATAAATTCTATGACAGTTGAGATAAGTGAGAATTATCTCCTTGCCTGACTCGGCGGAATTCGAGACTTGGTGTGTAGAAAACAACATGGTGATGGCATGGTTAATAAATTCTATGACAGTTGAGATAAGTGAGAATTATCTCCTTGCTACTTCTGCCAAAGAAATTTGGGACTCTGCCCAAAAAACCCTCTCTGTCCGGGAGAATATTGCTGCGATCATACAAGTAAAAAGAGCACTCCGAGAGCTCTATCAGGGTGAGAAGTCCGTGACTCAATACTATACTGCTTTGGTGAAATTGATATAATTTATCATAAACGCGTACTTGATCGAGAGAGGTGCTGTGATTTTCTTCTTGGTCTCAATGACTCATATGAAGATGCCCGAGGACGCATAATGAGCATAAAGCCACTACCCCTATTGGAAGATGCTTTTAACTTAATCAAATGTGAGGAAAGTAGAAAATTCTTGACTCGAGGCTCACCTAGCCAGCAAAGAATCTCCCAGGAGGCATCTGCCCTTGCTGTCCGTAGAAATCAGGGAGACATAAGGACAAAAAGAACTACGAAGTGGTGCGATCATTGTAATAAAAATGGTCACACCAAAGAAGATTGCTGGAAATTACATGGCAAGCCTCCAAACATGAAGCAGAAAGGCAGATATGATAAAAGAGGGCTAATGATAAATGCACCTGAAACGGACAGCGACAATCTAAGCACAGAAGAACTCTCCGTTCTACGAAGGATTCTGGACAAACATGCAGAATCATCCTCAGCAAAAATCTGTGAGAAAAATTCCCCTTCTGTTACCTTGGCCAAATCAGGTACTACCCTTACATGTGCTCTTAGTGGTGTGACTATTACCAAGGATATCTGGGTTGTGGATTCTGATGCAACAGACCACATAACAGGGTTCAAGGAACTGTTTTCTGATTTTACTCACTCCTTTAAGCATAATTCAGTAGAAGTGGCTAATGGCCAATTTTCAAAGATCCATGGATCAGGCACAATAGTAATCTCTAAAGACATTGTATTGAAAAATGTCTTATATGTTCCAGAAATTGAGTGTAGCTTGTTATCTTTAAAACGTGTTGTTGATCAACTAAGCTGCATAGTAACCTTTGACAAAATTGGTTGCCATTTTCAGGACTTGGCTTTGGGGAAGGTGATTGGGAATGCTGAAGTGTGGAATGGACTCTACTACATCCGAGGATCACTCTCAAATAAATCTTGTGTTGTGCACTCTGTTATGTCTACAGAAGACATTAAATTGTGGCATTCACCCTAGTCTCACTTCTATGCGTTTGCTGTTTCCAAACATTAGTACTACATCTATTTCAAATTTTCAGTGTGATTCTTGTCAATTTGCTAAACAGACTCGAAATTCATATCCCTCTCATCCTTATAAACCCTCACATCCATTTAATCTCATTCATAGTGATGTTTGGGGTCCTTCTAAGTTTGCAAATAATTCAAAGGATAGATGGTTTGTGACATTCATTGATGATCATACTCGGTTAACATGGGTCACTTTAATGAAAGATAAATCTGAGGTGTTTACACTTTTCAAAAATTTCTACACCTTTGTTCAAAATCAGTTTCAAACCTCTATTAAAGTTCTTAGAAGTGACAATGGTCGGGAGTACTTAAACTCAATTTTTTTAAAAAAATTGACTGAAAAAGGAATCCATCACCAAACTTCTTGTGTTCATACTCCTCAACAAAATGGAGTGGCTGAAAGGAAGAATCGTCATCTCCTTGAGGTAGCTAGGTCCATTATGTTTGAAAACAATGTTCCTAGCAAATTTTGGGGAGATGCTGTTCTTACCTCAGCCTACTTAATAAATCGCATGCCCTCAAAAATACTGAATTTTCAGACTCCCCTACAAATGTTTACAAAAACTTATCCAAATTCCCCTCTTATTAATCCTCTTCCTACACGTGTTTTTGGCTGTACAGTTTTTGTTTATAATGAGGGAGGAGGTAAACTAGCCACACGTGCCCTCAAATGCATTTTCTTGGGCTACTCCTCAACTCAAAAAGGGTATAAATGTTTTTATCCAGCTTCAAACAAATTTTCTGTCACTTCAAATGTAAAATTTGTTGAAAACCAACCTTATTTCTCAAACACACCCATTCAGGGGGAGAGTAAAAGTAGGAGTGAATGGCTTGTTTATGAACCTAAATCTGAGTATGATCAGCAATATAGTGTTTCCTCATCTACACAGCCTATTAATGAATTGCAAACACCATTTCTAGACTCCTCACCTATTCATCCTATTCATTCTACTGAAAATCATTCGATTCTTATAGAAACAGCCGCCGAAATTTCAGTGCATGAGAATTCCAGAAAGGACCCCAACAAAGTCCTCAAACAGTCATACCCCAAACAGCAAATCCATTTGAGCCTCTTAACTTAACTTCTGAATCTGAAACACATGAGACTAGGTTGGCCGAACCTGATGCAACCACGAGAACAGCCACATGATGAGGTAGATACTAATTCCACACCTCGCGGACTTATGATCCCGCAACCGAGACAAGTTCGAGGATCTGCACCGGCCTATTGCATTAAGGAAAGGGAAGAGGAGTTGCACTCAACATCCTATAGCCAGGTATGTCTCATACAACAAGCTTTCACCACATATGAAAACCTTTGTGGTTAATGTTGAGAAGGAAAGCATACCCAGAAATTTTGAAGAAGCTGTTTGTGATCCAAAGTGGAAACAAGCTATTGAAGAAGAATTGAGAGCTCTACATAAGAATGGGACTTGGAAAATCACTAATTTACCTAAAGGAAAGTCGTAGTCGGCAAGTGGGTTTTTACTTGTGAAATACAATCTTGATGGGAGTGTAAATAAATACAAAGCTCGACTAGTTGCTCGAGGGTTTACACGTAGACTTATGGCATTGATTATCAAGAAACATTTGCCCCCGTAGCAAAACTTAACACTATAAAGGTTTTGTTGTCTCTTGCAGCCAATCTAGAGTGGCCTTTACATCAAATGGATGTAAAGAATGCCTTTTTAAATGGTGATCTTGAAGAAGAAGTATACATGGAGGTGCCTTTGGGACTTAGAAGCATTGAAAATTCTAGAAAAGTATGCAAGCTTTACAAATCACTATATGGATTGAAGCAATCACCAAGAGCATGGTTCGAAAGATTTACTCGAGCTATCAAGGCTTGGGGTTATAAACAGTGCCAAGCAGATGATACACTGTTTATAAAGAACCGAGATGGAAGAACAATTCTCATTGTGTACGTTGATGATATTGTCTTAACAGGCGATGATGAGGAAGAAGTCACAATGCTAAAGAAAAATTTAGCATCAGAATTTGAGATAAAAGATCTAGGCCCATTAAGATACTTCTTAGGAATGGAAGTGGCTAGAACTCGAAAGGGATTAATGTTTCACAAAGGAAGTATACTGTTGGATCTCCTTAAAGAAACGGAATCTTTGGGGGCAAGACCAGCTCATACTCCTATGGAATTAAATCAAAAATTAACGATTCGGCCCGATGGTACAGCGGTAAATCAAGAGAGATACCGAAATTAGTTGGAAAGCTAATTTACTTGTCTCACACACGCCCGATATATGTTTTCCGTAAGTGTGGTAAGTCGGTTCTCTAGTAACCCGCAGAAAGAGCATATGACTAACAGATACGGGATACTCGGTACCTAAAGAAAACTCTAGGCCTAGGTTTATTCTTTGAAAAGGGGAACTCTAGAAGCATTGAATTGTTCACTGATGCTGATTGGGGAGGTTCAAAAGTTGATAGACGCTCCACCACTGGTTATTGTACCTATGTATGGGGTAATCTAGTAACTTGGAGGAGTAAAAAGCAACTAGTAGTCTCTCGAAGCTCAGCAGAATCTGAATATAGAGCATTGTCTCTTGGAGTATGTGAAGGTATGTGGGTAATAAGACTTCTTAAGGAGATTAATGCTAAACTAGAAGGACCCATAAAGGTATGGTGTGACAACATGTCAACAATTAGGATTGCAAACAATCCTATTCATCATGATCGAATGAAGCACGTGGAGATAGACCGGCATTTCATTAGAGAGAAATTGGAAGCAAAGGTGATGGATCTGTCTTATATTCCATCGGGAAAACAGTTTGAGATATTATGACAAAGTCGCTTACTCGGGAAAGTTTGAAGGTCTTAGAAGCAATGCTGGAATGATCAACATCTATTCACCGGCTTGAGGGGGAGTGTTGGAATGGGCCTTGCCGCCAACTATGGGCTTTTATCTCTTAAACCCTAATCTGTTATGATCAGATCAGATTATGTGATCTTAACTGTTTTTTGAATTTCAAATTATTGTTCCTAGATTCTAGGAGAAACTCTAGTGATCGATTACCTAGATTCTAGGAGAAACCCTACTGATCAGATTAGGTTATTTCCTTCTATATATGTACACATATATTGAATGAATAATATACGACAGAATAAGGGCGCAGACCTTTAATTATTTCACATCCTTTGGGAGATATAGATTCCCCCCTTAGATCAAGCTACTTCCATCCCAAAAAAGTACTTTATTTCTTCAAGATCTTTGATTTAGAATTTTTGTGCTAGGGTTGCCTTGATTTGATTAATTTCTACCTTGTCATCTCCTGTAAAGATTATATCATCAACATACACGGCTAGAACTGCCATCTTACCCTTATGATGTTTAACAAACAAAGTGTGGTCGCTCTGCCCTTGAGTATACCTGTGTCTCTTAAGAACCCGAGTGAATTTGTCAAACTAGGCATGTGGAGATTACAGTTTTGAGAATATGGCGATTCTTTTGTTTAGTAATGCCATTCTATTAGGTTGTATTGGGACAAGTACTTTTGTGAACAATGTCATTTTCGGGCAGTAATGTGGACAGGGAGTGATTAAAGTATTCAGTCTCGTTATCAATGTGTAGGATCTAGATATGGGTTTGAACTGGGTACGGATCATACTGTGGAAGTTGAGGAAGATTTGATACACTTATGTTTTATCTTTCAACAGATAAACCCAACTGGCACGTGTATGGTCATCGATGATAGTAATGAACCATTTGGATTTTGATCTTTTTTATGTGCATGATGGTCCCCATAAATCACTGTGAATTATGGAAAAGGGTTTTGATGCGTGGTACGGAATTTTTGGAAATGAAGTTCGATGATGTTTAGCCTTTTCATGCGAATCACAATGAAAATCACAAGCAATTTCATTAGAAACAAGAGATGGAAACATTTGAGACATGTAATTGAAATTTGGATGACCTAAACATTTGTGCCATAACTCCAAGACACTGATCCTAGGAAGAGACACTTTATTGCAAGATTTAATCCTACGACTATCACTTTCATCAAGGTAATAGAGACCATCAAGTTGTTTAGCACTTCCAATCATCCTCCCCGTCAGCAGATCCTGAAAAAGACAGTAAGTAACAAAGAAGTTAGCCTCACATCATTCGTCATTAGCTAATTGGCTGATTGATAATAAATTACATTTCAACTTTGGAATATGTAATACAGAGTAGAGAGTAAGTGCAGCAAAGATTTTGATAGAACCAACTCCAGTCACTACAGACTCAAAATCATCAGCAATCCGCACAGTCACTCCATTAGTGATAGGAGTATAGGATAAGAAGAGAGTTTTATTGTCAGTCATATGATCTGAGGCACCGGAGTCAACAATCTACCAATTTCCTATACATAGAACTTTTATCATAGCAAAGGCTTGAAAAAAGTTACCTCTCCTGACTATTGTGATTGTAGGTTGTTTCATAGTCTGTAGTGTGGCTAGCATTTCCATGATTTTGCTTAGCTGGTCATTTTGGGATGATTCTTTGGAGGCTTCAGCTGCATAACTTCTTCATCTCCCTTTCTTTGGCTTCCATTCAGCGGGTTTACCATGGAGATCCTAGCAGGTGTCTTTTGTGTGCCCCGATTTCTTACAATGAACACAGAATGGTCGGCCTTTAGAACCTTTTGATTCCATGGATCGAACCGCAAGTGTTGAGGCCTCAGAAAGTACATGAGTAGCAGCGGAATTATTCTGATTCTGAAGCATTGATTTGCGCCTATCCTCTTCATTGCACAAAATGGTGTAGACTTCACGCATGGAAGGCAAGGCTCTTGGTTGAGAATTTGAGCTCGAACATCGTCATAAATCACATTAAGACTAACCAGCAACTCGTAGACTCTTTCCTCTTCTTCTTCTTTGCGATCCTCTTTAGCATCAGTCCTATAATGATGGGTTTTATTCCTTAGGGCATCAAACTCTTGCCGAAGCGCTGATTTTTCAAGATAATAATTATCAAGCGACATGTGATTCTGTTTTAGTTGCCACAACTTTTTCTTAACATCAAATATGCGGGACCGATTCCCTACAAGACTATATGTCTCACGAAGGGCCTCGCAAATTTCGCAGGCTGATGGAAGGCACATGAAACTCTTTTTGAGTGAGGATGACATCGTGTTAATCAACCAAGAAGATACTAAAGCATTTCCTGACTTCCATTTTTGAAATGCCTTCTTTTTCGATTGTGGGGGCATATCTTCTTCACCATTAATACATTCAAGTTTGTCCCTTCCATCGAGAGCAAGAATCATGGATTGAGACAATTCTTGATAATCGTCGCTGGTAAGTTTCTCAGAAACAATAAGAACGGTAGAGATGTCATTAGATCGTGGCACAGAGGAAGAAGCATCAGAAATTGTAGACATACTGACTGTGTAATGAAAATTGTCTGAAATTACAATGATACAAATCACACACCAAGACAAAAAATGAACAGTAGCATGAACACACCAAGACAAACCAAACAAACAGTAGCGTGAACACACCAAGACGAACCAGAGGACGCCAACGAGACCAAAGTACCTCAATAAGAAGAAACCAGTATCAAAGCCGAGATGAAGACCTAATATGAGATCAACGGAGACAGAGACAAACGAAAGGATATCAGAGATTGTCAGCGTCAGACAGAGGCAGAGGTCGCTGATGCGAGAACTAGAGATGTCGGAGAGTGTCAGCGTCGGACAAAGACAAAGGCCACTGATGTGAGGACCATGGACAACCACGGACTAGGTGAGGTGGTCAAGGGCGATAATCTGGACTAGGATCGTCGAACGAGACAAGATGGTCGTGATGATCGAGGACGACGATCTGGACTGGGATCATCGGACAAGGTCGAGACTTTTGGTCGAGGATGACAATCTGGACTGGGATCGTCGGACGAGTACTTTTTGTTGAGGACGAGACGATGATCTGGACTGTGCGAGCTCGAGACTTTGCCCACTAGTGAAAGTCAGATTGTGCCGAGGATTGAAAATAATCGATTAATCTCTTCTAAGCTCTGATAACATGAAGAGAATCAGATGAGAGAATAATTGTTATACTATTCAGATGAGAGAGCGATTACATTTATACACAAAAGAGAATCAGACCTGTTAATGAGATCTAGATTTGAAATTTGAAAAAAAAAAAAAAAAAAAAAAAAAATCCTAACAATTATCTCCTATAATCTCTAGATTTTGTTAATCCCCATAATCATGGGATTCCCTAATAATATATTCTAATAAAATAAATGATTCTACAAAAGCCACATTTGCTCTTTTATAGTAAGTATTGTAAATATATGATTATGAGTCTATGACCATAACTATTTCTTGTACAAGGCTTTTGGACTCTGTTGTCCATCTTATCAGGATTACAGCTTTGTCTGACACCACAAGAGACGTAGTTGCATATCATTTCTGGCTACTGCCATCTACAGAAATACCAAAACAGTCTCCATACTGAAATAAGAACTAAATAGATGTGCCCTTTTCTAAAGAGGACCTTAAACCAGTGAAGGAATTTATGCCAGAATCCAAAATCATTACTCTAATAAACCAGCGGAGAATCTCCAGTGCAAATACAGAAACTTCAAAAGCAGGCCTATACCAATGATCCTACGCCCATTTATAAAATATAATGCAATTGCAACCCTAAATTACTGAACATAATAACCTGTGACTGCCCAATACTTAATATGGGCGAAGAGGTAACCACCTCATTCTTCCACTATATCCATTCTCGTTTATAACATCTCTCCCACTTTCCCTACTACATATTCTATCCTCGTCCGTTTCTTCCTTCCTTTATATATGATTAAGGGTTGTCAAGGTTATGGGACTGATGGGGCCCTATAAAATAATTTTAATGATGACACCACCACAAGCCTTATATTACTAGGTGCAGTCAACTACTTAGATCATACAACACCATTGCACTCTATTCACAACCAACTTTTCCAATATACCATGAACCAGTAGTCTTGATTGATAACTTCCTTGAGTGTCCCTAATCTCTCTCTACCCCTCTTTATAGGTCTTTAAACGATTTTCTATTATTTTATCATCAATAGATGTCACGTCAACTTGTCCTCTTATCCAATCATTATGGATCTTATCTTTTTTTATATGACCTTACCTTCATTTCGACATTCTCATTTTTGCTAATCTGATTTTGTGCACTTGTTGCTATTTCTGTTGTTGTTGTTACTTGTTACTTTGAATGTTGTGTTGTCCGGTAAGGTGACACTTGGCCCTATAAGTCAAATTATTTTTTTTCATAATTTGACAAGCATACTTTGTCTTGGCAAGCTCTGTTGAACAGTATCGGAGCTTTTCATTGGGTAGATCGTGCCACAGCATTCTTGCCTCCGAGAGACAGTAGCAGGTAACTAGTACATATGTTGCTGCTTTCTTTTCTGTTAGATGGCATGCCTTCTTTGTACCTGGATTTGAAGATCAGCAGGAACTTAGAAGGTCAATTTCCCCTTTTTGTTTACATTTAAGTGAAAGTTATATACTCCCTCCGGTCCTTAATAAAATACTTATTTTGGGAGTTGATTTTGGTCATAAATATAAGACCTATTTTTCATATTTGTCAATCTTCTCTTAATTTACCCTTATTAATGCTCCGTCAACAATAATCAAGGAGGAGAGGGAATGAGGGAATTAAGGAATATGACATGGTGTTTAGAAAATTCATATAATATTAACAAACTTAACTAACTTCCTTAATCTAATTAAATTAAATAAATATGTCTTATATATATTAAGGACCGGAGGGAGTACTTCAAAAGGAAGCAATGGAAAAAACAAACAGCAAAGTTTCACTTATGTTGTAATTGATTGTCCAATGATACAAACTCCTTGTTATTAGGATTTCCTAATCCATTATCAATTTCCCAATTTATTGAAACCAATATATATTGTGGGCTCTCCGCTTGTTATACACTAAAGACTATAGTTAAATTAAAGACTGCATATGTAGTGATGTGGTCCTTCTCTTATCTGTGAAGGTACAGTCTTTAATATAGTGGCAAATTTGTAATTAGTTGTCATCTGGACATGTAGATGTTAAGGAGTCATCCAGCCCTACTCATCGTTTGTCATCAAATCATATCACCCATCTTGAGATGTATGCTGGGTTTAACTTGCAGATTTATAAATTGATCAGGAAAAACCTTTTTTCTCAGACTGTGTCGGAAGCAGTAGTTCAAGAGATAAAAAAAGTTACTCAGATGCATCCCATGCTTGTTATAGCAACAAAGTCGACCATTTTTATGGATAGATATTCTGCCGCTTCAAATGTGGCGAACTGGTGAGTCCTTCAATGTTTTTGGCAATTCTAAGTCATGCGTAATTTAATATGTGTAATAGGATTGAATTAGAGTTCTCATATTTCACGCAGATTGTACGAATAGAAGGATATCTTTTGATTTAGGTACAAGGTCGATATATTTATAAAATGGGTTTGTGAATACATAGTTACATACCCGTGTTTCCAGATTAAAGATCGCATCACAAGTTACATGGTTGAGTTGAGTTACAAGTTTGAGCTCAATCTGAATATTCACACAGACGAGAGTGACGGTTAATTTTAAAACTAGAGAGACCACCCTCTTTTCCCTTAGGTAGTTTTCAGAAAGTGTGGGAAAATGAAGAAATTAAAAAACCTTATACCAAAAAATAAAAGAAATAAAAAACCGAATCAATAATTTGAATTTTTAGAATTAACCAGCTCCATAATACTACTAGTAATTACCAATTAATTAATTAATTGGCTTCCATCCCAATGAACCTAGTAATTGTAGTTTCAATGTTCTTTTTAAACCTAGTAATCCTTCCCGCTGTAATAATGATTTATCAGGTTCCTTGCCTTTGCAAATCTGGCAGTACTTTGCCGCTTCATCTTTTCATAAATCATCAAGTTTATCCTCTATAATGCATTTTTTATTTAAGAAAAAGTCTCAATTCCAGTATCTTTAATTCATGATTGAATGTACGTTAATATTGTATGGCAGGAACTTCATCAAAGATAATCAACAAGCTGAGAGAGTTTCCAGGAATGTGACAAGAAATGATCAAGCTATTCAGTATCGTGAGTATATGCCTTCTGTCTGGCAGGTAAAGCCATGTAAAGTACCTGACAATTGTGTGTGCTCGTGAGTGTTTTTAAGTAGAAATGAAGATAGAATTAAAATGACTGTTATTAACTATAGAACGAGGAGAAATGATTGGTGATGTAAGTACAGAAACGAGGAAATGAAAATAGAAAGTGGAGTTGTACGGGTCCTTGTTTACAGAAATACCACGGTCTAGTTTTTCAAGCGGTGTTGAGCTAACTTTAAAAGGTGAATTGTCTTAAAATATCGAGCTGGTTGTTATAACTCCTAATGGCTCCCAATGCTGTTTTAATTTCCTGGACATGGACTCGGTTTAAGAATTTAAAATTGAGCCCTCTTGTGTGATGTGCCTCCACTAATTGCAGGCCTTTGTTACACATCGAATACTCGTTCGTGCTTCAGGTTAGTGTCAATTTCTACTAATTAATAATAGTGGGCAATTGCTTTAATCACAAAGGGTTAACATATTCTTACATTCTTTAGTCCCTCAAGTTTGCTCTCATTTTGATTTTAGTCTGTTAAGATTCAAATCATAAGTTTTGATCCCTCAAATTTTATTCCGTTTAAAACATTAGTCCCTATAATTTAGTAAAAGACATGGACAATTTTATCCTTTAAGAGATTAAAACCTATGTTTTGAAACTTAAGGAATCAAAACTAAAATAGAGTAAACTTGAGGGACCAAAAATTGTATTAACCCAATTATTAATCACCAATTTAGCATATGCCTTTTTTTTATATTCATTGGAAATATTAGCATATGCTCGTTGCCTTTCAGAGGATTATCGTGTTATGAGTAATCATGAAAACTGCTCGTTCTATACATTGGAGTGGTTGGTTCCAAGATTGAATTCTTCGGAGAGACTTGTCGTGAAAGATGTAAGAGTACTGACTGTAGTTTTGACTTTTGACCATTTCTCATTGGACTGGACTTAATTTTGCTTTGTGTTTGGACTTAAAGGCAGGAATATTTGTTGATTGACTTAAAGGCAGGAATATTTGTTGATTGCCGGATGCTTTCTCGATGTGATGCAGAATCGCTTTGCAATTCCCAGTAGAGAAATTCACGTCTTCTCCCAACTTTATCTTTTGCTATAGTTTTTAGTCCGAAACCTAAGACCTTAATATCGTACTATATTTTTGTAAAGCTAAATTAGCATATTGTATGAAGTGAATATTAATTTGAATTGAGAAAATATCACTTCACCCTTGTTAATTTGAGTAACCAATGAGAAGTTAGGATATCATCTACAATAAGTCATTGAATAACCAATAACAAGTTAAGGTAGAGTTGTTAATGCGGGTCAACCCACCACATGTTGAACCCTTTTGTGGGCTAACAAAATGTCAATCCTAGCCAATAGTCGTGCGTCAGCGGCAAACCAACTTGCCAACCCACAATTTTTTGTTGTTGTTTCAATTAATACAACTAAAATACGTATATATGGCCAATGTGAGTTGGCATAGATGGTAAGGGATCCAGGATTAAGGCCGGCGGGCTGTGGGTTCGATCCTCTCTGCTGTCATTGGGACTTTTTTTGGTAAAGCGATCTCGTAAGTCCTCGTAAAGTCTTCATGGCCAAATGGCTTCTTGCGCTGAGTGGGGCGATGTCGAACCCTCCAAAACCTTTTCTTATCAAAAAAAAAAAAACACACCTATATATGAAACATCAAATTTGCATTCTTAGCATCAACCATTCTAATTATAAAAAGTCAAAAATATGATTCACAATTCAAGAGATGAAGTCATTAAATTTTCCGAAGTTTATAAAGAAAAAACATCAAATTATCTCTAAACAATCAAGATATAATAATTTGGTTTGAAGCAACATTTGAAGCTACCAAAACATCAACATTTGAGCTAGAGAAGGAGGTAGGGCTTTATGATTTTTACATCTCTAATTCTCTATCTTTTTTTAAAAAATAATAACAATGATAACTTATGTGTTACATAAGCTCGCATTTTTGCGGGATGGCAAAATGTCAACCCTAACCCACTCCAAATTGCACGGGCTGGTGGGTTGAACCCATGTTACCGGTTCTAAGGGTGCCACCAATGTTTTGAGGACTTGTCATTGGTTGTTCAATGACTTGTCCTTAGTGGTACCTGACTTGTTATTAGTGACATTCTGACTTATCATTGGTTGCTCAAATTAATAAAGGCAAAGTGATATTTTCTCAATTCAGATTAATATATCTTAGGTCTCATAAAACTTCGATACAATTTGATGATTTTACGGGATGTGTTTGTGATTTGTTTTTCTCTTCCTTGAAACCTGCATCCAATCCCCTAGTTCTTTTAAAAAATTCTGAAGCTATGATTTAACATGTCATTAAAAATGGATTTTGTATTGAAAAAAATACAAGTCAGTAATATATTATGCATTATTTCTTATATTTTTTTGGTATGATGATTTTATTTTATATGAAAATTCAAAGATTGTTGCTTCGTATTTTCTTCGACCACGCCCTTAAAATGCTTAAAATACAAAGAGTAAAATATACTAATCATCCCTATGTTTTATCTAAATTATAGAAACATCTCTATTTTAAAAACTATATAAACCTATATTGAACTTAAAATGTATGTTACACACACCTTCTTTACATATTTGATATTTTATTTTCATCCACGTGAATCTTTAATTGACCATTAAGTTTGATTGTTTAAATTTTGTTTGGACCAAAATATCCTTCTTAAACATAAGAATAAGAATTTATATTTTCCAAAAAAATAATTTTTATTATAAATAAAGAGAGATTATAAGAGAAAGAGGGTATGAGAGCAGGAGAGAATAATTCTTATTCACTATTAAAGTGTAACCATAACAAAATACATGTTCTCTACCTATAGGTATAACTATACAATCTCAATAGAATTGACATCTACAGATTTGATGACAATAAGAGAAAACTATGGGATACTGGAAATAATAGAGATAATGGTGATATATGGACATCCACACAAATATTATATTCATAATACTCCCTTTTAGATGTCCATTACACATGAATGTTCCCAAGGATTCCAAAGATATTTAAACTATTCAAAATAAACTGCAATTATAGCAAATTCGGTTTCAGATCTTTTTGTAAAAATACATGGGCAAAATAGATATTTTATATCCTTCCTTCAATAGACATTTACTGATTCAGTATTGTCACATACACCCTAGTTGCTTCAAACCATATAAAGATCTTGATTGAATTATGTGCTTATGTAATGGCCGACACCCTTAAAGCCCAATAATGGCCCGTTTCAAAGCCCATTAACGGCTGGCACCTTTTCAAGCCTTGTAACAGCAGGCACCCTCAATGCCTAGTAACGACTAGCACCCTTTTAAGCCCTGTATTGACAAGCATCCTCAAAGTCCAATAACGATTGGCACCCTCAAACCCTATACCAAATCAAAGTCCATGTGATTGTAACATCCTAATTTTTAATCTTAGGATTTAAATAATTTTAAAAAGAAATTAATTCATGGTGAATGAAATTTTACTATGTAATTAATTAAGTTAAGAGGATTTATTAAAAACATGATTAAAAAAATAAAAGAGATTAAAGAAAAGAGAGCAACAATAAAAGAAATGAATCATCATCATCATCAAGAAGATGGTTGAAGAAAGTAAAAAAAGGAATGTAAAAAAAAAAAAAAAAAAAAAGGCCCCAAGTTCTATTGTCCTAGCCTATTTGAGGTTTAATAAAAAAAAAAAGAAAAAAAGAAAAAAAAGGGAGCCTAAGGGCCAACGACCTTTTTACATATTAAGACACGACAGGGGTGTTCACGTATCATTCATTTTGAGGGAAGAAGATCCTCTCATCATCTCATTTTCTCATCATCCCTCATGAGCCTATTTGAACCGTTGATTCGAAAGAGGAGCCCATCTGAACCGTTGATTTGGATTATGAGAGAAAAGTTGAAGGAGTGAAAACTTGATGACGTGACTCATTTTTTTAGCTTTCGGATTAATTGGACGGACATAATTTAGAGATGATGAGAAAAAGGATGATGAGAGAAATCATACCCAAGAGATGGAGGAGTAGAATAATCTAGAGAGCTCTTGTTTGTGTTTCCTTCATCAACCATTTTTTTTCCAGCTTAGGGTTAAAGCTTTTGCGTCTATTTTGATTGAATTGTGACTTGTTCATGTTGAGCATGGGCTTTGATTTGTGGTAATATCTCCTTGCTTAGTGAGAGGTAACCACCTTCCACTTGTTATATGTGGTGATATCTTGTTTGTGAGTATTGTGAAATGAATAAGAGAATTGAAAAATGTGTATTGATATTGATAAGATATTTCAATGAGTATTTTGATAGAAATTTTCCTTGTGCAACTTTATGATATAAGTGAACAGCCGGGTTATATGCTCAAATATAGAGAAGATATGAGTATGACAATACTATAACCAACCATCAAGCCTCAGGGTTTGACCAAATATGATCCGGGTCATGGAAGGATACATGTCCTCTTTCATACAAGAATACTTTTACAGAGAGTATAAATCTCTCAGACCTTCCTCCTTCAAATCACATTCAGCATAGCCTTCCTTCGTTTCCTACTGGAGGCGTAACTAAAACTTGATTTTATGGTTTTTTATATGGTCTTAACCAAACTTTAGCCTTATTTGAGCAAATAATCAAGTGTGTCTTACAAGACCATAACTAACGAATTGCTGATAATATTACTCCCTAATTTGATCCCCTTAGAAAATTTAAAACTCATTCCTTAAATTTGTTCCACAAATATTTGAAATATGCTTCAAAAAAGGAAATGATTAAATTGCTGGAATTTTATTTCTCAGGAAAAGTGTGTACAAGAGAGCAAAGTAGTGAACTGAGCGATGTTTCAAACTCGGTGTGTTACAGTCCAGAGTTACATGGCTTTTTATAGACAGCCGGCATCCCAACTATTTCCTAATCTATCATAAAACATTTACGTAAAGTAACAAAAAGTCTAAAAGTCTATAAAAACTATAAAATTCTACCTAATCTACTTTGTACTTCTTGTCTCCTTACATTTCATTACAACTTTACACATATGTACTTTACATTTACTACATGATAACTCTTTAAAAACTTTACGTAGCACTTTCTGCCAAGCCATATGAGAGACATATAAGACACACGGCTTATTTACAATTTTTGTTGTCTTTTTCGTTTTTTTTTTATTGTAACTTTTGTCAGTGCCAGCAAAACCTTACCATACACGTTGCATCTTCTTTTACCCTTCTCTGCTTCCAGTTTTTAACCTGTCAGCACCTTGTTAGTGTCGGCAAGTTTCTTTGTCTTCTAGTCTTCAAAGAACACTGAGATCTATCTTCGGGTCTTCAATGTCTTGCATGACTTTTTATCTTTCCTAACAATTCCTACACCTGTGATTAGAGTACTCTGCCAAGAGATACATATCTTCTTCTTTATTTTTTCTGAATTTTCCATTTTGTTATTTCTCAATCTGTCATACAATTGTACGAACAATGGCTGATCATGTGAAGTCTTTCCAAATGCTGCGATTATTGATGTCATCCTTCAATAATATACCCATTGCTTTTCACTTTTAATAGCTCTAGTCATTTCTTGAAATATAATATGATAATTTTGAGCTCTAATATTAGACATCTTGTTATGAAATTCCTGGTTATCTTCAATGTCTTCTTTTATCTCTGCTTCTGTCTCTATTGGCTTCTTTCTTGTTCCAAGCTTAACTAGAGTGATTGGAGCATAAAACTTCTCTGGTGTGATTTCTGCAATTGTAGAATAAAATCTGATATATACGCTGTGTTGGGTTACAACTCCAACATGTATTTTGACTGCTTCTTGCAAGGCTAATGACAATTCTTTGATTTCTTTAGGATCAGGATTATTGGATAAATAAATGGCATGTAACATCTCATATTGGTATAAGTTTCTTATTAAATCTAGTGAAGTTCCTGGGTAGGCTACAATTTTATTAAATGCGAAATGGGAGGCATATTTTACATGTGGGTTGGATATTTCCATGTTTTCAGTTTTTCTAACAAAGGTTCTAAAAAACTAAAATTTAGAATAAGTATCAAATGAATTATTTCTGGTGATTCTAGGTGTTGAGGTTGGCTTCAATGACTTTTCCTTTTTCTTTTCTTCGGGCTTCTTTTTGCATTTGAGCTTTTATAATTTCATTAAAAGGGGTTACTGTTTGAGGTGTTTGGGCAGTAGGCCCAATAACATTTTCTTGGGTAGATGACTCATTTCTATTTGTCTGGGTTTGGGTGGATGACCCAACTTGAGTGTATGACTCATTTATAGGGCTTAATTCCACGTCAGTTTGTACTGCTAATTCAGCTGTACTTACATTTCTTTTTCCATGTCCTTCCAACTTCTCTATTCTTTTGAACAAAGTTTCTACCTGTTGGTTTAGATGAGTAATATTGCTTAGAAGATTTTGTATGGTTGAACTGCACTGACTGTTTAATAGACCAACATTCATTTTTAGAATGTTTAAATCTGCTAATGCTGTTTGGCATGCATTACAAGTCTGGTTAGAATTCATTTCTGAACTTGTTCCTGCGTTTCCAAAATTAGATTCCATCTGCTCATAAAATCTGCAATAAGATTATTTTTTCCTGGCACATATTCAATAATATAATCATAATATGCCAAATCTCCTTGCCATTTAAATAACATTTTATTTGCCAATTTTTCTGTTTTTATTCCTTTATCAAGCCTAGATTTTACTTGCGTATTATCAGTCCTAATTATAAATTGCACATTAACTATAAATAATTCAAATTTTTCTACTACTTTTACTATTACTAATAATTCTTTCCAATTCGAATGATATTTCCACTGTGCTTTTAAGAATTTTCCGGTTGCATATCTAGTTATAATTTCTTCTCCTTTTTCATTTTCATGATATAAAGCTGCACCCCAATATTGATCAGATGCATCAAGATAAATTATCCATTTTACATCTTTTTGTAATGGTATTGTTAATTTGGGTAATTTTTGACAAATTTTCTTTAATTTTTCAATTATTTAAATTGTTTCACTATTCCATTTCCATTCATTTTTTCTCCTGCTAACTTAGAAATTTTTTATGTTAATTTTGCTAAATTTGGAACATAATTTCTTACTTGATTAATTAAACCTAAAAATGCTTGTAAATATTTCTAATTTGTTATTCTACCAAATTCTAAAACTTTTTTACTTATATGATCTTGTAATTCTATTCCATTTGTGGTTATTATCTAGCCTAAGAAATGTATTTCTTATTTTCTTAATATAGATTTTTTAGGTGATATATTCAAATATTTTTCTTCTATTAAATCTACAAATTGATTTAAATGTTTTTCATGTTCTTCTTCATTTTCTAAAAATATTAATATATCATCTATATATATTATAGCAAAATCTCTTCTAGGTAATAATAATTTTGATACAGATTCTTGAAATATACTAGGACTATTATGATATCCCATAGGTAATACGTTCCATTCATACAAACCTTCAAAAGTACTGAAAGCTATATATTTTTCACTATCTTCTTCTAATTTTACTTGAAAAAAATCATGATTTACAGTCAAATTTGCTGAATATTCTCTTTCCTCTTATAATGTTAAACAATAATTCCATTTTAGGTATTGGGTATCTGTTTCTTATAGTTATACTATTTAGTTTCTTATAATTTATAACCATTCTACTTTTTCCTCTTCTTTCTTCACTAAGTTTTTTAACAATCATTGTTGATAAAGAATATTCTGATCTACTTTCTCTTATTAAATTATATTTTTTCATTTCATTTATATGCATTATAAATTCTTTTTTATCCTCACCGTCCAAGGATAAAGTTTACAATTTATTTCTTTACTATAATCTTTTAATTCTATTTTTGCTATTGGTTTAGATTTTTTCCAGTGTACCAAAGGATTTTCACTAAAATTTTCTAATATTCTTTGTTCTATATATTTTTCTTCTCTTATTGTTAACGTAGCTAACATATGTTCTATTTTTATTGATTCATTATTTTGTAAGAATTACACTTCTTCTTTATGTTTTTTCTTTTGAAATTTTTCATCTTTCCTTTTATATGGACTTGTTATTCTTACTCCTAACTTGATGTTTATAGAGTGTTGTTAATACTAAAGCTTTTTCTATAAAAGTAAAAGGGTAATATTTTTCTAAAAAGTCTAATCCTAAGATTATATCACATTGAAGTTCATTATATTGATTTAATTCTTGAATTTTTAATTCATAATTTCCTATATGCACCATTACATTTTTTGCTTCTAATTCTAACATATGGATCTCTCTATTTGTTGATTCCATCCTAATAATTCTACTTTTCTTTTCCATATTTCTGGTGGTAATACATTATATTTTGCTACTGTTAGATTTGCTCCTGTATCTACTAAAGCATGATACTTTCTAGCTCTATATTTTTCATAATTAAATTTTATCAAAACAAAATATAATGGTCTTTAACTCATACTCTATATAATATTTCCAATTTCTTTTTAAATATATTCTTTTTTTTTTCTTCATAAATATATTCTTTTATATGTCATTGTGTATCTATATGTAAATTCTGTGTTTCCAATCTATTTTGTTGTTGTTTAACTTGTTTTTCTATATCTTATTAATGTTTTTATATGACTTATTTCTACATTTGGTACTCTTCTTCCTTTATTATAAATTCTTTCTCTTATAATTTTTCCATCTTCATGATATTGTTCCCATCTTATTATATGTATTCTTTGTCTATTATGGAATATAAAATTATTTAAGTTATTCATACCCTAGGCAATACTTCTAAATGTTTTTTTAATCATGTCTTATACATAAATTTTTTGTCCTAAGAATTCATAAGCTTCTTCTATTTCTTCTCTTGCTTGATTTACTATTGGGATAAGGGTCTTAAATGCCATGGAAGTTTTCGCTCAAGAGCACTGGTAAGACGGAAGTTTTTTTTGGACAAAAATGCCACAGAAGTTCACAAAACGTAGCAATTTTGCCCCTCCGTTAATTTTGACCGTTAAGTTTAACTGAGTGCACACATGGCATGCCACCTCATCAATCAAAAGTATCATTTTTGCCCTGGAAGTTTTCACTGAGGAGCAATTTTGCCCCGGAAGTTTTCACTAGCTCTGGAAGTTTACAAAACGTAGCAATTTTGCCCTTCTGTCCCTCAATATTAAATTTGACTATTAAATCAGTCAAAGACCACACATGTCATGCCTTGAAAAGGTCGAACTAGGAGTCAGAAAAGGAGATCCCTGAGATGTTGAGCTCAGGGCGGCCAAAATTTGTGAAGTCGGACTGATCAAAGGGATTGAAAGGTCTGTTGTAAAACCCAGAGGAAGCATCACTTATGATCTAAGCAAATGAAACGCAAAACAAGAAATGAATTGTTCCAAAAATTGGTTCAATAAAACAAATCAATAGTGATAATATTTACGTTTGTATAGACTGATCATTTACTTAGATCATAAGTGATGCTTTCTCTGGGTTTTGTGACAGACCTTTCAGTCCCTTTGACCTGTTCGGCTTCACAAATTCTGGCCGCCTTGAGCTCAACATCTCAAGGATCTCCTTCTCTAACTCCAAGTTCAACCTTTTCAAGGCATGACATGTGTGATCTTTGACTGATTTAATAGTTAAATTTAATATTGGGAGATAGAAGGGCAAAATTGATACGTTTTGTAAACTTCCGGAGCAAAATTGCTCCTTAGTGAAAACTTTTGGGGCAAAATTGCTCCTCAGTGAAAACTTCTGGGGCAAAATTGATATTTAACTCTTATTTGATTGATGAGGTGACATGCCACGTGTGCACTCAGTTAAACTTAACGGTCAAAATTAACGGAGGGGCAAAATTGCTACGTTTTGTGAACTTCCGTGGCATTTTTGGTCCAAAAAAAACTTTCGTCTTATCAGTGCTCCTGAGCGAAAACTTCCATGGCATTTAAGACCCTTATCCCTTTACTATTATTGGATTATAAGGTTCTTGTGCTTCCATAAACCTATTATGTGCTTCTAAAACTCTTTTATATTCTATTCTATCTACATCTCTTATTACTTTAATCATTAATCTATATAGGCTTTTATCTACTGATGGTACTTTTGTTTTATAATTTCTTCTACTATATGTAAGTGTAGGGTTTTGATTCTTATCCTAGATAGTAATTCCAATTTTCTTTTAAAATGCATTCTTAAAAATCTTCTGTTATAATAATGTATTGGTTCTCTATTATTTAATATTATTTGTTGTCTTTGTGTTAATATATCTAATTTTCTTAACATTTACCTACCTCTCGTATTAACATTCTATTTCTCTTATTTACATAATAATTTAACATTCTATTTCTCTTATTTACATAATAATTTCTTATTTTTATTGTATTCATATCCTTGATAATAATTCTAGTTTTTCTTTCAAGTGATATTTTATAGTTTTACATGAATTCATTCTTCTTCTATTAAAATTAAAATAAGCTGGATAATGAATGAAATTATTAGTTGTTAGTCTTCTCTTATACATTTTAATTTTTTCTTTTAATTTAGTTTTTAATATTTTTATTAAAATTTTATCTGCATCTAGTACTAATGTAGTTTTATCTATTTCTCTTGCCATATCATTTATTTTATATATAAATACCATTTTACTTCTATTTTCATCCCATTCAATACTTATATCTTCATAAATCATGATAATTTTGGTGCTATAATTGTTTGATGATTTAAGTTTATCATTATTCTTGTATCTTGTATTCTATATGGTTTTACTAATTCTAGAAGATCTTTTCCTAATATTATCTTATAATTAAATCCTAAATTTTCTTTTACTAATAGGTTTAAACTGATTGTATCTCTATTATTAAATCTTAGTACTACATTAGATTTTGTTTGATTTCCTTCTAATATTAGATTATCTTCTGTAAATCCAATGTCTATTTCACTTTTTTCTATGTATTCATCAATTTTCGCTATAACTTCTTTCCATGACATATCATATTTTACTTCTAATTTTATATAATTTTCATTTTGAGGTCTAATTTCTCTTAAACTTGAGTTTATTGGTCTTTGTCCTAATATATTATTAGTAATGATCCTTCTAGGAGTTTGTACATAATAAATTTCTTTTTAACATTTTTGATTAAAATCATCCATAACTTCCTTAATTTTCCCTAAGTGATGTATCTATCAAATTTACCCAAAAGTTCTAAGACTTAATGTTCTATTCATACTTCTACTAGGTGACGGTCTATTATATATATTTAGTATTGGATTTTCTGATGTATTTATTTTTAAAGATCTTTGTCCTAATATATTATTAGTAATGATCCTTCTAGGAGTTTGTACATAATAATCTCTAGTATATCTAGTTCTAATTTTAACATTTTTGGTATAGTAATTCTTTTTGGATTAGTTCTAATTTCTCTTATTACATCTCAAGGATCTCCTTCTCGACATAAAATATTTATCTATTGTTATCTTATCTTTATTTTTATTGTATATTTTATGTTTATTTGAAAATACTAATCCTATCATTGTTGTTATACTTATGCTTCTAGATCCCAATATTTATCTATTGTTATCTTATCTTTACTTTTATTGTATATTTTATGTTTATTTGAAAATATTAATCCTATCATTGTTGTTATACTTATGCTTCTAGATCCTGGTTGTAATCTTACATTATGTAAATTATGATATACTAAGATTGATTTATCCATGTTTTCTTATGCTCTACTAATTGCAAAATTCGTATTTAGAGTACATTTTAATTTTTGATATATTAGATTTCCTACTATAATTCCTAAAATACTATCTTCTACATTACTAATTATTCTTCCATATGTTATTAATAATTCTAATGGTGAATCTATTCCACTTTGAAAATAAGCTTTTACTATGACTTGTACTTCTGCTATATATATTTATGATATTTTATCTTTAAAAGGTATTTTTGATATTTTATGTTCTATTAAAGCTTTGCTTATTAAAGGTATTCTCAATACTCCTTCATTTAAAGTTGATTCTATCGGAAATTTCTTTTCTAATATTACATATTGTGATTTTTCTTTTTTCTTATTTTTTAATATTTTGCTTACTTTGTCTAGAAATTTTTCATTTTTTATGTTACTAACTCATCATATCTAAATCTTTTTCTTTTATTTTATCATATTGTTCCTTATTAAATGTTATTCGTCTTTCTATTGAACTTTCTCCAAAGCATTTATATATTCTTCATATTCTTGAAATTCTTGATTATTAGTAATTTCATTATTTTCTATTTCTTCTGCATTCATCATATTTTTATAATTTTTATCCCGATCTATATTTTCTTTTTCTATATCTTCATCTTCCGAACTTTCGATTCTTCTTCCACTTCGATTCTTCTGTTTCATATGCATACGTTAATTTATATATTTCTAATTTATTGTCTATAGGTTCTTCAAATTCTAATAAATCTATATCTAAGGGTTCTAATTCTAATTCTTCTCGCTTTTTCTAAGATATTCATCTTCTTTTTTGATTTTGGTTTATTACAATTTGTAGCTATATGTCCTAAATCTCTACAATTATAACATCTACATTTATATGGTTTCTTATTTTTATTATTTCTTCTTCTTTTGAAATACTTATGTGGTTTAAATTTTCTTTTATTTTTAGGATTATATTTCTTAAAAAACTTCTTTTTTGGATATTTTTTAGATTTATATATTTTTCTTCATCTTCTTCTTTTTGGTTTATTTTGAATACATCCCGTTTATGTGATTTTTCTAATTCTGAGCATTTTACCATTAATTTATTTAATTTGTAATATTTAATATTTCTCCATACTTCTTTACATCTTTTTTATAAATATTTTCTTAAATATTCTTCTCTTCTTCCCATTGTATCTATTATTCTTACAAAATTTTGATCATTTTTACTTTCCATCTGTTGCCAATATTCTTCCACTAAATTTTCTGAGATTAATCTTGGTAATTTTCTAAAAAACATATCTAAATAAAAATTTTGTTTTTCAGGTTTAAAGATTTTTGCCTTATAATAATATTTTTTATATTCACAAATATATTGATTTATATATGTAGGATCTAAAGTACAAATTTCAATATCATGTAAGTATCTTATAGCTTTTGTAATCTGCGTAGCTTCTATATTTACCATTGATGTACCTACAAATTCATTTTTTAATACATTTTCATATTTTGCTAATATTGCCGCATATAAAACTTCTCTTCTTTCATAAGTTGTTTCTCCTAATCTTCTAACTTCCATTCTAAAATCTAGTGATCTTCCTTCCCACCAATTAAGTACATTTCCTATAAAACTTGCTTCTATTATTTACAGCTTCTGGTTTATTCTTTTATTTATAAGTGCTATTAATTGAGCTTTTTTCCATTCTTCTATTCTTCTTTCATTATCTAAAGAGTAAACACTCTTTCTGATCCCTAACAAAAAACAAAGACCTCATTTTGGTCCCTTACAAAAAAATCGACCCTTATTCATCCTTTTTATGGACTAAAAATAACCTTTTGGAAATTTGTAACGGATCAAAATGTTAACCAATCGACCATTATTCGTCTTTTTTATGGACTAAAAATGACTCTCTCTTTTTTGTAAGAGACCAAAATGGGGATCGCATTTTTTGTCAGGAACCAGAAAGGATATCACTCTTATCTAAATACAATCTAAATCTAACCATATTCCAGAATTTGGAATTTGTTTAGTTTCATATTGTTCTAGTGGAGGTGGTATAAATTATTTTCCATATGTTTTAGGTCTTTTATAACTAAAAGCAAAAATTGCTCTTGAAATATTAGTTAAATCTTCTCGTATCAAACTCCTTTGTCTTCTTATTTCACCTTCTCTTGCCATTTGATAACTTCTTTGTTCTTCATTTACATTTCTAGCTGATGATGTTTCTGTTATTTGTTGTTCTTGTTTTTATTGTCTTTCTTGCTCTACTCCTGACTGAGATGTTTGCATATTAATTTGATTTTCATCTATTATTCTTAAACTTTGTAATTCTTGTGTTATTTCTTCTAAATTTGTTTCATTTTGACTCATAAATTTTTCTATCTCATCTTCTGAATCTGAATCTTCATTTCTTCTTTTCATCATATTTAATTTTCTAACATCTGCTTTATTAAATATATTTAATAATTTTTCTAGTTTATCTCCTGTTTCTACTAATTTTAATACATCATTATTTTTATTTTTATATTCCATTTTATATTCAGTTTGCACTTCCTTGTCTTTGTTTTTATAAAATTGTTCTAATTTTCTTAATCCATCTTTAATATCTATTGTATTTTTGTCCATAGTTTCATATATTGTTCATAAATTATTATTAATTACACTTTGACCTTTTTTAATTTCTTCTGTTATTATTCTAGTTTGTTCTACATTTATAGGCATACTTTGACTCGTTATATTTAATATAGTAGTATCTGAATTTTCCCATTCATATAAAGATCTCATCATATTTATTTGTGGATTATTATTTATTGGTTCTAATTTCTCGTATATTCCTAAAGCCTTTTTTATTCCTTTAATATCATTTTTTACTTCTTTTAAATCTTTTGTATTTTGTTTTATTTCTATTTTTATTTCATAAATATTTTGTTCTAATGGTTTTGCTAATTCTCTTAATCTATCTTTTTTATTTTTAATATCTTCTTTTTCGAAAATTTCTCTAGTTTCTTCTAATAATTGTTTTATTATTTCTTCTATATTAAATATTTGTAATAAATCTTCTATATTTAAATTTATATAAATTCCTAATTGTTTCATTAAATACATATTATTCCAATTCATCTGATTACATGTATATTCTCCTTGTCCACCTAATATAAAGGGTATAAAATTACGGGTTTCTATTTCTTTTTCTTGCAATAAATAAGAACTATCGTGTAACTTCTCGTATTCTATTTCATACATTTTAAGTTCTAACTTTTTAATTATATTCATATTACAACTACATATTGCAACTATATTACAACTATATCTTGTACAAATATTAAAACAAACAATAAGAATTCTCTTTCTTGTGAAGTAGATCGGTTATTACGCAACTTCGGAGGATACTTGAGAAAATATTCAAACTTTGCAATATATATATATATATATATATACACACATACATATATATATATATAACGCAATAAATTAAACAAAGTAAAGTAAACTTTAACAATATCAACTGAAAAGGGATCAAACTTCGGTTTCATATTATCATTAATCCATATATATATGTATGTATGTATGTATGCCGAGAATTTAGACATTATTTCATGTATATGAAGATGATTTGAATAGCATTGTATGAATGTGGAAATCATGGGAAATTCCCGTTGCGCTATTTATGATATTGTAACTATTGGATTGGATTGGGATGAGATGGAGTAGTTTGTTAAACCACATGGTACAACCTCCATTGGTACACAATGGTTGGCTTTCTATTGTCTCACCAGTTCAATGAGGGATTGTCCCACTTGTTAAATGAGGAGCTGTTACACCCCACTAGTTCAATGAGGGGGAAAACCCATGGTCTGGCATGTGCCCTGTGGATTTTAGCCAATCCTCATCACATGACAAAAGAGCTTTTTGGGTGGGTGGCCAGTGACATGGATAGTAACTTAGCTCATGGGTGTAGTCGGTGGAAATAAAACTATTCGGTTGGATTGATGTGAGAAAACTTGGAAATTGTTATATGTAATTTATGATTTGTAAGCTGTGATATAGAAAATGTGTGATACGGAACTTGTGATAATGAATTTTGTGAATTATATCTCTAATGCTTTCTTATATGAATTATTCCACTTGGCATCTCATGAACACATATTAGCATATGTAATGAGTTGGATAACTGGTTATTAAGGCTTTTGTCTCACCCCGTTCATTTAACATTTTCAGGTGATAGTTCCTGTGTTAGGACGTCGGGGAGAGCTCCTGAGGCATAGATATCTCTCCATATATATGTATAGCCTCTTTTGGTTAATTAAGTGATGAATTGAGATATATATATATTGCCACTCATAAGACCCATATTTTGTAAAGTCTGATTTAACTGCATACTTTTGATTAAATTGTCACTAGTTGGTGTGCTGGTAGAAGACATGAGGCCTTTAGGATTGCATGTAAATGGATTTGGATCTACAAACTCATATTTTTGAAACTTTTGATTATCGTACTATGATTTGGATATGAGTTTCAAGTCCAAGTGTTATTCATGATTGCTTGAAATGTTTAGATTATCTCTTTCCTGTCATAGATGACTTTAGTTTGAAATGAGAAACTTTTTATAGTCATAGTAGAATCTTGAATTGTTTGTTAAACTTTAGTTCTGCCATGATTAGTCTTTAAAAGATGAGTTAATGTTATGAAATTAAGGAAATGATTTTACAACAACTAGCACCTTTTCAAACCCAGTATCGATAGGCACCCTCAAAGCCTAGTAACAGTTGGCACCAATTTCGAGCCCTGTATTGGCATGCGCCTTCAAATTCCGGTAACGAATGTCACCCCTTTCAAACCTTGTCCTAATAGGCACTACTTCTTTTTAAGCCTAGTAACAGCTAGCACAATTCTTTCAAAGCCCTATATTGGCATGCACGATTCTTTGAAAGACCTGTCCTAGCAAGCACTACTTCTTTTCCATCCCACCAAAAGTCCTATGAAATTAGGCGTTTCACTTCCATGACATGTGATCATCTCGCTCCACCGACATTCTTCTCCCCTATGAACCAAGTAAAGAGGGGTATGGACACTATATTTTGTCCAAACCCTCTTTGATTCCAAGGGGGCACCTGTTTTTTGCTAGAAAAAATATGTGTTCTTATCTTTACTTGCTTCATAGAAGAGAAACTCACTTTTCTCAGCTATGTACCTATGAACACCCTATTTTGTTGGAGCCCCACTCAAAAATAATGAAAACATGAAAAAAAAAAAACCCTCATTGATCTTTGCACAATAAGCCAATGGCATTGACGATTGGATTATAAATTAAGTTTGAAAAATGATCATCATTAATGGTGATTATCTTGCAATTGAATTTTGTAATAAATGGCAACAAATTTCAAAATAATTCATCTCATTAATGTTGATTGATATACGAACTAGTAAACTTAGTGTGGAGTCATTGTGGAGGAGGAAAAAATAGAAATTAAACAAAAAAAAACAAAAAATATATGTCATTTATGTTGATAGGTTTAAATTAGGAAATTACTTGTGGGAAAAATAAAAAATAAGAAGAAAAAGATTTAAATACAAAAACTACCGAAAATATTTCTCATTTATGTTGATAGGTTTAAATTACGAAATTGGTTGTGGAAAAAATATTAAAAATTTAAAAAAAATCTCCCATTGGTGTTACGGTCAAGCAAAGAAATTTTATTAACCGAAAATCCAAAAAAAATTATAGAAAATGAAATTTAAAAAAATACATTTATGAGGAAAACCCCGCCTTGAGACAATAAATAGGGGAGTCAGGGTTGAAGCAACACAACAGAAAATTGGGAGAGCAAAGACAAAAAGAAAATGAGAAGAAAAAAAGAAAGGAATGGTTAGAGGTGCATAAAGAGAGTGAAATCTATTATTCATCTTTTTTATTTTGTTTTTCCTTATACCCCCAATGAAAGCCTATGTTCTTATGGTTGTTGTCAAATATGTGATGCTTCAACACCAATGGCTAGAGAGAGGAATCCAATATGATGATAATTGATTCATTTTCTTATTGTTTTTCATTTTCCTTCTCTCTTCTATTTTCCTTTTCTCATCCACTTTTTTTTTTAAAAAAAAAAAAAAAAAACCAAGGAATGCCAATAATACTCTTGTGATCACATAAGCAAGCTTAAGCATCAATGGCTAAAGGGTAGAATCAAATATAATTTTGATTGATCTACTTTATTTGTATTTTATTCTTATTACACTCCTTCCCTTTTATCCATTTCTGAATGATAGCCTCACATTTTGATTTATATATATACTCACATTGATAGTTTTCTCTAATTTGTTGTCTTTGTGGCACCATCAATATGCTCTCTTCATCTTTAAAACCAATGCTAAGCATCAAAATGTTTTTGTTTTATGATACTTGTTGATACCATGGTTGCCATTGGATTTGGATGGGTATTTGGCATATGGAGCGTGGATGATAATATAAGCTTAACCAATAACTCTCTTTTACTTCATAGAATATATCATGATATGTGATGGGTGAAAGTAGTTTGGTTATGGTTTTGTTAGGATCAAATTGATATATGTTTTCCTTCCATGTCCCCTTCCCTTATTTTATTATGTGGTTCCTTCACTATCTCTTTGTGACGTCCTCCAATTTTCTTAACCAAATAACTAATTAAAGGTTGATTAACAACTAAGTAATGTTTTAACATTTACCAAAATATCAAAAATAAACCATAGTATGCAAAATGAGCCCTAACGTGGCAATATGCAATCATCCAACATAAACCAAAAAGATAGAAGCACTACTCTTAGCAGAAGTAGCCTAAGCTTCCGAGGTCTTCCCTGATGGACCCGCCAGGAACTATCACCTGAAAAATGTGATAACCATCAATCCAACTTATTACGAATACTAATATGTGCTAGTGAGGTGCCAAGTGGAACAATTTATATAATAAAATTCACCAATATCCACATCACAAAATTTCATATCATAAATTTTGTATAAAAAATTATGTATATGCCTCCCATCAATCCAACCGAACCGCCTTATTTCCTTCGACTAGACCCATGGGCTAAGTTACATCCATGTTACTGGTTACTCAAAAGCTCATTGGTCATGTGATGAGGACCGGCCAAAATCCTCAGAGCACATGTCCCAAACCATGGGTCTTTTCCTCTCATTGAACTAGTGGGGTGTCGTAAGCCCTCATTGAACTAGTGGGTCAGTCCCTCATTGAATAGGTGGGACAATAGAAATCCAACTATCGTGCACCAATGGAGGCCTCACCACGTGGTGGAATAACTACTCCATTTCTTCCCAATTCAACCCTTTCCATAATTATCATAATAAATAACTCAACAGGAGTTTTTCCAAGATTTTCACATTCATATCATGTTATTTAAATAATTCTCATAACCATGTCATAATATCTCAATTCCCAATTCTTATGCATATATTTCACAATTCAAATCATAAGGTTCCACAAGGAAATTTTTATTAAAATATTCATAATTATTTCACAAAATACTCACAAACAACATATCAATACACATAACAAGTAGAAAGTGGTTACCTCTCGCCGAAGCTAACTATTATCACACTGCTCCTAATCCAAGAGCTTAAATACACGCCAAAAATCAATCTACCACAACCACTTTACTAACCATTAATAACTCTTTTAAAACTCTACATAAAATTATAACTTATAATTTCATAAAAAATTTAAAAAAAAAATTATAATAATAAATTTGGAATGCTTGAAATGGCCAAATTATGATGGTACTAAAAAAAATTAGGGTGACCATTATAAATATTAATTCTCCTTTTGATTTATTATTAATTAAGAACTCTCTTTCCTATTTATTTATTATTTATTCCCTTTCTTGATAATAATAATTATTATTATTATCTATTTTATTATTATTATTATTTTACTATTTATTGGTATTTCTATTATTTATTTTATTATTATTATTTTACTATTCATTATTATTTTTTCTACAATTATTTTAATGAATACTACCACCATATAAGATGTGTTTTAATTATACACGCATGAGTCATGACAGCATACATATATATATAACTATAGTAAGACTCTTCTCTCTTTAATATATATATATATATATATATATAAATAAAGTACACATACAGTAGGCATAATTGTTTGATTCTGATATATATATATATATATATATATATATATATATATATATATATATATATAAAAGTAACATGAATCTAGATAACCACGCACACAGGAAATAATATATAATATTTTTAAATATACCAGCAGCAAGTTAATATACATGCAGCAAATTCTTTCATTTCCAAATGCAACGCTTTACTTTTATATATATGTATAGGCATTCAAAAATAGATGTGTAGCGTTTTACTGATATACATATAAAATAGTTGGTTCCTTTAATATACACCATACATATGCAGCTATGTATTACTAAGGCCTTGGTTTCCATCATGCATATATGTCGTATACATATGTACAACATCAGCAAAGTTTTGACTTTTATATATATGGATCAGCCACCTTTCCTTTCTTTTCTTTTTTGAATATACATACACTCACACTTAACACCCAGCAGAGATCACAAGTTTGAGTTATATATATATATATATATCAGTATGTTTTGGGTTTATCAAGGAAACAAGAAAAGAAAGGAAACTCAAGACTTACCTCTGTTTTGTGAGTATTAAAACAGAGCAGCAAGAAGGTTTTCTCTGCAAGTTACAACTCTCTACTCTCTCTCAGTTTTAGTTTCAATTTCAGTTTTGCTGAAGGAAGTGGATGAATGAGGACCAAGGAGCAACGTTTAAATAAAAGCTTAAGGGTCCAGTCCGAAAGTCATGCACAGACAGATGAAGAAGAAGGACCTTTAGTTAAGCAACATTGGGCTCGAGATTGCTTCCTGGTCTTGCGTGTGCAGTAAACGACCTAAGGGATACGCTGACGAGGAGCATCATGACGTGATCAGATTTTGCTGATTTTTCCTGCATTGTGTTTTAGTATTTTACGTTGTGTAGTGATGAGCACAAATTATGCCATGTTTTCCCTATATTTCATGACTGAATTGTATGGTAAATAAAAGCTTAACTGCAAACAATCCAAGCAAAAAGACATATATTCATGATATAGGGAATTGAAGGATAGAAACCATTTACATCCTAAACATGTGCTAAGAAATGAGCAACTTACATTGTTTTTAAGAAAGAGCGTATAGCAAAGCTGATACTATGCTATAGCTTTCTGAAAGCAACTCAAAGTGCAATAAAAGGCATCACGAAAGCTATAGCAAAGTAAAGGACGTAATGCTATGCGGCATATTTTCTGACCTTTTTATCTAGATAATTTCAGGGATAATAATGAAGGTCGAGAACGACAGGTAGATTGTTGACGTAATAAAATAGAAGATGCGGAGGATCAAAACTGAAAGATTTGAAGAATCCCGCAGGATCAGCAGGATTAATCTACTATAGTCAGAAGATGTGATGGATCTCGACAGATTTGGAAAGTCCAGCTCGCTGGAACTTGCGCCACAAGAAAGTATGATTATAAAAGGAAATAGCAAGTCAACCCTAGCGGGGAGTCGCACTGAGCCAAAACGAGATTTCACATTCGGCAGACTCGAAAGAAGAGTGAGAGATTTCACAAGCACGAGAATTCCAGGATAACCCAGCATCCTTCCTTGCAGTAAGACGGAGAGAAGAAGACGTGGAGTGTTGACGCGACAAGGCTTCTTCCACGCCATCGGAACTTCGTCAAACTTTCTGTTTTTTCCTTTTATTTTAGTATTTAGATCATGGGTCATTCTGTTACTATCTGTTTTGTGTTTCCCTCGTCAGTCATGAGCTGATTTTCCTATGGCTGAACAATGATGAATTCTTAAGTGTTAAATGAACCCGAGTTGCAAGTTCTTAATTTAATAGATTCGGTTTGCTTATCGGTGAATTAATTACTAGTCGATTAGCGGAAGCTAAGGGCTAGATTTGTGGCCTCGACTTGCGCAAGGAGTCGAGGTTAGACCTCGAGAAACAATGTTTGCTAGGCGGTGGTGCAAGGCTTGACCTATTATTGTAGGCTTCGGAATGGGTCTACCTCTCATAACCATGACACCCCGTGTAATGCAGATCTAACTAGAAAGTTGTCATAGGAATATGGAAGGAGTATAGTTAGTATCATATGTATCGGACGCGAAGCTTCGATGGATTATAGTGGTGGGTTAACCGAATAGCGTTGTAGTTAGTAGCTATCTTTGTAACATTGCGGAAGTTGTGCGATGGATGCTATAGCAATGGGTAGAGCAACCGGGGGATTGATGCACTTAAGGGTGATTCCGAGTTCGATCTAACTTCTTACTGATATCTTCTTAAAACTACGATACTCTGTTTATTTCTGTTATTAGCATAAATACAAAAACCTCTCAAACCAATCATATTTACTTTCTGTTTGCGCAACTATCATAGCAATCGAGTGTCACTTTTTGATATATCAATCTCTGTGGGACGATACTCTACTTACACTTTATTACTTGTTCGACTAGTTCGCTTGCCATCAAGGAAATCGACCAACAAATAGGCATCAGAGAAATATATATTGATGTCCATTTACTTATCACGTGTCCAGCTGAAACTAACTAATGGATTGGACCTTTTAAGTAATGGGTATTATGTGGGTATTTTAGCTTGGGCTTAATTGGAGTGGTTTAAATGGGTATTAGAGGGGGTGTATACGCTAGGCCTGGAAATGCTTCAGCTAAAGTGAGTTAATGAGTTGCAGGAATGGAGAGAATGAGTATTATATTGTGAAGTTACTAAAATTAACCCACTTGATTCTCCTCAAGACTCTTATTGCAATTAAGTCCTTTACTTATATAATTGCAATTAAGGAAAATAAATTAAAACTTTAATCCTTAATTTCTTTTAAGGATTGTCTTCCTCAATTTAATTTCTTTTGGCCTTAAAATATTATCTTTAAAATTTTTATGATAAAAATTATTCCCTATTTATTTGTCCTTAAATTCCATAATTTAACTTTATCATAATTGCGGACAAATCTTTCCATAATTAATTCCCGCATATTATTTCTAATTTCTAAATCCCAAAATTTGGGATGTTACACTCGTTTGCAGCAAGATTCAAAGCATTAGAGGTACATGCTCTCAATATATATACTTTTGAATCTTCTGTTATTAATAATATGTTGATCATATGATTAAGGCTTGTCTTTGCTTACTCCCTAATAATTGGGAATCCACTTTTCTTATAAGTTAAACATAAAAAAAAAAAAAAAAAAAAATTACTTTTGACCAAAATAAATAAAATTGATTTCAAAAAATATTTATGTCGCGTAAGGTTTTTAGTGCTTTCTCGTGCAAAATCGATTATTCTTCTCTCGAGATTATAGGAGTCTCTTTAGGAAGTTAAATTCAAAAGCTTTTCAAAAATATTTTCTGAGTAAAAATAAAGAAATTGCTTTCATAAATAAAAAAATACAAACCAATAAAAATAATTTTCTACAAACCAATAAAAAATACTTTTCTCAAATAAATTAAAATAATTTTTTCCTTACAAAACACAAACCCAGTGACACGCTTCTACCCCCGAACTTACGTGTGCTTTGATCCCTTTAAAGATCAAGTCCGATTTTGTACATAAATATATTTTCCCTTTGTTTTCATTTTTGTAAATAAACATTTTTTTCTTTAGTTTTTTATTTATTTATTTTTGTAAATAGTCTTTTTCTATTTCATTTTTTGGGTAAGTATAATAAAATTAAAGGTCATTTTCATTGTTAAGACTAATGAATAATTAGTGCATTTAGTGTTTTTTGCATATTTGTATTTAGGGTTAAATGCCTAATTTGCCCCGGAAGTTTTGATAAGGGGGCACTCATCACCTGGAAGTTTTTTTGGTATCAAATTTGCCCCGGAAGTATGAAAAAGGTAGCAAATTTGCCCCTCCGTTAATTTTGATCGTTAAGTTTGACTGAGTGTACACGTGGCATGCCACCTCATCAACCCGAATAAGAGTTAAGTATCATTTTTGCCCCGGAAGCTTTCATTGAGAGCAAGTTTGCCTGAAGTTTTCACTCGGGAGCAATTTTGCCCCTTTAAGTTTATAAAAGTAGCAATTTTTCCCTTTTTTCTCCCAATATTAAATTTGACTATTAAATCGATGTTACAAAGACCACACATGTCATGCCTTGAAAATGTCAAACTTGGAGTCGAGAGAAGGAGATCCTTGAGATGTTGAGCTCAAAGGCGCCGAATTTGTGAAGTCGGACTGGTCACAAGGACTGAAAGGTCTGTCGCAAAACCCAGAGGAAGCATCACTTATAATCTAAGAAAATGAAACGCAAAATGAGAAATGAATTGTTCAAAAAATTGGTTCAAATCAATAGTGATAATATTTATGTTTGTATAGACTGATCATTTGCTTAGATCATAAGTGATGCTTCCTGTGACCAGTTCGGCTTCAAAAATTCTGGCCGAAAAGCATACAGATGCACATGAAAAGCATACATAGGTTCAATCACGAAAAGCATGGGACGTACGAGTATTAGGTGTATTTATATATAATCCCAGCACGAAGGTCGAGGCATCCAAAGTAAAAGACATAAAAATAAAATACGCACAGGTATGCTCATGCGAAATTGAGTATTGTCAATGAATGAAAGGATTATACAATTCAAGCACGTATGCCGAGACGAGACAATTGTATTCATTTAATCACAAAAAGGGACGCACAGGGGAATCATGTATACGTATGTAATTCAAGCACGCAAGTCGAGGCAAAGCAATTACATGCATTATATTTATATATATGTATATATCTCTATACGTACGGAATTCAAACAACAATTGGTTTCCATAACCTAAGGATCAGGATTACCTATCAAGATATAAAATTAACCTAAGACTCATGGGGATTAGGATTACCTTATCTCCGTTTTTGCTAGCGACCTAATTTTAATTTGATGAGAGAACGGAAAGAGGATTTGAGAAGAAAGGTAGCGGAGAAGAAAAGTGTCGAGCGTTTTCTAGGTTTTAGCGGCTAGACTTAAGTTTATAGCGGCTAGACCTAAGTTTATAGCGGCTAGACCTAAGTTTAATTAGACCTAAGTTTATAATTAAAATCTAGGGTTTTAGCTATGGGCTGAGCCCTTTAATTATTCCCAAATAATAAATTAACAATACAAATATTATTAATTTCTAGATTTTACTATATTATTATTTTTATTTTATTTTATTTTATTATTTCTATTATTAATCGGGGTATTACATTCTACCCTCCTAAAAATAAGTTTCGTCCCCGAAACTTAATTAATTAATTATTTTTATTTTTATTTTTTGGTCATTACATTCTACCCTCCTTAAAATAAGTTTCATCCTCGAAAATAATTGAGTACAAACAAAACTAGAGCCCCCCATGGCGAGATCGGCTAGTAGCTCAGAACCAGCTATATTAATCGGAATGTTTTCATAAACATTGGAGCAAGAGACAACAGCTCCAAAGGGTAAGGTAATGTTGGTTAAGGAGGTCGAAGATGGTACCATTCTCGTCTTCTCAACAAAAGAAGATGAGATAACAAAGGGCAATGCACTGGTGTCGAACAAATATTAGCAGGTACCGACCGGAGTAAGGAGGTACCTGTAATAACATCTGGGTTTATTGCAGCCTCAGATTGGTTCATGACGTAGATCCTTCCTTGATTCCCTGCGGTTTGATTAGCATCAGCATTCTGACCAGTTGCTCGATTTGCTCCAGCTCCATTGTTGAGATTTCCAGTAGTGGCATATTGTCGATTCCCTCCATTTCCATTCTGAAAGTTTTGTTGGTAGCGTGGCTGATTGTCATTGTTCCTACCCCCTTGGTTATTGTTCCCATTGCGTCCTCCATCGGGTTTTGATTGTCCTCCTTAAGAGCCTATTTGCGAATTAAATCCCCTGACAGTACACCGGTTAGCCTTGTGCCCCTTGCCACCACATTGGAAACAAGTTATAAGTTCTCCATTGCACTTCCTCCCCGAGTGTGGCTCCTTGCCGCATCCTCTACAAGGATCTGATCTTGTTCCTTGAGCTTGCTCTTGAGTTGATTCTCGCCATAATTATCTCCGCCGGCATACGTTTGCCCTTGGGGTTGTTTGCCACTCCAGTTGTTGCCCCCGTTATCATAACGAGGCTTTTTCTCGCCGCCAGCTTGTTGAGGATCATTGTCAAACTGCTTTCTTTTGTTCCTCTCCATGACTTCCTCTTTAGTTTGTAAGATATCAAAAATGTTCAAAGCCCGTTCATAAGCTTCCTGGAAGGTCTTCAATGGTATACCTCCCAAGGACTTCTGGATTTTGAATGTCAGTCATTTTTCATACTTTCGCGCCTTGTCCTTCTCCGTAGGAATGAGATTCAAAGCAAAACGCAAGAGTTCAATGAACTTGTCAGTGTACTCCTGCACTGTCATCTTCCCCGTCATCCTGAACCTTGCAAATTCCTCTTGCTTCTGCCACTTAATTGCGTCAGGGTAGAATCTATTACGAATCCGTTCCTTGAAAGTTTCCCAGTCAAATCCTTCTTCAGCTACGTAGCCCGTCTTCACTGTGGACCACCAACTATCTTCCTCCTCCTTTAGATAAAACGAGCCTATTCTAATCTTCATGTTCTCAGGGCAATTTGTCACTTCATACAGCTTTTCCATATCGCGAATCCAGTTTTCCAGAGCGATTGGATCAATAATCCCTTTGTAAGCTGGTGGATGATGAGACGCCACTCTCTTAAAGATGGTATTCTCAGCATTAGCCTGTTGGACGTTTTGTTGTCCAAGAGCCAAAGCAAGTTTTTCAATGGCTCTCAGATGTCGGTCCATATCCTCAGCAGCACTGTTGTTTGCACCCATTCTAAAGTTACGACGGGTATAGTACCTAATCATAGGGCGTATGTTTTAAAAATCCCATGCGTTTGAGTTTCATTCTCAGAATCGATTCTAATTACCACTTTTCTTACCACGTATATTTATACCATGTATCAAAAATTCAATCATATGATAATGCAATATAAATTCAAACTATAAACCAATTCAAACGATAACCAATCATAATTTCAAATAATAATTTTAATATAAATCCAAAGGATAATCTAACATCTTTAAAATTAAATAAACACAATAAGAATTAAGTTATTCAAAAGATAACTGCAGCTAAAAGGAACCCTTTAGCCTAAAGGAAATTCTACCCATTTGCTCCAATAAAATAAAATTTACAAGTCGGTAAAATTCTAAATCACGTAATGAGTCAAAGTAATTTCAAGCATACAATTATCAAAATTTCAAAGAAATAAATCATTTAAAAGACAAGAGAATAACCCTTCACTACCCATCTCTCACATTTAAAATTTATTTATTATTTATTTATTATCATTATTTTATTTATTTATTTATATTTATTTTATTTATTTATTTATTTTAAACTCGGGATCTTTGATCCCCGAGTTAGTATCAAAAGCGAAGCTAAGTAGAACCTTAAGCTCGATACCATTTTGTAACACCCCCAATTTCTAACATTTATCATGGTATAAAATTTAAAAGATTCTTATAAATGAATACTAAAACTCGAAATAAACAACATTGGGGAGTGTTACCGCCACACTTGTACTGGGACAAGTGCAAGGCTACTTATTACAATAATATAAATCCAACTCAAATAAATGTGATTTAAAAGAAATAAATAAAACTAGCTAGAGGCCTTGAATGTCTTTCCTCACTTCTCACCGCCATTGAACCCTTGGCACTGTTTCACCGAATTCTCGCTCCCACGAAGGATCATCGCAACCCATAAACACAAACATCAGCAATTGCTGGTAATCCTAATAAAACAAAAATAATGAAGGGAAAATACAATATTTACATAAAAATAAAAATGTTAATTTTATTATTCTTTATTCAATTTAATTTGTTTGAAGAGAACCATGGTAGACCGGAAACCCGGCTAGCCTACCCCGTGACCCGGAACCCGCTCACAAATCTTCAAGTTGGCCATAAAATATATCTTCCTAGTGTGCATACCTCTTCCCAAAGTTGCTACTAGTGTCCCGGAAACCTGCCAGACACCACTTTGGGAAGAACGGATACTATCGGTTCACATCAAAAATTTATATCGAAGGCACAAAGCCTAATTGTGTTCGTCACCTTGGGAGGTACCATCCCAAAGCTATCCTCCCATGATTAAATTATTTTATAGATATATTTGTATTTACATTTATTTTTAATGAAGGGCACATATATTTCAATTACAAAAAAAAAAGAAAAAAAAATGACGGACCCAGAGGGTAAACATACAGATGCACATGAAAAGCATACATAGGTTCAATCACGAAAAGCATGAGACATACAAGTATTAGGTGTATTTATATATAATCCCAGCACGAAGGTCGAGGCATCCAAAGTAAAAGACATAAAAATAAAACACGCACAGGTATGCTCATGCGAAATTGGGTATTGTCAATGAATGAAAGGATTATACAATTCAAGCACGTATGTCGAGGCGAGACAATTGTATTCATTTAATCACAAAAAGGGACGAACAGGGGAATCATGTATACGTATGTAATTCAAGCACGCAAGTCGAGGCAAAGCAATTACATGCATTATATATATGTATATATCTCTATAAGTACGGAATTCAAACAACAATTGGTTTCCATAACCTAGGGATCAGGATTACCTATCAAGATATAAAATTAACCTAAGACTCATGGGGATTAGGATTACCTGATCTTCGTTTTTGCTAGCGACCTAATTTTAATTTGATGAGAATACGGAAAGAGGATTTGAGAAGAAAGGTAACAGAGAAGAAAAGTGTCGAGCATTTTCTAGGTTTTAGCGGCTAGACTTAAGTTTATAGCGGCTAGACCTAAGTTTAATTAGACCTAAGTTTATAATTAAAATCTAGGGTTTTAGCTATGGGCTGAGCCCTTTAATTATTCCCAAATAATAAATTAACAATACAAATATTATTAATTTCTAGATTTTACTATATTATTATTATTATTATTTTATTATTATTATTATTTCTATTATTAATCAGGGGTATTACATTATCGAAATCAATGGGAATGCATTTATGTTCAAATTTGCGGACGAGGCGGAATTCAGTAGAGTCTTGCGAGGGCATCCATGGTCGATTAACGGATTTTTGCTGAATCTGATGGAGAGATCGAAGTACAAATCAAATGAGGAGTACAATTTCAGTCAAGGACCGGCATGGATACAACTGCATAGTATTCCTATGGAGGCATTATGTCTGGAAAATGTAGTAATAATTGGAGGTCGCATAGGCAGGTAATGATGGTCGAAGATCCACTCTACAACGGCAAGTATGTTTGAGGTTTTATGAGAGCTAGAGTGATGATCGATTTGAAGAAACCTCTAGCTCACTGATAATTGAATATTATTTCAATTATTTGTATCTCTTGGTTAATAATTTATGAATGTTTAATTAATAAATAATGGGTTTTATTACTTAATTGAGCTTTGAACTTTTAATTGGATTTGATTCATTTTTATGATTAAATTCTAGATTTACAATGATTTAGTATTTTCTTCATAAATTTGATCTAGATATCGGATTAGCCTCATTCTTCTTTTATTTTTTAGATGATTCAGAGATCTACAATTGTTATGAAGACTTAGAAGACTGATTCGGAAAAGAAGATGGACGAAATTGGAGCTAAAGACAGACGCATTTTTCTGTATTTTTATTTTGCTCGAATTTTGTAATAAAAGACCATTTATTATAAGTTTCCAATTATTAGAGGTTTCCTATTTATTAGAGGTTTCCTATTTTAAGAGGTTTCCTATTCTTAGAGGTTTCTAATTATTAGAGGTTTCCTATTTATTAGAGGTTTCCTATTATTAGAGGTTTCCTATTTTTGGGCCAATCTTGTAGCCCTAGTGTTTCCTATTTATAGGTAAAACTAGATGGCTGAAAAAACATATTCTCAATTATGTTATATGAAACTTTCGGATTAAATTAGAAGCTTATTATTTTCTCTGAATCGTTCATCATGTTCATGTTCTTCTTCATCTTTTCTTCTGTGTTTTGCCTAGCCATGCTTAGCTAAGCTTCTGTGGTTGACCCATGGATTGAGGATTCCGCGAATCCGGAGGACCCGCGCTTAAATCGGTAACGTAATTCGTTTCTATTTATTTTAATCGGATCCGATTATAAATGCGGATTAGGTATTAGATTTAATACCTAGATTGATATCCCAAGGACATAGGTCGGACCGGGTTCCGAGAGAGCGTTGTGCAATCGCACAGCGAGCTCGCCACGTGTTCGATCAAATGCTAGGCGATCGTCTAGTCGAGGGAATATCTTGGACAAATGTAGAGATTTCGGTTTGTCCAGAATCAATCACGAGTTTGGTTATTATCTTTTTGTCCGATGAAGGTTATAGAATCCCAATTCTGGGTTAATCGTATTTAATCTAATTAATCTCATTTTCTTGCTTTCTGTTTTAGTCTTTGCTTTGTTTAAATTGCATTAAAAAAAACTCCCACATTCTGGTTATTGTGTTACTTGTTTACTGTTGGTTTTAGACCCACTGTGAATTCCTTGAGAGAAATGATCCAGGTTCTCTATACTGCAATCGTTATTGAACTTGGTTATTTTATGAGGGCTTGGCAACTCTCATCACTCACGGATTCTGGATGGACCGTCCTGATGGTGGAAAGACATGGATCACAATCAGGTATGAGAAACTACAAAATTTTTGCTACAACTGTGGAAGAATAGGGCATGATAATCGCAGCTGTAAGATTGAGCAACTCAAATCAGTGTTCGATCCAAATCTACCTCGGTTTGGGGCATGGCTCACAACCAATATGTGTCGTAATCAGGATGAGACAATGGAAATTATTCAAGAAGACTGGTTGGAGTCGCGGTATGTACAAAAGAGAAAGGAGGAAGCACTGAAGCGCAGAAGCGAGGAAGATATCTAGAGAGAGGATGTGTCTCCTGATCAACTAGAGGAGGAGTTGTTTGTCATTAGACTGCATAAAACCATTAAAGATAGTAATGGCGGCATGCAGGCAAAAGATGAAAGAATCAGGGAAAAGATTGTCTTGGAAGCCAAAGAATTGAAGAATTCAGCAGTTAAATCAAGTAGCAACAACAGTATTAATGAGGCAATGAAGGCAAGAGGGAAGAAGAAGGAGTTATGTGAGGGTAGCAAGACGTCGAAGTGTAAAAACTCCAAAGTGACATCAGAGAGCGATGGAATACAAACTGAGAAGAAGGCAAACCAGTTGATAGAGAAGCAATCTGTTAAGGAAGCAGAATCTATGGCGATGGTTATGTATAATGAGGCGATTCTGGGTGACGTGATTGATAAAATTGGGGGGATGGTCTGAAGAGGCGTGTAGATGAAGAATGGGAATCCTCAAAGCCGAAACGAAAGAGGAGTGTGAAGACTGAGATTACTCCTAAACTTGAAATTTCCTCTTATGCTGAGAATCTGAGGAAAATAAAGGCGAGGCTTAAGAGAAACTCTAAAAGGAAAGGGAAGGAGATGAAGGAAAATAGAACAGAAGAGGATATGAATCTGGAGGAAATAAGATTGAACACTGATTTAGACATGGAGGAAACGGTGGAATTCATTTTCAAAGCAAGCGCAAACAGGAAGGGAAAGTGTGTTGCTGGGGCTGCTGGTGGCTAGCCTTTAACAGCCACCCAGTCACCATGAAACTATTATCATGGAATTGTCAGGGTGTGGGAAAGGCCTTGACAATTCGGAACTTGAGGGATATGGTGAATAAACATCAACCCTCAATTGTCTTTCTCATGGAGACAAAAATGAACAGTGAGAAGCTGATAAGAATTCGAAGAAAGTGTGAGTTTGATCATGAGTTAATGGTAGAACCAAGAGGCCTTGCGGGTGGGCTGGCACTGTGGTGGAAGAGCTCAATTGATGTCACAGTGATGTACAGGTCTAAAAACATTATACATGTTGTTGTGGAGTCTAGTTGTTTGAATATTCCTAAACTTGTCTCCTTCATCTACGGGCCCCCCAAAGAAGATGAGCGTCGAAACACTTGGGACATTCTTGAGGAAGTTGGCAACAAAGTTGGATGTTTCATGGCTTGAAGTGGGAGACTTCAATGACTTGTTATCACAAACAGAAAAAGAGGGAGGAAATCCGAGAGCTATGCGTAAGATCATCAATTTCCAAAATCTCCTGTATGACTGCAATTTAATAGAATTGGAATTCAAGGGATCGAAGTTTACCTAGAGCAATAAGAGACTGGGGGCATGGTAAAGGAACGATTGGACAGAGCACTAGGTAATGTCAAATTTAGGGAGGAATTTGAGCGTGCAGTGGTGTTCCATGTAGAACCAATCGGATCAGACCATCACGCATTATTGGTGGACTGCTATTATCAAGAAGTTAAGGGGGCCAAGAGCTTTCAGTTTGAAGCGATCTGGACAGAGCACGAGGATTTCCAAAAGACTGTAAGGGAGGTGTAATACCCCAGATTATTATGAATAATAATGCATTTAAATAATGAAAATAATAGTAATAGATTTATATAATAATAATAATAATGATAATGATATAATAATATATAGCAAAATCTAAAAATTTATAATGGTTGTATTGTTAATTTATTAATTAGGAATAATTAAAGGGCCCAAATTTCCCGAGCTAAAACCCTAAAATTTAAATTACAAATATAAGTTAGCCGCTCAAACCTAACCTAGAAAAACACTCGTTACTTTTCTCTCGTCTTTCATCAATTATTCTCCTAGGAGGTTAGCAAAACTACGAGGTAATTCTAATCCCCATATCAATAAAAATCATTTGTTCATAGGATTGTATTTCCTTTAATCCTAAACCACTAATATGTTTTTATGAGTAGATCGTGGAATTTCCCCGAACATGACAATCCTAAACCACTAATATGTTTTTATGAGTAGATGTGGGAATTTCGCATGAACATGACAATCCTAATCCCATGAGTCTTAGGTAAATTTTATATGAATCTTGATAGGTAATTCTAATTCCCATGAGTTTAGGTTAATTTTGATCTTGATAGGTAATCCTAATCCCCATAAGTCCTAGGTTAGTTTTATATCTTGATAAGTAATCATAATCCCATTAAGTCTAGAAGTCTTAGGTTAGTTGTGGGTTTCGATTTAGGTGATTGAATTAAATATAAATAGATTTCTTCTTCTCGTCATGCGCGCTTGATATACATAAAACTGTGCGTCTTTCCTTACATATTGAATACAATTGATTAATTGATTTGCCCCTCGGCGTGCTTCAAATTCATACATATGATTGAATCCAATTGCTCCCTTGCGTCTCTTGTTTCTTTTGGTTATTGAAAAACCATTACTTCGCCTCGGTCTTCGTCGTCACTTTTTGTTGAATGAATTTGGAATTCATTAAAACCGTGCGTGACGTTTTTGTTTGTGATTGCAATATATTATCCCCTGTACGTTATGTTTCTTTTATTATTTGATTTTCTTTTTCTTTATTTAATATCTCCTACGCAATAAGATAAGATACCAAAAGAGATTTTAGGTCAAAATATCCTTATGTCTATATTTAATTAAAATAATATAAGAATATATAAAGATAAGTAAATAATAGAAATAATTTAGGAGTTATTGTGTGTGTATTTTAAATAACTTAACAAATGGGAAGATAGCTTTGGGATGGTACCTCCCAAGGTGATGAACACAATTAGGCTTTATGCCTCCGATATAAATTTTGATGTGAACAGATAGTATCCGTTCTTCCTAAGGTGGTGTCTCGTGCGGTTTTAGGACACTAGTAGCAACCTTGGGAAGAGGTGTGCACACTAGGAAGATATTTTATATGGCCAACTTGATGATTGTGACGCGGGTTTCGGGTCACAAGTAGGTAGACGGGTGTTTCCTGTCACCATGGTTCTCTTCCCACTTAACTAAATAGACTGGCAGGGTTTCCCGGGTCTAAAGTAAATTTAAGAAGAAAAAAGAGAAAGATAATGATTAATGTTTGATGAGATTACCACATGATGATATATTTACTTTGGTTAATATATATATATATATATATATATATATATGTGCTATTTTAAATTGTGTTTTATTAGGATTACCAAGAATTCTTTGATGTTTGTGTTCATGGGTGCGATGATCCTTCGGGAAGCGAGTTTCAAATGAAGCGAGTACCAAGAGTCAGGGGCAAGCGAGTGAGTAGTGAGGAAGAACGTCCAAGGCCTCTAGCTAGTTTCATTGTCTTTATTTTTATTTTCTTAAATAAGTCACATTTAATTGAGTTTGAATTTTCATTATTGTAATAAGTAGCCTTGCACTTGTCCCAAAGATGAAGTGCGAATAACACTCCCCAAGGTTGTTTAATTCGAAATTTCGGATTCCTTTATAAAATCATTTAAATTTTATATTAAGATAATTGTTAGAAATTGGGGTGTTACAAAATGGTATCAGAGCCTAAGGTTCTCCTTAGCTTCGCTTTTGATACTAACTCAGAGATCAAAGATCCCAGAGTTTTTTTAATAAAATAATAATAATAATAATAATAATGATAATAATAATTTTAAGTGTGAGAGATGGGTAGTGAAGGGTTATTCTCTTGTCTTTTAAATGATTTGTTTTCTTTGAATTTTGATAACTCGTATACTTGAAATTACTTTGACTCATTATGTGATTTAGAATTTTATTGACTTGCAAATTTTATTTCATTTTATTGGAGCAAATCGGAGAATTTCTTTTATCTTGTAGGCTAAAGGTTCCTTTTAGATGTAGTTATCTTTTGAATAACTTGATTCTTATTTTGTTTATTTAATTTTAAAGATGTTAGATTATCCTTTGGATTTATATTAAAATTATTATTTGAATTTGTGATTGGTTATCTTTGAATTGGTTTATGGTTTAAATTTATATTGCATTATCGATGATTGATTTTGATACGTGATATCAATATACTTGAAAAAAAAAAGTGGTACTTAGAATTGATTTTGAGAATGAAACCCAAACACGCATAAGATTTTATTTGTACTCAATTAAGTTTCGAGGACGAAACTTATTTTAAGGAGGGTAGATTGTAATGACCCAAAAAAATAAAAATAAAAAAACTATTTTAAGTTTCGAGGGCGAAACTTATTTTAAGGAGGGTAGAATGTAATACCCAGATTATTATGAATAATAATGCATTTAAATAATGAAAATAATAGTAATAGATTTATATAATAATAATAATAATGATAATGATATAATAATATATAGCAAAATCTAAAAATTTATAATGGTTGTATTGTTAATTTATTAATTAGGAATAATTAAAGGGCCCAAATTTAGCTAAAACCCTAAAATTTAAATTACAAATATAAGTTAGCCGCTCAAACCTAACCTAGAAAAACACTCGTTACTTTTCTCGCCGTCTTTCATCAATTATTCTCCTAGGAGGTTAGCAAAACTACGCGACTGTGTAATTTAATCCCCATATCAATAAAAATCATTTGTTCATAGGATTGTATTTCCTTTAATCCTAAACCACTAATATGTTTTTATGAGTAGATCGTGGAATTTCCCGAACATGACAATCCTAAACCACTAATATGTTTTTATGAGTAGATGTGGGAATTTCGCATGAACATGACAATCCTAATCCCATGAGTCTTAGGTAAATTTTATATGAATCTTGATAGGTAATTCTAATTCCCATGAGTTTAGGTTAATTTTGATCTTGATAGGTAATCCTAATCCCCATAAGTCCTAGGTTAGTTTTATATCTTGATAAGTAATCATAATCCCATTAAGTCTAGAAGTCTTAGGTTAGTTGTGGGTTTCGATTTAGGTGATTGAATTAAATATAAATAGATTTCTTCTTCTCGTCATGCGCGCTTGATATACATAAAACCGTGCGTCTTTCCTTACATATTGAATACAATTGATTAATTGATTTGCCCTGGCCTGCGTGCTTCAAATTCATACATATGATTGAATCCAATTGCTCCCTTGCGTCTCTTGTTTCTTTTGGTTATTGAAAAACCATTACTTCGCCTCGGTCTTCGTGCGTCACTTTTTGTTGAATGAATTTGGAATTCATTAAACTCGTGCGTGACGTTTTTGTTTGTGATTGCAATATATTATCCCCGTACGTTATGTTTCTTTTATTATTTGATTTTCTTTTTCTTTATTTAATATCTCCTACGCAATAAGATAAGATACCAAAAGAGATTTTAGGTCAAAATATCCTTATGTCTATATTTAATTAAAATAATATAAGAATATATAAAGATAAGTAAATAATAGAAATAATTTAGGAGTTATTGTGTGTGTATTTTAAATAACTTAACAAAATGGGAAGATAGCTTTGGGATGGTACCTCCCAAGGTGATGAACACAATTAGGCTTTATGCCTCCGATATAAATTTTGATGTGAACAGATAGTATCCGTTCTTCCCAAGTGGTGTCGCGGGTTTCGGGACACTAGTAGAACCTTGGGAAGAGGTGTGCACACTAGGAAGATATTTTATATGGCCAACTTGATGATTGTGACGCGGGTTTTCCGGTCACGGGGTAGATCGGTTTTCGGTCTACCATGGTTCTCTTCCCACTTAACTAAATAGACCGCGGGGTTTCCCGTCTAAAGTAAATTTAAGAAGAAAAAAGAGAGAAGATAATGATTAATGTTTGATGAGATTACCACATGATGATATATTTACTTTGGTATATATATATATATATATATATATATATATGTGCTATTTAAATTGTGTTTTATTAGGATTACCGGCAATTGCTTGATGTTTGTGTTCATGGGTCGCGATGATCCTTCTGGGGAGCGAGTTTCAAAGCGGTACCAAGAGTTGGGGCAAGCGGTGAGTAGTGAGGAAGAACGTCCAAGGCCTCTAGCTAGTTTCATTGTCTTTATTTTTATTTTCTTAAATAAGTCACATTTAATTGAGTTTGAATTTTCATTATTGTAATAAGTAGCCTTGCACTTGTCCCAAGATAAGTGCGGCGAACACTCCCCAAGGTTGTTTAATTCGAAATTTCAGATTCCTTTATAAAATCATTTAAATTTTATATTAAGATAATTGTTAGAAATTGGGGTGTTACGGGAGGGTTGGAGGAACGTGGAAGGGGTGGAGGAAGACCGGGTTGTAGACCTAGTTAGACGATTGCAAGCCGTCAACGGACACTTGAGGAATGGAGTAAACAGGAATTTCCTCACTTCAAACGAGCCATATCTCAGTTACGAAACAAGCTGAATGAGTGCCATAAGGGAAATATGAATGAAGAATCACTTTTGGCAGCAGAAGATCTAATCAGACAAATAGAGGAAATGTGGAGGAAGGAGGAATCTTATTGGTGGCAAAGGTCCAGAGTTAATTGTCTCACTTGTGGAGATAGGAACACTAAGTTTTTTCATAGTACTGTCATACAAACAAGACTCAGGAATAAAGTCCTGAGATTAAAGAATGACAATGGGGAATGGATGGAGGAACGTGAGGATATTAATAGAAAGTTCAACGAATTCTACTTGAAGCTATTCAGAGCCAATGGAGAAAGGGGAATGGATCAGGCTCTAGACTATGTTAAAACCTGTGTCACAGATCTTGATAACAGCCGGTTGATGGCACAAGTGTCACCACAGGAGATTGAGGCTGCGGTTTTTCAGTTAGGGGAAAATAAAGTCCTTGGACCTGATGGGTTTTCAGGCATGTTCTATCAAGTGGCTTGGAGTGAAGTGAATAAAGAGGTGTGTGATATGGTGCAGACGTTTTTCAATGAAGATACCGATACCCAGTTGCTTAATGCTACTAACATAGTCCTAATTCCGAAGGTAGATATGCCGGAAGGGGTAAATCAATTTAGACCAATAGGACTTTGTAATGTGGCATACAAAATAATTTCCAAGGTGATGACAAATCGAATGAAGGAGTTGATGACTAGAATAATAACTCCGAATCAGCGAGCATTCATTGCGGGAAGGATGATTCAAGACAACATTGTGGTAGCTCATGAGGCGTTTCACTATCTAAAAAACAAGAAAACTAGCAAGAAGTGGGAATGCGCCATTAAAATAGATATGAACAAGGCGTACGACAAAATTGAATGGGACTTCCTAGAGGCGGTTATGCTAAGGATGGGCTTTTGTGATGGTTGGGTAAAGTAGACAATGAAGTGCATTACTTCAGTTAGATTCATTCTGAAAGTAGATGGGCAAAGAGTGGATGAATTTAACCCGGAGAGAGGGGTGAGACAAGGTGACCCACTATCACCGTACATGTTCATCTTGGTGTCGGAAGTCTTGTCGCTGATGATTAAAACTCACATTGAAAGGAAAGAGTTGCGGGGCATCAAATTAGTAGGGAAGGCGCCTGTTTTGTCACATTGTTTCTTTGCGGATGACGCGATCCCGTTCCTAAGAGCGGATGAAATTAATTGCAAAGTTCTCAAACGCATCTTGGAGACTTACTGCAGTGCCTCAGGTCAGATGATCAATCTTGAGAAGTCAAATGTATTTTTCTCGAGTAATACTCCCCCAAATGTTAGGAACGGAATCTCGGGGTGTCTTGGAATTAAACACGCGGACCAAGCAGGGAAGTATTTGGGTTTTCCCGTGCTTTGGGGGAGATCGAAAGTAGCTTCCTTGGCTTGGGTGAGAGATAAGCTAGGCATAAAGCTTCAAGGTTGGAAGTAAAAGCTACTGTCCTTTGCGGGGAGGGAAACGTTGATAAAGGCAGTGGCAAATGCCATCCCAACATACCCAATGACTTGTTTCCTATTCCCTAAAAAATCTTGCATGGAAATAGACCAACTTATCTCACGGTTTTGGTGGGGACAGAAGGGTGAAACAGGGTCGATCCACTGGAAAAGTTGGAGGAAACTGACGCGAAGGAAGGACGAAGGAGGTATGGGCTTCAAAGATTTATTATACTTTAACAAAGCTCTCTTGGCAAAGACAGCATGGAGACTCATAATGCATCCTGATGAACTTTGGTGCAAGGTCTTAAAAGGTATATACTTTCCTAGTGGTACTTTCTTATCTACAAAAAAGGGTAACCATGTTTCTTGGGGATGGTATAGTTTACTGGAAGGTCGCGATATGCTACTCAACGAACTATGTTGGAAGGTGGGTAGTGGGAGGCGGATTAGTGTGTGGGAAGATCAATGGATCCAAGGATTGGAGGGGTTTAAACTGCACAGCGATGTGCTATCAGAGGAGGACAAGATGTTAAGGGTGGCGAATCTCACTAATAATGGGAGCTGGAATTTGGAAGTGCTACAGAATCGAATCAGTGAGGAAGAGAGGGACAAAATATTAAGTATGCCTGCACTGTCGAGTGAGGGGAAAGATTTTATAGTCTGGGTTGCAAACAGGGATGGCATGTATACAGTGAAGTCTAGATATTCAGTCGCTAAAGAGCACATGGAGGAGGAGAGGCCCAGGGATCTAGGTACTTCATTTATAGCTCCCAAAGAATTATCGAAATGTATATGGAAAGTACTAGTGCCCCCTAAGATCCAACATTTTCTGTGGAGAGTAGGAGTAGGAGCCCTTACTACAAAGGATGCTTTATATAAACGTAAGTGTGCTGTTAACCCCAACTGTCCTCTATGTTTAAAGGAAAAGGAATAAGTAGAACACATGCTATTTCTATGTCCATGGATGAATTATTGCTGGTTTGGAAGTCCATTTGGAATTAAATTTAGTAAGAGGAATGTGACCCGGTGTGAAGCAATGTTATGTGAAATGTTGAGTGGAGACAAAGCACTGGATGATCTTTGCAAATCATGGTTTGCTACCATGTGTTGGTGGATATGGAAAAAAAGATGCAATTGGGTGTTTCGAGAGGAACAACCAGATGCCAAGGCGTTAGTTCAACTGGTCAATGTGCAAGTGGAGGAATTTTGGAGGACTCGTGAATGTAGGGAGAAGGGGATCAAGAAAGTATTTGCAGAAGGGATAGTGAGACAGGGGAGATGGGTGGCGCCACCGAATGGGGTAATCAAAGCTAATGTGGATGGCTCTTATAAGAAGATGGATGGTTCAGCTGGCATAGGAATCATATGTAGAAACAGTCTGGGCGAGTTTGTAGGAGGAATGGGAGGGGCTGTGAAAGCGCAAACTCCATTTATGTCGGAATTCCTAGCAGTAAAGGAGTTGTTAATAAATAGACACAAATTACATGATATACCATTGATTATAGAATCTGATTATGAGGTGTTGTACAAATTAATAAAAAGAAAGACCGTAGTCGGCTGTATGGGAAAGTAGGGAGCTGATGGCGGATGTCCTGGTACTGATGGAGTCAACGAAGGAAGTTTCGATGTCCTTGGTTTCAAGAGAGGGCAATAAAGCTGCAGATTGGGTGGCAACGAAAGCAACAAGGGAGATGCAGCAACCACAGTGGTTGAACCAAATTTCATTTCCTTTAAGCAACATTCTTCTTCATGACCTAATGCGACCAGGGGCAGAGAAAGGCAAGGCAGCGGAAATGCAGGAAAGGACAAGGATTGGCTAACTGGGGCACTCAGTGCAGAAACCAGGAAATAGTAGTGTTGTGTTTTTTAAGATTTGTAGTTATTGGTTCTTTCTTTTTTTTTCCTTTCTCTTTAGTTGTCTAGCATAAACAAGCATAAACAAGTAAGTTGAGAGTTAGGTTGTATGTGATAGGTTTTTTGAGAGTTTCTCTTGTCTTTAGCTATTGGTTAGCTATTGGTGTTTGTAATATTTTGATTGGTGATTAATAAAATTGACTTCTTTTGGGCCCCAAAAAAAAAAAAAACTTTACCATGAGGAGTGAATTAGTAAATAAATTTTGTTTTAATATAATTTTGTTTTTAAGAATATTCTCAATGCAGTGCATTTTAGATTACGTATGTTTTCAAAGTGGGGACTATAATTATATGTTACTCAAATACGATATACTTAACAAAGATAACCACCATCAACGTTTTTGTTTGTAGGCATCGTGTGGCTGGCGTTTCTTGCAAGAAAAACTTCACTGCCTGAGGCTCTTGTTCGCCTTTAATTTCACTAGAAGCTGTAATGTCCACAATTGGCGGTCCCAGTTCTTATTAATATTATCCTCTTTTTCTCAGGTCACAAGAAGAAAATTTTAATTGATGCCTCAATAATACCTTTAAGCTTTCGCTCCCTAGAATTAAAACCTTCCGAGCGCTACACGAAATTAAAATCAAAATCTCGCCCCTCTTTCTCTAGTAGCATCATTATCAGGTCAGGCTCGCTCTCTTGTTGATTGAAATCTTCTTTAATCCGTATTTTTTAATTTATTTTTGCTATTTATCTGAAAAGTACTTTCGTTCTGAGTTTATGGATTTCTGTACGGTTGTAATTTCTCTTTGGCTTGAGAAACTCATCGCCTTAGGAACTTCCCCGTTTCTATAATTTGGGTTGGAAGTGAATTACAGGAGAATGAATCTATCAATATTTCCATGTACATGTTGAACATTTAATCTTTATATATGTGAATCTTTGTTACGACAATATGTTCGGAGCAGCTTGCGGGGATCATTCATGTGGTTTGATGGATAACCAACGCTTGCTTACTATGCAGGTGAAGGAAAGTGTATTAAGCTATCAAACTATTAATGTATAGAAGCTAATATTTGCAGATAAAATAAGGAAATTAAGGTAGAGATTTAAGTTCTTACTGGGATATGATTCTAAATTGTGGATTTGAGTTACGTGGGAGGTGTTCAGATTACATAGCCAAGGGCAGAAGTTAATTGTTACGCTTGAGCGATTGATGATTGCTACTTTTTTCATTGAAATGCCCCGACCATGCAAGGGAATGTGGCATTCAACTATTCTTACTGTTTTCCTTTGTTTCAAGTCGCATAATAGAGGAAAGAGTATCAGATGTAGCTTTGTGATATAACCATGAAGTAGGGTGGCTAGTTAACTTCTCCCTGATGTATCAAATCTTAACCAATCTAAAAAATAAAGTATCAGAAATTCTCATCAACAAACTTTTCTTTGACTTACTTTTTCAGTGCTATGTTAGTCTTTAAAATCATACGATATTGCAGGATAGGATACCATGAGCATATCAACCCACCACTACCAGTGTAGTTGGCCCCTCAGATTTCAGGAGCATCTTCATAAAGGAAGCATTAGTAAGGTTCCATTTTCAGGATATCCTTGTTCAGATTCTCTTTGCAGAGGAGTTGGTTTGCTTAATGTTGGATACCATCAAAGTTCCAGGAAATGGGGCCCCATCTTTTCCATTGGAGTGAACGACAGTATAAATCCTGATGATTCAGATGAAGCTGATAACTACAAATCTCACAATAGTGAAATGGGAGGGGTTTGTTCGCTTCTCAACTTCCTTATGCTCCTACCTCGTTACTTTATGAAATATCTTTCCGTATATACATCTTTGGTGCTTAATACAAGACATATTTACATAATTTGATTAAATTAAGAAAGTTAGTTAAGTTGATTAATATGACATATATTTTCTAAAACATCCTAGTCACCTTTCTTAATTCCCTCCTTTCCTCTCCTTAATTATTGTTGAGGGAGCATCAATAGGGCTAAATTAGGAAAAGATTGACTAATATGAAAATTTTGTCTTATATTTAAAACTAAGATCAACTTCCCAAATATGTCTTTTATTAAGGACCAGAGGAAGTATTATACATGGGATATTTTTTTAATACACTTTTCAACAAGTTAACATTCTGACAGTCGGAGCATATGTTTATTCTTTTACATATGAGAATCCTTAATATTCTTTTGATTCGGTATCCTTTCAGTTTATTCACCATCATGATGCGGCTTCTTTTCAATATAAAGCTGAATTGAAAATATTTCAACTACAATGTTGGGAGTTGAGTTCATTGAATATATGTTCTCTGATTTCATTTTATACTACTCTAGTATCTTATTGCAAAGTTTATTCTTCTCTATTTGCTGTATGTATTGATCACTTTATTTTCATATCTTTCTTAATGGTTGAGATTATTGATTGGCGTTTTAAATGCTGGATATTACTTTTCCTTTGGTGTGAATATTTCTGATTCTGTTTCTCTTAATTATGGTTCAGGTGAATAGTGAATTTCTAAGAGAAAATCTGGAGAAAATAGTTGGTGTAGATGATTCAAAATTTAGTGGGATTGACCTTGCAACTCTTATTAGGAACAGATATGGAAGGTCTTATGATGTCCAGCTGATAAAAAAGGTACATTTTTTACAAGGGATACTTGATGTAAGATTCAAAGATTGAGTTCAGTTTGACATCATTTCTAGCATTTCTCTCTCAAACTATGTGTACTGGGGAATAAGCGGAGTTGCTGTTATCCAGATTTCAGTGGCTGAACATTCAAGTAGATTGAAATACTGAAAGAAACTTTCATGCTCTAATTCGTTCAAAGGGTGATCAATCACCTATGAATATATTATTCTCATAGCTTTCCACCTTATGACATTGTAAGGTTAGGTTATAACTGAGTTGTAGTGGCTTCTCATATTTCATGGATTACATGATGTGTTCTAGGAATTCATGGGAAGAAATCTGCTTGCCTTGAATGTCATGTGGAAGTACATGGAGCAGGTATTGGTACCCTTTTTCCCTGGTTTTAAGTTTAAGATGTAAAATATTTTATACAACATCATTCACTTTCAAAACCCCATAGATCTTCAGAGGAATTCACTTTTCTTGTCTCATTTAAAGCCATAATATTTTCGTTGTAGAGATCATTCCCATTGAGTGAAGAAGAGTATATATTGAGGCTTGATGACATAGCAAACACATTAAAATGTTGGGGTGCTGTGTCGCATATACGGAACAGCCTAGCAAAGTCAAAAGAACGGCCTCGCATAGGAAAGGTAAAGTTTTGGTCTTATGATTAAATATCAAAGTGATAAATTTAAATTTAGAATATAATCATTTGTTGATGTGATTTTGAGTAGGCAGTAAGCATTTTCATAGACATGGATGAGTCTGGGGCTCGTGCTAATGAGTGGATCTACAAATAAATCGAACTGATGATGATGATGTTGTGAAGCAATAGCACCACTTGTGCATCGTTGTGGACAAAATCTCCAAAAGAAAGAATCCTGCCTTGTCTTTCTCTTGCGTCAGGGTAAGGCCATGGTGGACGTATATAGTTGCTTAGTTTTTCTTTAAAATTTGTTTGTTCACAAGTTCCGCGTCTAGTATGGATTTAGAGAATGAATGTGTTATTATAATGAATATTACATCCCTTATACTTGAGTGGAGGATATAGAAATGGTTTTAATTTCCCATTGTTCCCTTTTCCGAGGAATGAGAATGGGTCCAAACTTCCAATTATATGAATATTTATCAAGGAAAATATTTAATTCTCCTGTATGTATGTATGTATGCGATGCATGCATGTGTTTGTAGAGAGAGAGAGTAATCTTCATGTCCAAATGTAACGTAAATACCAATTTGACTATTTATACCAATTAAAATTTCTTTTATCTATCTGTATTTTGTTACTATTCATTATTCACTATTTTTATCTATATTCATCCTTATATATATATATATATATATATATTTTTTTTTAAAAAAAAAATCACGAGAATGAAACATTTAGATATAAAAATAAAACATGATTAATATTATTTACTTGACTCTGTTATTTTAAAATAAAAAAATTAAATTAATGAAAATCTGTAAGACATTAATGTTTCGATACCAATATAATTTTCCTTACAATTAAAAAGATTGCAATTGAAGTAAATTTTGGGTGACTTACCTTTGACAAAAGATAATAGGGAAAATCTACCTCAGGCCCAAATTAGCAAAAAGATGTCAATAGTAACTATAATTATTCCCACTCAATGCCAATAGTAATCAAAACATGGATGATGCAATGCAAGAAAATCTATGCCAGTTGACTCATTAGAGAAAGCTAGTTGGTCATGTGGCCATTTTGCTTCTCGTCATGCCGCTAAAATTCATTCAACAATATCAAAGCTCAAGAATCATATTTTCTTTCTTTGTTTTTTTTAAACAAACCATCTCTAACTAAAGAATTCAAACTGGGTCCAATCCCAGACGAGAGAACTCTTACAAAGATGTTTTCTACATTCACACAAATTCATAAACTTTTTTAATGTAATCTTTCGATACATTGAAAAGATATTATCCCAACAAAAAGCCACTAAAATATAGTCTCTAGCTTGTCCATGAAAAGATGCTGTTTCCCGTCAAGAAGAATTCGGCAACATCCAAATTCAAGGATTCAATTGAATCCTCCTTACAAAAACGGTAAAATAACCAGTTCTAGTCAAGGTAGTCGCGGTGCATAAAAAACTGTTGGTGCCATCTTTAATAACGGTGTCTACTTCGTTCCCTATCTCTCCCATAATCTCTATTTCGGTCATCATAATCCCAATCTCGATCTCTCCCCCTGTCCCTCTCTACATTTCGAATGCCTTGCCTTTCTCGGTCACGCCGATCTCTGTTCCTGTTCTCTCCCTCATCACGTTCCCTTCCCCTGTCTCTGCTTCTCTCTCGCCCATCCCTGTCAATCCCTGTCATGAATATTGGAAAGCACTTCGTTATTTCAGGTCCAGCTAATTCAAAATGAGAGCATTGAGGAACATGTCCGGCAAGTGTCATCTGGTGGACTTTCCAGTGATGAAATGAAAGAAAAATTGAGCTCAACCAGCTCTGGAGTATCTCAACTTGTTCCCTGTTAGCCTTAAAAGGCAGTGGAGCAAAACTTTATTAAGAATAAACCATTCTTCTTAAAACAAAATACCTAGTCCCTCAACCTCCCATCCAGCACGCCCAGAACCAGGAAGCACTCTTGCAGCCTCAGCTTGCTGTGTTTTGGCACGAAATTTCTTCTTAAGATTACCAAATTCATCATACAACTCCCCATCGTCCTGGCAAAGTTAAAAAACATCACATTATTACACAAGGATGGCATATATAAGTGTCTGTTCACATGATCTTACTTCAGCCTCCCGCCTGCGTCGTTTAGTTTCCTCTATTTCTTCTTCATCAAGCTCTTTGTACCCTCCAGCTCGCCCTCCTCTGTATGGTCAGGAAGTACAAGCCTAAATCAGCAACTTCGTTTCAACAAAATCTTTGAGGGAAATGGATCAGAATGAATTAAGTGCCAATGTGGACAGCAAATATAATTTCTTTATAAGGAAAGTTTAGGTGAGCTAGGTCCCGGGACAATAAATCTAATTTGTAAAGTGAGAAATTTACCACTACTTATAGAAACACATATAATAGTTAAAAGTCATTTACGGAAAGCTAGCTATATTCCAATAAATTTTCCATGTCAAGAAGAAAATGTCACTCTAGCACATAAGCTCTGGACCTTGCAGTACACGGACATCAAATTTTTTTTTAACACAGGGTGAGACTAAGTTCCTGATATTAAAAGTAACCTAAAAAGATCAGTTATTTCAGCTGTACTTTGTTAATGGCTTAGCGAAAAATTTATTAACATTTTCCTGAATGATACAGTTCTCCTTAAAGAACATATTGGTGGCAAGACAAACGTCAATGAATGAAGGGCCATAATCACTGCTTGCCCATGAATCATGTAACTCCACATACTGACAATTCAAATTTCTGCTAACTTTGACATTATGAATTTGAATGGTAAGTTTTCAACAACTAAATGATATCATGCTCCTTCCATTGCCTGAAAAATGTCCACTCAATAGTTAAAATACCCATTAATCAACTAGAGAGACCCAGTTCTCACAAAAAACAGAAAAACAAACAGTTCGTTACAAACCTACCAAGCAACTCCACGAATTAGAAAAGGGTAGTAATTTATCTTTTAACTTCTAATACACATCACGCAAACATAAGATGGTAAAACCATATTGGAATGGCCCGTCGAAATGATATATAGCATGACAGTGACACCTTTATGATCTTAGCTAGCAGTATAGAAATGCCAAAATAATTATAGATGATACCTTACACCACCCTCATTATGACCCGGCTTATTGGTATTGCAAATATTGCATTTAGTTCTCTTTGCCCAGTTGATATTGCCACACCTGAGAAAATAGAGAATATGTGTAAGAGGCATATTCCCACTCAACAGGTCCATAATCAGAGCATGATGATAGAACTAACCTTAAAGCATGCCAAGTTTTATTAAACTTCCAACAATATATTTGGCCCAAGAAGAAACTCATTGTAATGAACAATATTAGTCAGATCACAAATTATTATAACAATCAATATATCGGGCAGGGGGTGAGGGGGTGCCTGATGTGCCCCCAATGCTGTCCTCCCTGCTGCCCCAAAAAAATGGGGGGTTTCCCTTTTTTTTGTTCTTTCTTTTGATCATTAGAGAGGCTCACGCCTTGACGCAACAGTAAGATTGTTATCATGTAACTTGGATTCAAGTCCTGAAAACAGCCTCTCCGATTGTGGGGTAAGGCTACATACATTTATTACTCCCTAAATAACACCTAGTGGGAGCCTTGTACACTGGGCCGCCATTTTTTTATCATTAGATTCTACATAAAATGAGTGACATTTTGATAACTTATGGGCAAAAAATGTTTATTTTTTAGTTTTTTATGATTTTTCAAAGATTTAATACTTTAAATGAAAGAGAAACTACCCAATTTTAGAGTATTAAATCTTTGAAAAATCATAAACAACTCCATTTTTAGACCATAAGATATCAAAATGTTACCTCATTCTATGTAAAATTTAATATTGAAAAGAAACCTAAAAAAATTTGGGAAGCCCCCTTTTTTTGGGGGGCAGGGAGGGCAGCATGGGGGCACATACGGCACCCACAGCCCCAATATATCAATATGTCTAATAAAATCAATAACAACCCACATTATTTAGAAGTCATGAACAATCTAACTCATTCCTCTCTGATGCATACATGGAAACATGTTTTGTTGGAATTATAAAAAAAAAAACATTGGCAATGCATGATGAAATGCCATAAGGACAGGAGTGATAAAGATCGGAGTTTCAATAGCTACCCCGAAAATCTAAGCCCAGCACAGGAACGCAAGGAACAAAGAAACTACTGATGATGCTTTCCCCCATTGTCATTATCAAACAAAATCCCTGAGCTAAAAATCAATTACCATAAAAGAACAAAAATGAACAAACACATGCAGCAATCTTACAAAACGCAAAAAGGCAGGAGTTATAATGAGTTTGCATCGATGACACCACTTCTTTAAAAACATATATCACAGTGTCTCATATACATATATGCATATATCTATCTCCATCCCACACCGCTTTCCCATCTTCAAATTGCTTGATTAAAGTTTCCCCTAAATTAAATAACACCAAAGTGGATAATTTAGCACAATATTTATCTCATATAGCACAAAAAGGCCGGACTTCTAATGAGTTGGCATCAATGGTGCCAGAAATTGTCACACTTTAGCCTCCATTACAAACATGGGTCATAGGTGTCTCAACACATATACAGATATCTCCCTTTATCCTACGCTGATTTACCCATCTTTAAATTGCCTGATTACATTTCTCCTAAGCTGAATAACACCAATGTGGATGATTCCATTATATCCATATGCTATCATCAAAACAGAAAAACTTAAAAAGTACACCACAAATATGCATATTGTATAAAAGTGAAATGGGAGAACATTGTTATTTTACTGTCTATTGACATAATTAGTATTTACTTTTTCAAACTCCAATATTATGGGAAAAGTTTTGAAATCCTACAGCAAATGCACTCGGGGTTAATGCTGCTTTCAAACAAAACTGTTTAAATAGAAATCAGACCCTAGAAGTAGAAAAAGAAAAAAGAAACAGTGTACATAGTCATACATAGGACAAGGCCAATCGTTAGGACCAAAGAGTCCTCCACCACCAACTGGACGACCAATGCCCCCAGAATCTTGCCCAGTACGTCCCCTACCACGGCCACCAGCCCCTGCAACACCAGCAGCACCAGCAGGACGAGCACTTCCACAGCGATTGCACGCACCACGAAATGCAAAATTTACATTGGAGCAACTGCTTCAAAAATACAACATGAATCTTTTTGCATCGAATCATATATAACTACTAAAACAGTGAGTAGAAGAGCAAGAAAGAGCTGCTCACCAATCTCATATCACAGACCTTGTATTCGGACACAACCAATCGCCTTCTTGTTGCCACGCTTTGCCTGAAGAATCACTTCGACTTTTACCTCTTCCGTCACCTCCATTCACATCCACGGTAGTTTCCTCCAGTTCACCAGTGGTGCCACCAACATTTGGTTCACCAGCTGCATTATATGCTTGATCATCCTTGCTCTTTGACTCTGCAATATAAACTCCAATAATACTACCATGAAAATCTTTGTCGTTAAACCATTCAACTGCGGCTACAGCAGCATGTGGATCCTCATATGTCACAGTAGCATCTCCCTTTGGTTCATTAGTCTCTTTGTCTCGATACAACCATATCTTTGGTCTCCCTGTACGTTTATCTTTCTGCAGAAAATGGAAGTCAAAATATGACGACCAGATGGAATTAGAATGAGAATGAGAAGGAAAAAATATGAAAAGAAAGGAGATATGGAGAAGAGAAAAAATGTGATGATGGTGATGACGACAACAAAAATTAAATCAGTTATTGATGTAGAACAGATGAAAAGAGGGATAGAATGGAGAGAACAAGGGAAGAACGGAAAGGAAAGGGCAAGTAGCAGAAGGAAGAAATGGAGAGGGAGGAAGAGTTCAGAGGTCAAAACTGATTGATATTCTCTGAAGTCTGATTAAATAATAAAATTGAATTCAGCTTCTATTCTACTAATAAGGACAGCGCACGCACCCGCAAACCCTATAACTTCTAATAACTTCAATCCCAATATGTGCTTCAAAATACCTCAAATCTTTAAAAAATTAAAATTAAAATAAATAAATAAATCAAATTTTCCTACAATCACTCATTTACCTGCAATTTCCTAGTTTGTCATATAATTAATATATTTCTTGATCTCTTTAACCATCTATCATTACTTTAAAAAAAAAAAAAACAAACCCAGAGTTCCTTATAATCCCGTAAACATTACTATCATAATACCTCATTCTCCCTTAACTGGAGGAATGAGTTATTGAGGGGTGCCTAAGTGGGGTGAGAAACCTTTCTCCAAAAGCCACTTATTGGAGTGGGAGAATAAATCCACTTAAGATCAGGATCCCATGCAGGACTAGACAACCTATACTACCAAACTCCCCATCAAACAACGGTCCTCAAAGTGCCAACATTTCAAAGTTACGTTCAATGACTCTTGATTTCCTCGCTGGTCAAAATCCTTTGCAGGTAGTCCTTTCTGAAGCCACTAGCTAATTTTGACACCGATTGGTAAGTACTAAGTATGATGGAAACACTCCCTCATAAAATCACCTACTAAGGTGTGAGAACTGTCTCACCTACATAGCCCTATCAAGTAGTCGATTCTACCCATAGTACCTTAGTCTCCATTAGTTGTAACTGGAAGGGTCAAAAATCCAAACTTCACACTTGGCTCTACCTAGTAGTTGGGTCATCATGTCTGCAATCTAATCTGCAGATCATATGTAGGACAGGTTCATAATTCTTGCTTTAACCTTCTTTTTGATAAAGTGTCTATCTATCTCAACATGTTTCGTTTGATCATGATAAACAAGATTCTTTGTCATTTCGATGCTAGCCATGCATTGCTCCGATCACCCTCGCCTCTCTAGGATCTGCCAATCGGCGGTTTCTGGTCCTTCCTGTGCTGGCAGTACGCTCACACTCGCCACCCTTCACCAGACCTCTCTCTCTCTCTCTCGTGTTTCTCTCTCTCCCTCACTGTTTCAACCTCTGTTTCTAGCATTGGATCAATGCCAGAGCTCTGATACCACATTGTTCACACTCTCTATAATGTATTATTCAAATGAAAGGAGGTTACAGTATATAGGCTGATGAAGAGAAATAAGAGAAGGAAAATTAGGGATTACAAATATGACTATGAAATCAAATAATAAAGTTCCTGTAATCAAGATCCTAAAATCAAGGAGCAACAATCAAGAGATCCTGATTTATTTCCTAATATTCTAACACTTCTCCATGTGCTTTAGCAGAGGATCCTTTCTCATGAAACCCATATTTTATGAAGTAACCAACTACCACCTGTTATTGGCTAGAAAGCATGGATATTGACACAAACATAAGATATGATACTTACGAAATCAACACAAAACTTAGAAGTGTCTAATTAAATACAGTTTAAAGCATTGTGATCATATATAATACAAAAGTCCAACGTGTCAGACATGAACTGTCTGTTTTTAATAGGTTGATGAAGCACAATACCATGCTGCAGTTGGCGTTCATCAGTACCTACATCAAGTTTGGAAGAAACTTGGTACTTTTCTTAGCTAACTGATAATCTAATTTTTTTGTAAATCTTATAGTAATTATACCGACATTAGTATGCTTGTTTGATTTTCGATGTCTCCAAATGGTATTTATATATATATATATTTAAAAAAAATATATATATATATATATATATATATATATTCCTACAGCAAAAAGAAGCCTCAATATAGCTCCACCACAGTAAATTGGGGCTTGACACCATTAGCCACTAAAAAAGGCCATTGACAACATTGCTTGCACTGAGATCTATAACTATATTGGCCCCTCCAACGGTAAATTTTGATTTGAAGATAGAATAAATAAAATTTAAGTCTCTTATATGAATATTTTAGTTTCTTCTATCAGTCTCAAAACTCAACTCTTGTAAGAGTTTGAGATATGTCCTACAATTGCAAGGACAGAAGATTAACTGGGATGATACTCGCACTAACTTGGTAACTCCATACCTTTAGTAATCCAATGGTGCCGAAATATTCAGCCAACATATCTTCATCTGTTCCATAAGGCAAGTTGCACACATACACAGACCCATTAGGAGGAGTAGCTTTTCCAGGATGGCTTGCCATGGGCTCCAAATTTCATGAAATCAAAGAGCTAACGCCCACCAAAGAGCTCTGAGAAAACATACAACAGGAAATTGTTTACAATGAAGTAAAAGGAGTAAAGTGAAGAAGGCTCATTGGCAAGCATGCACATGGACACAAAAAACTGGAGATAAAACAAATCAACTGACCAGTATGGAAAACAGACCGAATCATCATTCCTCACTCAATTCTTCTTTGGCAAACTAACTAAACATATTGTATTAACAGCAGGCCATAAATTAAAGTTTTCGTCGAAGATATCCTCAAAAGTTAACCTTTTTTTTTGTCAAAAAAAAAAAATTAACATATCGGATGCTTTAGTATGACGCTACAAACAGTTTACAATAGCTCCCTTAAGTTTTGTATATGTCACACAGCTTCACATGCGTTAATAAATCAATAGCATTATAAAGACATGACAATGTATTCCACCCGTCCTTTTACAAAGACCTTGCAATTCGTATTTACAGACTGAGATTACATTGTTTTGAATTAACCTTTTCAATTTGAAGGGAAAAAACCCAAAATATTACTAAGTAGATTCAACAGATGGAAACCTTAAGTTCTTGAAGTTCAAAGCATTATAAGAACAAATTAAACTCGAGCACCAACAAGGCTCAAAAGATAGGGAGCAGTAACGTTAGGAATCACAGACCCAAGCCACGTTCTTTCAGCAGTATGTTTTTTGGGCCATCCTCAAGTAGTGAGCTACTCAACAGGACAAATGGGTACAAAGGATTAAATTAAATAGATAAAAGGCTAGCATCGGATACAGTTGAACGGAATCAAGCCTTTAAATTCATCGAACATTGATAGGGAATAAACACATCGCCAATATTAAAACATCAAGAATAACCTCGAAGGCCAAGCAATATCTATCTCCCCGCACAGATTAAGCCAGAAGACGGGAGAACAAAATATAAACAAGAAATGAGAAAAGGGCCATAAGTCAACAACAAATTGCACAGAGAAAGATGAAGCAAAGTTGCAAAGGTAGAACTGAAGATCCATTAGGGAAGGGAGGAAATGAAATCGAAGTACTAACCTGGAAGCGGGGAAGAGATCGACGATACCAACAGCAAAGCCAGAAACCACCAAGTTTGGTTTGTAATTCTCGTTTTTCCTTTCGATTTTTTTTTTTTTCCCTTTTTTCCACTCACGTACAAACTAGAAAGTCTCGTTAATTTCCTCCATCAAAAAAGCCTTTAAACACCTATTTTAAATATGAATTTATTTTATTCACAGATATAGGTCACTATATTGATAAATTAAGATATGATAAGTTGATATATATTCACTAAAACAATTCTTATTAACAAGTATATCTGACTATATTATAAGCAATATGGTAATTATTGACAAGTTTATCTATATTAACCAAATCATCTCTCATTGATAAGTGTGTGTCATTATATTAACAAATTATAGTGGCAATTGGCATATTAATTAAAAGAGCATCAATTGATAAATGTATGTTACTATATTGAAAAGTCATAGAGTGGTCATTGACAAGTCAATCTATGTCAATAAGATAAATAGAGACTTTTTTATAAAGAAATATACCATGAAACTTTTTATATATTTTCTCTTGTCCTTGGACTTGACTAAGAGTTTCCTAATTTATTTTCTTCCCCTTTGTCAAATTTTTTCGTAAAATTCTTGAAAAGTAACTTTGAAAATGCTAAAAAAAACCAAAAATATATTTCAAATATTCATAATATTAAAGAAGTGTTGTGCCTTGATTTGTCATTTTCAATATTAAATAAAAGTAATAAAAATGTCTCTCTAAGTTTAAAAAACGTACTCCCATTTCTATAAGGATTTAACAAATTCAAATAAGGTTTTAACAAATTTTAATAAGATTTTCACAAATTCCAATTCAAAAATCACTATTTATTGTTATTAGCCATTTTACTAATTTAAGCTCATATTTTATTACACAATAGAGCGTTTTCAATCTTGATTCATATGAAACTTCTTCTTTTTATACAGTCACACATTATACAGTAGATATTATATATCTCCTTACCTTATCACTGTTTTGCTTCTGGTAATTAAAGCTCATTTTCATATACACCTCTTTCATTTTCATTTATGTTCCTCAAAAATATCATATGAAATATGATTGTGGAATTGAATCAAATCAGTCCATTGCTCCATGGATTTACCATGGCTACTAATTGGAGATTTTAATCAAGTCCTTTCATGGGAAGATAAATAAGGGAATAAGGAATCTTCCTCTTTGATCTCTCGCTTCATTGACAAAAGGTTACTATACTAGAAAATGCTTTAACTCAACTTCCAAATACTAAAAGATTTTAACTAATCATTATAAAACACTATGTGGGTTGGTCTAGTTGTGTAAAGTCACGTTAAATCTCTTAAGGTCTTAAGTTCGAATCCTAGAAAAGACCCTTGTGTTATGAGGGACAACCATAAACTCTGAACCGAATATCAAATGGTAATATCAGGATTTATTTGTGTATCCAAAATAAAAAATAGTCAATCTAAAATTATCAGTGTGTTTGGTTTGAGGAAAAGGGAGGGAGGACTTTTACCCAATTGCTATTAATGAGAAGAAAAAGTTTTTTATTGAGAATATAGTTATGGAATGTTGAAAAAATTTCATGGGTAATTTAGTCAAAACAAGGTAAAAAAATTGTCTTCCCCTCCCCTCAAACCAAATACACCCTCCAGTCCTAATTATATAACAATATTTGGGAGTTGATCTTAATTCTGATTAAATGACAAAGTTCTAATTTTTATCAATTTCTTCCTAGAATACCTCAATTGATACTTTCTCAATAATAATTTAATAATACACATACATATTCTATACAGTGAGTAATGCTTGCAACTCATTAATGCACATACACCTCAATTCAACTATTTTTTTAGTAAAATAATTTTAAGCAATTTTTGTCATATTTAATAATGGCATCACTATTAAATTACACTTCCAACCTCTAAGAATAGACCGGAAGTTGTTGAGGGATATCGACAACGCCGGACTGTGTGAGAGCTCAGAGAAGTCATATGTGAGATAAGAGAGGTTTGACAAAAAACAGAGAATGAAAATAACTTGTTGCTATTTTAAATTTTAAATAAGGGCATTTTAGAAAAATAAATATAATTTACTAATTTAACTAATATTCTTAAGCTCTCCAAAATTAGGTAAATATGTCCTATAATTAGGATGGAAATGAGTATTATGGAAATTATGCCCCGTTTGGTACACAAATTTCAAAACCTAAGTTTTGGCAAACGTTTGTCAAACATTCCAAAAAATGTCCAGAAGCTACTCTACACTCAAATCATGGTTTTGGCTCTAAAACCTAGGTTTTGGAAAAAAACTTTTTTTCTTTTAAGATTTTTCTCTCATTTGCCATCAGTATTTTTTTAGTATCTGTGAGTATCTTTAATATATTTTTAGTACCCGCCAGTACCCTGAAATATTTTTTCAAGATCAGTCATTACTCTAAAATAAATTTTCAGGGTCATGAAATATTTTTTCAGTATCCTTAAGTATCTTTTAATACTCGTCAGTAACTGAATTTTTTTTTCAAGATTAGTCAATACCTGAAATATTTTTTCAAGATCCTAAAATAAATTTTTAATTCCATGAGAAGTATTTTTTCAATCTGATCAAGTCGGATCCTTAAGATCTTTTTAATGCTCACAAGATCTTGAAATATTTTTTCAAGATCAATCATTACCTTGAGATATTGTTTTAATATCCTAAAATAAATTTTTAAGATAATGAAGTATTTTTTTAATCAAGTCGACTTTAAGTATTTTAATTTTATACATAAATTTATGTAATTTTGTGTATTTATTATGAAATTTAATGTTAAAAATATTTAAAATACAATATTATCATTTATATTCAATTATACCAAAAGCTAAGGTTCTTCTCGATATTTGATTATGAAAAAACTACTAAAAAATAATATCCAAACACTATCATTTTATCAAAATCACTTTTTTCAATATGTAAAAAGTAAAAAGTAATTTTACCTCATAAATTTCAAAAACTTATTCTTCAAAAACTAAATCTGTTATCAATATGGAAGTGGAAAAATACCAAAATACCCATAACTTAAAAACAAAACAAAACCTCTAATACTGGAAACCTGGATCACATTAAAAAAATTAAAAAAATCATCCCCATCCTCCGACGGGTTCACATTAGGTGCACATCTCTTATGTGCACCTTATGTGGTTGTCCCTCTATAAGAGGGATGAGCACATTTTTTTTTTATATATATATATACTATTTATTTATATTTAAATTATATGATCTTTCACGGAATGTTTTTTTATTTTAAGTATCTCATATTAATTAGTTTACAGTCCCCGCATACGAAAATTTTATCCCGTAACACCAATATCCCGTAAAATAATTAATTTGAGATACGAAATCAAAAAAAAATATTCCGTAAAAGCCCACATATAATTTAAATATAAATAAATACTATATAAAAAAAATTTAAAAAAAAAATGTCTCATCCTTCCCTCTAATTAGGGATGTGCTAAAGAGCACATCTGAATCACCTCCTTCTTGACTTATTTGAATCATCCCCGCACCATTCCACTTCAAATTGAATAACCACCCTGAATAAGAACAGCAAATCAACAATTTATCATAGAAATTACACTAATCGAGGACCAGTAAGATATAGAGGTTTTCTGTTTATGTCTATCCAGAAATAAGAATAGATAACCTAGTAAAATTGTTTTGATTCCATTTTAACCCAGAATTTGAACTTAAAACAAACTCAAATATAGAAATCATACTCAAAATAAACTCATCGCTGATTGTGAAAACCCCATAAATCAAAATCGCGAGTTTCATTGATTGGAAGATAACGAACTTCGCAAAGACGATGTGCGTCTTTGATTTGGAGTCAATTTTACAATAGAGACGGCACGGACTAGAAGACACAAATTCACGAGTCAAAGTGAAGACAACACGTCCTTCTTGTCATCGAAGAGTCGTCCGCCGTCCACCTTTGCCGTCGCAAATCTGAAGATGTAGAAGGAGAAGGTAAAGAAGATTTGGCATCCTCCGTTGAAGATTCGACGTAGAAGCGTCGTCCAACATCCGTGATCACCTTCGTCTTCCTCTGTCACATCCTTCGTCATCTCACTGTTTCTATACATTGTTGTTGCCATAGGGAAGGGGGAAGGGGGAAGGGGGAAGGAGGAAGGAGGCTATTTGAGTTGGGAGTGGAGGGATGACGAGGGTAATAATGTAGAGGGCAAAGTCATTAATTAAGAATGCATGAGGCTGTATTAGTAAAAAGATTTAGGAAAAATCTTATACAAAGACATTAATTAAGAATGCAATTATTAGTAAAAAGATTTAGGAAAAATCTTATACAAAGACGATTGAATTACCCAAATTCTAATTTGGGTTAGTAAATTTAACAAAGTATTAATAAGGTTATATGATATAATTAGAAATTTAGAAATTGAACCAAATTACCTCCATATCCCTTAGTAATTAAAAGAAAAAAGAAGCAAAATTGGAGACATAACATTATTGTTTAAGCGCTACATAAAAACCCTAACAATAGAAAAATCATTGGAGGTCTCTGCACTAAAGTTTTCTTCTACTATTTTGCAAGTCGGGTATGTTCATTGGCTTTCTCATTTCTTTAATTAATGTTCGTGCATAATTTTTTGTTCCCCTTTTTTGGGTTTAATGTATTCCTCATAGAGATGATTCACTCTTGTAGGTTAAATTTTATCCTGGAATGCTATGCTTAAAAGTGCCATAGAAAGCAAACGTCATCCAAATCCTCAGATTCCACGGCTTCTTATGTGTCCTAAATGGTCATATTCTCACCTGAACCCTTTCTTCGTTGACATAAACAAAAACACAATTGTTCACCTTAAAAGATGTCTATATCCCACAAGCCAATCTGTTGTAAGTACAATTGATGGTTTGTTAATTATGGTTAAATACACAGAAACCTATATTTCCCCTTCATCTTCAACCATGTGATAAGACGTAGATTTTGGTTACCCTTAACGAAAGATCTAAATGACAATATGATGATAAAAATGGCGGCGATGGTGACTTCTCATGGTGTTGTTCACGCTCCTCAAGGCACACGGGAGAGAGCGACTATGGTAACGAGTGCGACATCTGACTTCTGGCTTTTCCTTTCCTCTTTTCTTTGGACCATGAGTTAGGGGTATTATTGGAAAATAACCAATATTTAAATATTCTATATTGGGTCATTGACCCAATTTAATATTTGTTAAGTTTACTAGCCTTATATAGGATTTTCTTATTTCAATTGTCTTTATATGTGATTCTCCCAAATCACTATTAGGTAAGCATAAAAAATCACAAAAAAGTCTTATATTGAATTCCCCTATAAAAAAGTCCTCAGGAACTTTTGTGTGATTAGTTGTTAATATGAAATGACTAAATTGCCCCCAAAGAATAAAAAAAGAAAAAACATTAGAGAAGGAGGGATGAACAACCCAAGGGCATTACAAAGAGAGATGGAACTAAGAAACAAAAAAGATTCAAGGGTTGGCAAGAGGAAAGATAAGCAGGTTCATGGCCAAGGTAAGAAGTGTGGAATCAAATGCTCCAATTTCATGTTATGCACCAACAACATTGCAAGCATGACCTCAGGTATAGTCATTTACTAATATGTTGTGTTGGTTAATTTTGCCTATTACATGACTTTCATGCAAAGTTTCATGAGGTTGAAAACAAAAAATTTGTTTAATCGTTGCAAAAACCCATAACTCCTTACGGTCCTCATAAATTATTAACCTTAACTCATTACGTTAATTAGTTATTAATTATTAATCCGTAACTCTTTATAGTGCTCATGAGAATTCATAACGATTTATAATATTCATGAGCTTCAGGATTACTCGTTAAAACAACTTTGGGAATTAGGATAACTTGATTACACGACTATTGGAGATTATGATTACCTTAGATCACTTGAAGACCTCAATGTTGTTGATATCCTCTAATATTGATCCACACGGCTATCCCCGATTGCAACGAAAACTCCTTCTCTTGAAACCTCCCACTCCTTGGGTGCTTGCTAGGTGAAGACAAGGTTGAGGTTTGGTTTCCTTGGGTTTTTCTCTTTTCAAGAAGATTGTGGTTTCTTAGAATTAGGTTAAAGATAAGAGGAGCAAGATCATTGGAACCTTGTCTTTTCTTGGATGGCGCTCTTTCCCTCTAAACCTTTGGTAATGATCGAAATTTAGAAAGCATAAGGCATCTTGTTTTTCTCTTAGAAAAACGTGCAAGGGAGGGGCACACTAAAAATCATCATTTTATAAGAGTTTAACCCTAATTTAAGTGCTTACAAGAAAAATCCAATTTAAGCTTGAATTGAAAAATCTAAATCATAATGAATTAAATTCATATTTTGATTGATTGATTGAATTTAAAATGATGAATCACATTCATATCTTGATTGATTGATTGAATCAATCATTTAAGATGATGTATCATATTTATTTCTTAATTGATTGATTGAGTTAACTATTTAAGATGATGGATCACATTTTTATCTTAATTGATTAATTGAATAATAATTTAATATGATGGATCAAATTTATCTCTTAAAATAAAATTCAAAATCATTTTTAATTCAATCCCTCATTTATTATTTCTCCTATCTTCATCTAATCATTATTGGATCTTTATATATATATATATATATATAGATAATTCAAAATTATCTTTTACAACCTAACCTTTTGAATTAAAATTAAAATTTCAAACTTAAATTCAAAATTCGAATTTCAAATTTAACTTGGCCTAAGACCCCGTTGGCTCTTCCAACACATTTGAGCCATTTTGTAGAGAAACTGATTTCCCACTCTAGACCATATATGTGACACCATTTTGCTTCTTATTGGGCTTGGAGTCTCACTCCAACCCAATTACACATTTACTCTTGATAAAGCCTAATAATAATTATTAGCCTAAGTTTGCTAATTTTAAGCAGTCGGGAATAACCTTTGTGTGTGACCCATTAGGCCCAATTAGTCATTGACATAAATAAACTCGAACCAATTAAAACTCCTTTCATGGGTCCAATTTATTTAATAACCTCATAAGACACTAGCAATGCCTACGGCCCCAAAACTAATTGAGTTGATTAAGTGATCTGCCTTTCATATTTGGATATTGTGTAGGCATCATCCCTCACATCGTCATTCACATTTAGTCGATAGCAAAGATAGAGTATCATCTCTCTTAATTGACTAAATGTAGCTAATTCACAAAATTATGAATATTCTTATATTAACTCTATAACGGATCATGACTCTTCATGGTCACTTGCTAAGTGCACAGACTCTCGAGTTAATTAAAAGCTATCCAAGCTCTATCGGTCTTCTGAATGACTAATCCCTTATAAAGGACTGTGAGTCCTCTCAGTATGTCCATATATACTCATGTATTCGAGTTACACCTAAGAGTACACTATTCTCCCCATTTTCAAGCGGATAAAGTTGTACAGTCAAAGTATAACCCTATGACATAGTGTTCGGTGATCTCCTTTAGTCCAGGATGATCCGCACTACCAAACGATGAGAGACTTTACATATCCAATGATACTCTCTACAATGAATCTTTGTGGAGTCTCTCGATGGGTCAGTTCAGTGCTATTCGTTCTCCAACAAATCTACCCTCAACATCAACTAAGGAATCACCATGCATGTATTCCATGAGGTCCCTACCTTGTATCTCATACATGTAGATGATGTCGTACTAGTCTCATTGAGATAATCAATGCCATTTCTTGGTGATTCAAGACTAGGAACAAGTTTTAGTATAACACCCCCAAATTTCTAACAATTATAATAACATAAAATTGCAATAATTTTTATGAATAATTATTGAAATTCAAAATGACCAAATTTAGGAAGTGTTACCGCCGCACTTGTACTGGGACAAGTGCAAGGCTAATTTATTACATTAACATAAATCCAAAACTTAAATAAATATGTTTTATTCAAAGCATAAAAAGAATATAAAAAAACTAGCTAGAATTAACTGAATGTTCTTCCTCACTTTTCACTGCTAGCCCTAACCTTTGGAACCTGTTTCACTGAAAATTTGCTCCCCCGAAGGATCATTGCAGCCACATAAACACAAAAATCAGCAAAGCTGGTAATCCTAATCAAAACAAAGAAAATATAGTGAAAATAAAATATTTACATAAAAATATCATTCATTTATAACCAAAAGAAAAATGTCAATTTTGTTATTTTTTATTAAGTTTAATTAGTGGGAAGAGAACCATGGTAGACCCGGGAAACCCTACCAGTCTACCTGTGACCCGAGAAACCCTGCCAGTCACAAATAATCAAATTGGCCATAAAACATCTCTTCCTAGTGTGCACACATCTTCCCAAAGTTGCTACTAGTGTCTCGGGAAACCTTGCCAGACACCACTTTGGGAAGAATGGATAACATCTATTCACATCATATAATATATTGGTGGCATAAAGCCTAAGGGTTGTGTTCATCACTTTAGGAGGTACCATCCCAAAGCTATCCTCCCACGATTAAATTATTTCAATCACTCACAAAATGGATTTCTCAAATTTACGGAAACCAAACCGAATATATATTTTGATAACCCAACAAAATAAAATAAAATAAATAATATTAGTGATAATTAATGATGACTTTTGCTATTACCCGTGATAATTAATGCCTTAGTTACAAAACTTCAACTATAAATAAGGGCTTAGCCAAACGAAACCAAATCACTTTCAATCCTCAGCATTTCTCCATTTCTCTTCTCATCTTCTTCTCTTTCTTCTTATTTCAAATTGTTTCTCTTCTCTAATTGATTTTCCTCCTAGAAGCCATCAAACACGGAGACCAGGTAATCCTAATCCCTAGAGGTCTTAGGTTCATTTATGAATCTTGATAGGGTAATTATGATCCTAAATATATATCATAGGGTTGTTTTATATGAAATATATTATATGTAAGCCTAATCCCTAGGAGTCTTAGGTTCATGTAATCCTAATCCCTAGAAGTCTTAAGTTCATGTAATCCTAATCCCTAGAAGTCTTAGGTTAACATTTTGATAGGAAGATTATGATCTTGATACCCTATAACTCATGATGATTGAAATGATAGTTGGATTTAGACCTTTACTCAGATAGATATTTGAGTTATAATATGAGTTGGATCTTATATCAAATATTTGAATTATTATACTCGTGAATAGTTTGGAAAGTTATGACACCATTGAGCAACTGATATATTAAATGAAGAAATTTGATAATTGTGACAAGATTGAATTTCTTGATTGTGTGTGATTGTGAAGAATTAATAATGGGAGGATAGCTTTGAGATGATACCTCATGAAGTGATGAACACAACCTTTGGGCTTTATGCCTCCGATATTTATATGATGTGAAAAGATATTATCCGTTCTTCTCAAAGTGGTGTTTGACAGGATTTCCAAGATACTAATAGCAGCTTTGGGAAGAGGTGTGCACACTAGGAAGAGATGTTTTAATGATGGCCAAGTTGATGATTTGTGACTGGCAGGTTTCCGAGTCATAGGGTAGACTGGTAGGATATCCGGGTCTACCATGGTTCTCTTCCCCACTAATTACACTAAAGGAATTTAATAAAGATAATGAATAATATTTGATTCGATGTGTATATATATGGTGGATATAGAAATTGATATTTGATTCTATTACTATGTATATTGCATTGATTATATTTGATTGTGTTTTGATTAGGATTACCAGCTTTGCGGATTTTTGTGTTTGTGTGGCTACAATGATCCTTCGGAGGAGCAGATTTTCAGTGAAACGGGCTTCAAAGGATGGGGGTTAGCAATGAGCGGTGAGGATAATGACTCAGAAATTTCTAGCTTGCTCTAAAGTTTACAAAATTTTTATGGATTTAATAAAATGCATAAGACATAGTTCCTTTAGTTGGACTTTAGCCTTTGGTTTTATTTGAATGTAATGTATTTAGCCTTACGCTTGTCTTTAATACAAGGGCGGTGGTAACATTTCCCAAATTTGGTTAATTTAAATTTCACAGTTATCTATTATTTTAGAAATTTTATGCTATTATAAATTGTTAGAAATTTGGGGGTGTTACATATATACTGCTATTTATCAATTACAAAAACCAAGGCAAAATCATTTAAAAAGAGTACATGTATATATATTTTAACACAGGTGCAGATTGAACAAATTGAAAAGGATATATATATATATATATATATATATTAATGAAAGGCACATACAAATGTTTCAATCACACAAAAAATGATGCACCCGAAGCAAAAGACGTAAAGGTACTATATATATTAATGAAAGGCACATATATATGTTTCAATCACAAAAATCGAAGCACTCAAAGCAAAAGACGTACAGGTATTATATATATTAATGAAATGATATATATGTTTCAATAAAAAAACCGAGGCACCCAAAGCAAAAGATGTACAGGTATATTCATAAACCATGAAATCGGTAAATGGCTTGCAAAAGTTAATCACGCAAATCAATATATATGTATACAAGAAAGTATGGCATTTCGTTTTCATAAGGTAATTCACGCTAACCGAAAAGGAAAAGCATATAAATAAATATACAAATGCAGCGACACATTTAAGGGTTTCTCACAAAAATCGAGACCGACGTGTAACAATTAATTCCTATTGTTCTAGGGATTAGGATTACCTGGTCTCTATTTTTGCTAATCTCCCAGAAGAATAATTTGATGTAGAGTAAGAATATAGGAAGTAGTAGAGGAGAAGGGGAGTATTAAAGGTTAGCTAGGGTTAGGCTAGACCTCTATTTATAATTTAAAATTAGGGTTTAGCAATGGGCTGGGCTCTTTAACTATTGCCAACTTATTAATAGGTTATATAACAATACCAATATTATTAAAGTTCTAAATTTTATTATTACTATATTGTTGTTGTTATTATTATTATTATAATTAATAATCTAGGGTATTACATTTAGGCAATAAATATCTAGTGTTCTCGAGTCCTCATGATCATGATCTCTATCATTGATCCTCAAGAATAACACATGTTCTATTCCTAAGACTTTTATCTTCGAACACATATTTACCTTAAAATAAAGGCAAGACATAAATATAATAAAGATAAAATGTGCTCATTCATTAATAATGAAATACTACGATATATAAATGGTGTTGATTTGTCCTTACAGATTATCTTTAGGACACCTAAATACTAACAATCTCCCACTTGGCTTAGAGCCAATAAGGTCGACGTGTTATATCCAAAGACTCATAATGACTATCATGTTTTCTTTGAGAAACTCCCTTAGTCAGAGAATCAACCAAGTTATCATCGGTGGTGATATAGTCCATCTTTATATCTTGTCTTTCAACAATCTCTCGGATGAGGAGATACTAGCGGAGCACATGCTTGGATCTTTGATGAGACCTAAGTTCCTTGCCTTGAGCTATAGCTCAGGTGTTATCACAATACAAAGGTATTGGATCAACAAAGCTAGGAATCACGCCAAGTTCATTGATGAACTTCTTGATCCATACTACCTCCTTAGCCGCTTTTGAAGCTACTATGTATTTTGCCTTGGTAGAAGAGACTGTCGTAATCTTTTGCTTGGTACTCTTCCAAAAAATTGCTCCACCGTTTATGGTGTAGACGACGCCTGACTTGGATTTACAATCATCTTTATCATTCTAGAAATTGGCACCAGTGAACCTTTTCACTTTTAGCTCACCACTACCACCGTAAACTAGAAACAGATCCTTAGTCCTTCTTAAGTACTTTAGGATTGTTTTTACGTCTGTCCAATGACCCTCTAGGGTCAGCCAGGTATCGGCTCGTAATGCTTAAAGCATAAGAGACGTCTGTTTTCGTGCATAGCATGACATACATTATGGATCCAATTACTGATGCATATGGAATTCTCTCCATGTGTTCCCTATCAGCGGTGTCTGTCCACATAGCCTTAGAAAGATGAATGTCATAACTAACAGGAAGAAAACCTTTTTCTGACTCGTTCATGCTAAACCTCTTTAGCATTTTGTCTATGTACGTGGATTGGAATAAACCCCGCAACCTTTTGAATCTATCTCAATAGATCTTTATACCAAGTATGTAGGCCGCTTATCCCATATCCTTTATGGTGAAGTTTTCTGATAACAATATCTTTGTGGACTGCAATATGGGAATGTCATTTCCAATGAGCAAAATGTCATCTATATAAAGCACAAGGAAAACGACAACACTCCTACTGACCTTCTTGTAAACACATGATTCATCTTCATTCTTAATAAAATTGTTTCCTTTGACAACTTCATCAAAACGAAGATTCCAGCTCCTTGATGCTTTGTAATGCCCCAGATTAATAATAATAATAATAACAATATTATAGTAATAATAATATTTAGAAGGTATTGTTATATATAGTAATAATAAGATTTAGAACTTTAATAATATTAGTATTGTTATATAACCTATTAATGATTTGGAAATAGTTAAAGAGCTTAGCCCATAGCTAAACCCTAATTTTAAATTACAAATAAAGTCCTAGCCAACGCTCCATACTCCTCGTCTCCTCTACTACTTCCTCTATTCTTACTCTGCGTCAAATTATTCTTCTAGGAGGTTAGCAAAAATGGAGACCAGGTAATCCTAATCCCTGAACCTTAGGAAAACAAAACGCTGCACCTTCTTGTGTACATATATATATATTTCTTCTTCTTGATTTGCGCGATTGACTATTGTAAAGTCATTCACCGTTTTCATGGCTGTGAATGTACCTATACATCTTTTCCTTTGGGTGCCTCGATTTTTTGTGTGAATGAAACCTATATATCCTTTCATTAATCTATATAATATCATACCTGTACATCTTTTTTCTTGGGTGCTTCGGTTTGCGCGATGGAAACATATATATATATCCTTTTCAGTTTGTTCAATCTTCACCTATGCTAAAATATATACATGTACTCTTTTTAAATGGTTTTGCCTAGGTTTTCGTAATTGACAAATAGCGATATATATATTTGGTTTGATTCTGTAAATTTGAGAAATCCATTTTTTGTGTGATTGAAATAATTTAATCGTAGGAGGATAACTTTGGGATGGTACCTCCTAAAGTGATGAACACAACCCTTAGGCTTTACACTATCGATATATTATATGATGTGAACCGATAGTATCTGTTCTTCTCAAAGTGGTGTCTAACAGGGTTTCCCGGGACATTAGTAGCAACTTTGGGAAGAGGTGTGCACACTAGGAAGAGATGTTTTATGGTCAATTTGATGATTTGTGACTGGCAGGTTTCCGGGTCATAAGGTAGACTGGCAGGATATCCGGGTCTACCATGGTTCTCTTCCCACTAATTAAACCTCATAAAGAATAACGAAACTGACATTTTCTTTTGATTATATATATGAATGATATTTTTTATTATTATTGTGTAAATATATTATTTTCACTATCTTATCTTTATTTTGATTAGGATTACCGGCTTTACTGATTTTTGTTTTATGTGGCTGCGATGATCCTTCGGGGAGAAAATTTTCAGTGAAACAAGTTCCAAAGGTTGGAGCTATCAATGAGAAATGAGGAAAAACATTTAGCTAATTCTAGCTAGTTTTTTTTTTATGCTTTGAATAAAAAAAAAATTATTTAAGTTTGGATTTATGTTAATGTAATAAGTTAGCCTTGAACTTGTCCAAGTACAAGTGCGGCAGTAACACTTCCCAAATTTGGTTATTTTGAATTTCAGTAATTATTCATAAAAATTATTGCAATTTTATGTTATTATAATTGTTAGAAATTTGGGGGTGTTACACGCTTGCTTAAGCCCATAGATTAATTTTTGATATTTGCATATCATATGCTTTTGGTCCTTGGATTCAAATCCCTAAGGTTGTGTCATATACACCTCCTCCTTCAAGAAACCATTCAAGAAGGCAGTTTTGACATCTATTTGCTAAACCTTATAATCATGATATGCGGCTATAACTAGCATAATCCTGATAGATTTGATCATGACAATAGGCGAGAAAGTTTCGTCAAAGTCATCTCCTTGCTTTTGACGATAACCCTTTGCAACCAACCTAGCTTTATAGGTTTTAATGTTGCCATCTGTATCAGTATTTCTTTTGAAGACCCACTTGTACTCAATAGGAACTATTCCCTCATGTGTTGGAACCAAGGTCTATACCCTGTTCTAATCCATCGAATCCATCTCATATTGCATGGCTTAAAGTCATTCTGAGGAGTCAACATCCTTGATTGCCTCATTGTAGGATATAGGCTCGTCATTTTCAACGGTATGTTGATTCTCAATCTCAAAACTGTACCTTTTAGGTCGATGACTAACCTTAAAAGTCCTACAGGACTGAGTGTTTACAACCTCTACTTGAGACATCGCTTGATCAATAGACTCGTGTTCTATTATCTATTCCTATAGGTCTTGAATTTCTTCAAGTTCTACCTTACTCCCATTATCTACTTGAGAGAGTAGACCCTCCTCAAAAAAGGCAGCATTCTTGAATACAAACACTTTGTAGTCTTCAGGGTAGTAAAAGTAGTATCCCTTGGGATAGCTGATAATTGAATATTTTATACACTTCTTTTTATCTCTTGATTAATAATTTAGGACTTTTTAGTTAATAAATAATGGCTTTTATACTTATTTGGGCTTTGGGCCTTTGATTATATTTTAGCCATTTTTATTAATAAAATTCAAGTTTTACATTGCTTCACTAATCTTACCATAACTCTTGAACCAGACATCGGATTTGCCTCATTTTTGTTTCATATTTCAGATGATTCAGAGATCTACAATTGTTATGAAGACATGAAGGAAAATTCGGACAAGAAGACGGTCGATTTTGAAGCCAAAGTCGATGTTTTATTTGGGCTCGAATTTGTGACTAAAGCCCATTCTGTATTATTTGATCTTTTTTTTCAACTTGATTTGTAGGCTATCCCATTCTCGTCAAAATACGGCAAGTCCCATAAATTTTAAAAATCATTTGATGCTTTTTTTGGACTTGTTTTGGTCAAATTCCAACATAGGTTTTTGTGTTTTTGTGTCATCTTGTGTTTTCTCATTTTTACCACTTTTAGTGGCATTTTCGTAATTCTGATTTTCTTCAAATTCTGCCTTGTGTGTTTCTGCCTTGTGTGTTTCTGCCTTTTGTGTTTCTGCCTTGTGTTTGTGTTTATGCTGCATGAGTACTAGGAGTACTATTGATCCGTAAGACTTGTTGCCACTTGATCCCCACGAAATTGAAAGAACAATTCTCACTTGCTAGAGGAATTGTTAGGCTTAGTCGTGGGATTGATACTTGAATTTGACATTGAACTTGAGTCCGGTCCGATTGTGTCCATTACGTGATCTTGACTCGATAGTACTTCGCTAGTCTTGTTGTTTTCACGATTCTAGTAGCAATTTTGCTAACTCGAAATTATGGCGGAAGAGCAAGTAGCTCGTCCCACTTTGAAAGAATTAGCTAACCACGATGTGGGCAATCGAAATTTGTGTATTCAATATCCCGAACTTGCTTTAACTTTGAATTAAAATCTGGTCTTATCCATTTGTTGCCCAAGTTTCACGGTCTTGCGGGTGAATGTCCTCACGGCATCTCAAGGAGTTCCATGTGGTATGCGGCACGATGAAACCTCAAGCAATTGATGAGGACCACATTAAGGCGGAGAGCTTTTCCATTTTCCCTAGATGGCGTGGCTAAGGATTGGCTATACAATTTGCAACCGACATCTGTAGGAGTTGGAATGATATGCGAAGTTATTCCTAGTGAGGTTCTTTCCTTCCTCAAAAGCCATTGCTATTCGAAAGGAGATCACTAGTGTTAAACAAATCAATGGGGAGACCATGTATGAGTATTGGGAGAGGTTCAAGCGGTTGTGTGCAAGGCATCCACACCACCGATTTCGAGACCAACTCCCGATTACATATTTCTATTCCGGTTTGTTACCGATGGATAAGAGTTTCGTGGATCGTCCGGTGGTGAGGCCTTAGATAGCAAGACACCCGAAGATGCCCGAGAGCCGATATCTACTATGGCCGCTAATTCTCGGCAATTTGGCACCGGGGCCAATGGTACTCCGTTTACCATATTCAAACACCTCCGATCCAAGACGATTCTCGAGAGATTGGAGAATAGACTTGATGATCGACTTCCTTGTGAGGCGGTTAGCGGTGACCCAAACAAGACAATCTTCCCCTCGATTGGGTACTCCCATGGGTTGTTATGACCACTGTCATTCTACCGATTCTTGCCCTACTTTACATGATCCCGCTTGTCAAGACCAATCGGTAGGCTGCAGGTGGGTGTTTTTCCGGGAAAACCACAATACCCGTGCGAATAATGCCTTCTCCAATACCTACAATCCTGGTTGGAGAAATCACCCCAATTTTCGTTGGAACCGAATCGGAATCGGAACCGTAGTAACCAATATCGCAGAATTACTCAGAATTACCAGAGACAAGATGACATGCCACAAAATTTCCAACAACACTCTGCGCCTCATTTGCCGGACCACCTCCTCGACCCGGCCATATGTGCACCTCCACGGGCGCGCAACAAAGAGCTAGTACCGATGCGGTGGTTCTTCGCTCACTAGAGGATATGATGAAGCAATTTGTCACGGCCAATATGCGGTTTCAACGAGAAAACCGACACTTCCATTCGAGACTTTGCAAACACAAATTGGGCGGTTGGCAACATCATTGAACCCGACTTCAACCTCGGGGATCCAACACTCTTCCTTCACAAACAATTCCTAATCCTAAAGGGAATGTGAGTGCTATCTCCCTTCGATCCGGCAAGCAATTGGAGGAACCTAAACCCGAGTGTAGATGTGACTTTCACATCACGAGAGAGAGTCGAGAAAATGTGAAGATTGACTCTAAAAATAAAAAGCAATCCAGCAAGGTGAAGAGGAAGACATTCCCATTCCTCTTCCTTTCCCTCGAAGAGCGATTAAAACCAAGAAGTTGGCGGAAAAAGCACAAGAGAAGGATATACTTGAGACGTTCGAGAAGAGTAGAGATCAACATTCCTCTCTTAGATGCGATCAAACAAATTCCAAAATATGCCAAGTTTACGAAAGAGTTGTGTACCAACAAAGGCGGCGAAGGGAAATGAACGAGTGAGTTTGAACCGAAATGTATCAAGACTCATCCAGCCTACCATGCCTCGCAAGTGCAAAGATCCAGGGACTTTTTCTATCCCTTGCCTTATTGGTAATTATAAATTTGATGATTGCATGCTAGATTTAGGTGCTTCTATAAATGTCATGCCTGCATCTATTTATAGATCTCTTGGTCTTGGTCCTTGCGTCCAACTGGTGTTATTGTTCAACTAGCTAATAGGAGTAATGCTCATCCTTCGGTTTAGTTGAAGATGTATTAGTCAAAGTTAATGAATTGATATTCCCCGCTGATTTTTACATCTTAGATATGCGGGATGAGTCTTCTAGTAGTAGGTCACCAATCATTCTAGGGAGGCCTTTCATGAAAACACTAGGACGAAGATAGATGTGTATTCGGTACTCTTTCCATGGAGTTTGGTGATATTTACGTAAATTTTAATATCTTTGATGCCATGAGACATCCTAGGGAAGAGCATTCTATTTTACGTATTGATGTGATTGATGATCTTGTGGATGATGTTCTTGCGATTGGTGTCTTGATTATCCCGATTTTTCATCGAGAGTGATTACGCCATTTGTGCATGTGTTGATAATGAATGGTGCTCTGTTTGTACTCATTTGGTTAATGCTGCATTATTTGGTGATTCTGACTTGCTGGGTATTGATTCTGCATTACTTGTGAATTCTGATATTGATTCTGAGTTTGAGCTTCATCCTGATCCTGATGTGCATCCTAATTTTGGTTAACATTGAGCTGTGTAGACATAGTTCTTACCAACTTCTTTGAATGTGGTTTCGGCATTTCCGATGTGATGACATCGAGTTGTTGCAACAACCACCCAAACATCTCCCGTCTCTTGAGCAACCACCCAAACTTGAGTTGAAATCACTTCCAGATCACTTGAAATATGCATTTACGGAGGTGGATGAACGAGTTGCCCGATCATTGTGGCAAATAACCTTATGCACGATCAAGAAGAGAAGGCTGCTAAGCTTATTGAGGGCGAACAAGAAAGCCATTGGGTGGACATTAGGCGACATAGTTGGCATCGGCCCTTCCATGTGCATGCATCGAATTACGTTGGAAGAGGACTCTAAGCGGTGAGGCAACCCCGGAGACGCCTTAATCCCCTTATCCTGGATGTGGTGAAGAAGGAGGTCGCTAAGCTTCGCAAGCCGGTATCATCTATCCCATTTCGATAGCCGGTGGGTTAGCCCGATCCGGGTGGTTCCCAAGAAGTCGGGTGTCACTTGTGGTGGCCAATCGGAAGAATGAGCTCATTCTACTCGAGTTCGGAATAGTTGGAGAGTTTGCATTGACTATAGGAGACTCAACCAAGCCACTCGCAAGGATCATTACCCTTTACCTTTCATTGATCGGATGTTAGAGCGATTGGGCCGGCAAGTCTCATTACCTTCTGGATGGCTACTCCGGATACTTCCAAATCCATATTGCTCACGAGGATCGGGAGAAGACGACCTTCACATGCCCCTTTGGAACATATGCCTACCGAAGGATGCCTTTTGGCCTCTCGCAACGCACCCGGCACCTTTCGGCGTTGTATGGTAAGTATTTTCTCGAGTTTCTAGAGGATTGCATGGAGGTCTTTATGGATGATTTCACTTATATGGGTCGATTTTGATGCATGCTTAGCTAATCTATCTAGAGTTTTGCATAGGTGCATTGAGTCTAATCTTGTCTTGAATTATGAAAAGTGTCACTTTATGGTTGAGTCGGTATAGTCTTGGGACACATAGTGTCTAGGAAAGGGATTGAGGTAGACCACTGCTAAGATAGATGTGATTCTTGCTTTGCCTTACCCCGCATCTCGTGCGGGAAGTTCGTTCTTTTCTTGGTCATGCGGGTTTCTATCGGCGTTTCATTAGGGATTTCGAAGACCGCCCTTGTCCAACCTTCGCATAAGGACACCGACTTTGTATTTGATGATGCTTGCAAGGCGGCCTTCGATCATTTGAAGCGTTGCACGACTACAACCCCATGATCCATTACACGATTGGTGTATCCCTTTGAGTGATGTGTGATGCTTCCAACTATGCGGTTGGTGCTATCTTGGCACAACAGTCGATAGGCATCTCGTGATTGCGTATGCCTCCAAGACTTTGGATCCCGCCCCGATCTAATTATACCACTGCGAGAAGGAGTTGTTGGCTATTGTATTTGCTTTTGATAAGTTTAGGTCATATCGCTAGCTAGTAGAGTAATTGTTTTCTCGACCATGCCGCTCCGAAATTTCTTTTGAAAAAGGCGAGATGCTAAGCCACGACTCATCCGGTGGATGCTATTGCTCCAAGAGTTTGATGTTGAGATTCGAGACGACGGAGCACAAAACTGGGTAGGCGACCACTTGAGTCGTATCACCCATTCTTCCTCTCACCCTCTTCTATTCGGGATGATTTTCCCGATGAAAGCGAGCCCTTCGGCTACAAGGTAAGCTTCCATGGTATCTTTGATCTGGTTAACTACTTGGTAGGCGGGTGTTTTGCTGAAGATTCTACTAGGGCCCAAACCTTCAAATTAAAGAGTGAGTCTAAATACTATGTTTGGGATGACCCTTATCTGTGGAAATTTTGTAGTGACCAAGTAGTTAGGAGATGTGTGCCTGATCATGAGTTTCACTCTATATTGCATTTTGCTCATGCTTCTGCCTGTGGTGGTCACTTTGGACCCCAAAGAACTGCTAGGAAAGTGTTGGATAGTGGATTGTTTTGGCCTTCCTTGTTTCATGATTCCCATCTATTTTGTAAGTCATGTGATAACGTCGAGAGAAGCGAGGAGTATTTCGTAGGCATGAGATGCCCCAAAACCCTATATTGTTTTGTGAGATCTTTGATGTTTGGGGTATTGATTTTATGGGTCCATTTCCCTTCATATGGTTATACTTACATCCTGCCGGGCCGTTGATTATGTCTCGAAATGGGTTGAGCGAAAGCCACTCGGACTAATGATTCTTACGTGGTGGTGGATTTTGTTAGGTCTAACATTTTCTGGTTTGGCATTCCTAGAGCTATTATCGGTGACTAGGGTTCCCATTTTTGCAACCGAAGCATGGGTGCCTTGTTACGCAAGTATGGAGTGCTTCACAAGGTCTCCACAGCATACCATCCTCAGATCAATGGTCAAGCTGAAGTCTCAAATAGAGAGATTAAGCAAATCCTTCGGAAGACCGTTAACTCTACCCGAAAAGATTGGAGTAAGCGATTAGAGGATGCTTTGTGGGCATATCGCACCGCCTACAAGACTCCGATTGGGATGTCTCCTTATCGGATTGTCTTTGGTAAGGCATGTCATCTTCCGGTTGAGTTGGAACATCAAGCCTATTGGGCCATTAAAGCGTGTAACATGGATTTGGCTAAGTCGGCATGGAACGGAAGTTGCGGTTGCAAGAGTTGGATGAACTTAGATTGGATGCCTATGAGAGTTCGCGTTTGTACAAGGAAAAGACTAAGGCATTCCATGATAAGCATATTACGAGGAAAGAATTTTACGTGGGCGGAAAGTTCTTCGTTTAACTCCGTCTGAAGTTTATGCAGTAAGCTTTGATCTAAATGGGATGGCCCTTTTGAGATCACTAACATATTTCCATTTGGTCTTTGTTGAGCTATGTGATCCACCCACGGGGAGAACCTTTAAGGTCAATGGTCATCGCCTCAAGCAATTCCATGAGGGATCCCAAAGAATGACACGAGGAAGCGAGAGATTATCCTCATTGATGCCACTTATCCTCCTTAAAACCTTGGGGAGTATTCTTCTTTCCTCTCCCTCTTTCTCTTTTATTTGTTTTCATATTTGCAATTTGCTTTTCGAAAATAAATACGGTCTATCTTTCTATGATTGCTATATATTATGAACTAGGACATTTTGGTTTTAATGGATCATTCTTTTTGATCTCGTGATTCTTGACTCTTCGATTACATATCTTGGTAGTTGATTTGATGTTGTTGATTGCCTAAGTTGGTATTGACCTTGTGAGGTTTTGGGCCCGCTTGAATGGAATTCATCTTTTCCCATCCTCTCTTTCATGTGTGCATCTGCTCCTGATTGGTGTTCTCTAGAACTTGCTCCTTTTCTTGTTGAAACTACATTTTTCACTTACATGCATAAATATGATAGAAGCTTGTTTTCTTTCTTTTATTTTCCCACTTTGGCCAAATAGCTTTCCCTTGCATTATGTTTCCTTTGCTAGCCCATTTGTGCCTTTTCAACTCATTCTTTTCTAAGCCACATTACAAGCCTAAGCGTAAAACCATTTTATTCCGCACCTTGGAGATTTATTGAGCATTGGTTTCACCTTGGTTTTGTGTTTAAGTGTGGGGGTTGCTCAGGAGTGCAACAGTTTAAGTGTGGGGGGAGATGTTTGGTTTTGTCATTGTGATTTTGTATATAGTTTCAAAAAAAAAAAAAAAAAAAAGAAGAAAGAAAGAAAGAAGAAAAAAGAAAAAAAGAAAAGAAAAGAAAAGAAAAGAAAAGCAGAAGAAAAAAAAAAGAGTAAAATAAAAGTTTTTATATTTAGAGAATTGGGTTAATCAATGCTCTTTTTAATTTCTTGGGTGCTTAGCCTCTCATTCCATACTATTACCTACCTTCACCCTAACCCCATTACAACCTTTAATAATAAGCTCTCTTGATTTGTGCATGCATGTGTTATTAGTAGTGGAGACGTAGAAATTGAGCAAGCTTATGGTAGAACAATTTTCTTGAGTAGAATTTGAGCTATACACTTATTTACCTTAAACACTTGAGAGATTGATTGATTGAGCGCATCATTTGAGAGAGACCATCATTTGTGATTAGCATCATTGATTGAGATTACCAGGAATTGTAATTTGAGATGAAGGGATTTTGGGTCTTGATTGATTGGTTATAATGAAACTCTGTGTCCCTTCTTCAATTTCTGCATTGTTAGCAATTTGTAGAAAAGAAGAGTTTCTCCTTTACGTCTTTTTCTTTGAATTTTGCTCAGGAGTGCAAAAAGATAAGTGTGGGGGAATTTGATAATTGAATATTTTATACACTTCTTTTTATCTCTTGATTAATAATTTAGGACTTTTTAGTTAATAAATAATGGCTTTTATACTTATTTGGGCTTTGGGCCTTTAATTATATTTTAGCCATTTTTATTAATAAAATTCCAGTTTTACATTGCTTCACTAATCTTACCATAACTCTTGAACCAGACATCGGATTTGCCTCATTTTTGTTTCATATTTCAGATGATTCAGAGATCTACAATTGTTATGAAGACATGAAGGGAAATTTCGGACAAGAAGACGGTCGATTTTGAAGCCAAAGTCGATGTTTTATTTGGGCTCGAATTTGTGACTAAAGCCCATTCGTATTATTTTCTGTTTTGGGCCTGGATTATTGATTGGAGCCCCATTTCGTTTTTCATCTTAGGTTAAGTAAGGCAGCAGCCACAAACTCATGCATTCACGTTTTTATTCTGTTTTGTGGATCAAAATAGAGTTTTTCAGATTCTCTGAAATGTTCTTCGTGTTCTTCGCGTTCTTCGTTTGTTCTTCGATTTTCCGGCCATGTTCGGCTAAACCTTACGTGGTTAACCCAACGTTGAGGATTCCATGATTCGTCCGGAGAACTCGTACTTAATCGGTAACTTTACTCGTTTACGTTTTCATCTTATCGGATCCGATTTAAAATAGTCCGAATATTAGATTTAATATTCGGTTTGGTTATCCCAAGGATCGAGTTCGAACTAGGTTAGAGTGTTGCTTTGTGATTGATTGCATAGTGAGACGCCACTTTGTTCGGACAGATTCTAGACGATCGTCTAGTTGAGGGATTTCGAATGACGCAGAGATTTCGGTTCGTCGAGCCAAACGCGAGTTCGTTTATATTTCGTTCAATGAAGGAAGTTTCGGAATCTAAACGTTGGGTTGATCGTTTTAATCTATTTCAATCTCGTTTTTATCTTTTTACGCATATTTCAGATCTGTTTCGGTTTGATTTCATTTTAATCTGTTTCAAATCAAAAACCCCCATTTTATTGTTGTTGTTTCTTTATTCTTGATTTAAACCCACCGCAAATTCCTTGAGAGAAACGACCCGGGTTACATTATACTTAAATCCTTTCTAATCTGGTTATTTTGTGAGATGACGGCAAATCTCTGTCAAAATATGATTTGCACAACGTGGTTCTTGTCCACAAATCAATTTGACCAAAACAAGTCCAAAACAGCATCAAATCTCCTTTGTAGTCTTCAGGGTAGTAAAAGTAGTATCCCTTGGGATAGCCTACAAATTTGCACAACGTGCTTCTTGCCCTTAACTTATCCAGTGTTAGGGTCTTGACATAAGCTAGATAGCCTCATATCTTGAGGTAACTCAAGTTGGGTTTCCGGCCCCTCCATATCTCATACGGAGCAGTCTGAACAGATTTCAACGAAACCCTTTTAAGAAGGTTTTAATGCCATATTGAGGGCGAATCCCAAAAACATTTTTGGGAGCTTCATACTGCTAATCACTAACCGTACCATGTCAAACAAGGTTCGGTTCGGTTCCTCCTCTCAGACACACCATTTTGATGTGGTATGTATGGAGCCGTCAACTGTGAGAGAATCCCATTCTCTCTTAAATAATCCTGAAACTCCTGACTCAGATATTCGCCACCTCAATTAGATCGAAGTGTCTTAATCATTTTGCCAAGTTGTTTCTCAACTTCATTCCTAAATTCTTTGAACTTTTCAAAGGCTTCGGATTTATATCTTATAAAATAAACATATCTTAATCTTAACTTATCATCAGTAAAGGTGATGAAGTATAAGTATCCTCCTCTAGCTTGAGTAGATATGGGCCCACAAACATCCGAAGAGTTCTAACAACTCATTAGCTTTGTGACTCACGAGCTTTTCAAGCTTGGTCTTCGTCATCTTACCAACCAAACAAGATTCACAAGGCCCATAGGATTCGAAATCCATGGAATCTAGACAATCATCATCATGGAGTCTAAACAATCTTTTCTCATTAATGTGTCCCAACCTACAGTGCTAAGGATATGATCGATTATCCAACCTCGATTTCTTGACTTAAATACTAAGAAGTTCACTATTCCTAGGATTCTTTAGTACCAAAGTTAGAAACATCATCATACTTCTTTCTTTTGAGGCTTGTCAGGTTTAATAGGCAGTTCCTCCTCCAATTTCCTTCCTTTTGACAATGGAAGCATACAATAATGTCTTTAGACTTCCCCTTGCCTTTGCCTTTGCCTTTGCCCTTCTTCTTCTTAGGCTTGTGCTTGGGCTTGAGCTTGTCTGTCTCCACAGGCTTGCCCTTGCTGTTGAGTAGGGGCAATAGGAATTGGAGAATTTAAAACCTAAGCTATCTTCTTATAACACAAAAACTATTTTTCATTTTGATACTAGCTCTTAAAGTTAGGTCCAACAACTATTTTATTAGTACTCAAAATAGAGAAAAATTAAAGTTTTCGGTCATGACTCATATGCTGAAAAAAAATAGGATTTATAAGTATTTTATTAACCATATACAAAGACTTTTGAAACGTATGTGGCCCTCCGATTATTTTCTCTAGAATCAATGACCCTCAGATAATGATTTTAGGGTTATCCTTCATAAGAATATCCGTAGTGGGCTAAGAGAACGACTTGAATCATTTATTTCTAGCTTAGCCTGCAAAACTTACTTATCCACTGGGTTGATTTGATCAACAACATATCCATGTCTTCTCTTAGATCATCAAGTTGACAACATCTTGTCACTTAGTGTCACATCACTATGTAACAACCTAGCATGTTCACCTTAAATATATAGACCCGGCTGAGCCTGCAGACTATACATCTAGTTTAGCACAAACCATCATCTTAAGTGTCATACACTTCGAATAGCACTGTCTTACACTTCGAAGTAAAGGTCTTAGCTGAGCTAGAGAAAGCTACCATGTCGTAGGATTCTTAGGCATCACCGATGATAGGAGGTAAACAAACACGGTAGATAATTTACCCTAGATGCATAGACCCGGCTAAGAATGTAGACTATACATATAATCCAGTAAAACCATCATCTTAAGTGTCATACACTTTGAATGACACCGTTACCTGACGAAATGGTAGGTCTTAGCTGAGCTAGAGAGCACTACCATGTCGAAGGGTCTTAAGCACCATGATAATGGGAGGTAAACAAACGCGCTAGATAATTTTTGTGAGGGTTCATTTCTGTCCTATCTTCAATTACTAACTAATAAATTAATTAGCATTTAGTCAATTTGTAATACCCCAGATTAATAATAATAATAATAACAACAACAACAATAATATAGTAATAATAAAATTTAGAATTTAATAATGTTAGTATTGTTATATAATCTATTAATGAGTTGGCAATAGTAAAGAGCCCAGCCCATAGCTAAACCCTAATTTTAAATTAAACAGAGGTCTAGCTGCCTAACCCTAGCGAACGCTCAATACTTCTCTTCTCCGCTACAACATCCTCTATTCCTACTCTGCATCAAATTACTCTTCAAGGAGATTAGCAAAAATAGAGACCAGGTAATCCTAATCCCTAGGTTAATAGAAATCCATTGCTATATGGCATAATTCTTTTTAAATCCCTAAAATTGTCGTCTCGTTCTTTCTCGTGATTTCCATTTGGTACCATAAATCTTGCGTATGCCTTTCTCTGTGAGAAAGTTGTTTCCTTCATATGATATGATTATGCATGATTTAAACTAGCCTTAGTTATTGAGTATGTACGTTGCTAAATGGGTGCCTCGGTTTTGTTTTTGTGATTGAATAAATATATATTATATTTCTTCTTCTCGATACTATACGTAGTTGCTTCGAGTCTTCGGTTTTGACGATTGAAATATATACATTGTATATATATATATAATACCTGTACGTTTTGCTTTGGGTTCTATGTTCGTTTTCCTTTGGCTTAAAATCCTATCCTATAACATATTATGATTATATTTGTTTGTCAATAAATGAACTAATATCTCGGTTATATATAATAGATATGAAACGTCCTCTTTTCTTTATAAATAAAGAGGAGACTAATTTTCCTAGTGTTTTTCATCTTCTTCATATACATATGAATAATAATAAATTATATGGTTGGGTATCTTATATTCTGAAAGATAAACTTGTTATTATGACTCTTGGTTTCATGGCGTTTTTTTATAATTGAAACCTATAAGTGCCTTTCATTAATATATATATATATATAATTTAATCGTATGAGGATAGCTTTGGGATGGTACCTCCTAAAGTGATGAACACAACCCTTAGGCTTTATACCTCCGATGTATTATATGGTGTGAACAAAGATTATCCGTTCTTCCCAAAGTGGCGTCTGGCAGGGTTTTCCAGGACACTAGTAGCAACTTTGGGAAGAGGTGTGCACACTAGGAAGAGATGTTTTATGACTAATTTGATGATTTGTGACTGGCAGGTTTTTGGGTCACAGGGTAGACTAGCAGGATATCCGGGTCTACCATGATTCTCTTTCCACTAATTAAACTTCATAAAGAATAATGAAACTGACCTTTTCTTTTGATTATATATATGAATTATATTCTTATTATTATGTAAATATTTTATTTTCACTCTGTTATCTTTGTTTTATTAGGATTACCAGCTTCTCTGATTTTTTTTTGTCCATGGGCTGCGATAATCCTTCGGAGGAGTAGATTTTCAGTGAAATATGTTTCAAAGGTTGGGGCTAGCAGTGAGAAGTGAGGAAGAATGTTCAATTAATTCCAGCTAGTTTTTTTTTTTTATGCTCTGAATAAAATATAGAGTAAATACCCTTTCTGGTCTTTGATAAAAAACACGGACCCAATTTTGGTCCCTTAAAAAAAAAATCGACTCTTATTCGTCCTTTTTATGGACTAAAAGGGACCTTTTGGAAATTTGTGAGGGATCAAAATGTCAACCAATCGACCCTTATTCGTCCTTTTTATGGACTAAAAATGATTTTTTTTTGTAAGGGACCAAAACGGGGATCGCCTTTTTTTCAGGGACCAGAAAGGATATTTACTCTAAAATATACTTATTTAAGTTTTGGATTTATGTTATTGTAATAAGTTAGCATTGCACTTGTCCCAGTACAAGTGCGGCGGTAACACTTCCCAAATTTGGTTATTTTGAATTTCCGTAATTATTCATAAAAATCATTGCAATTTTATGTTATTATAGTTGTTAGAAATTTGGGGGTGTTACATAATTTCTAAGCTAGAATTGATTTTATCTTGCATGCATAAATTAGACATATATATAAACCAACTATCACATAGTTTAATTTTAAACGGCTTGAATTTATCATGCATGCTAGTCGTGTGGTGATCACGTTTACTATTATCATAATATACTAGTCGTAATAATTCTATGAATAATAATAATAATAATAACAACAACAACAACAACAATTCATGTATTTTGTGGATGATCATTGTGCCTTTTGATTATTGATTCAAAACATCTCCATGTCTTGGGTTATCAAATCTTCAAATCTGTTCCATTCTTTCATCATGGTCGAATGGTTTCTTGGTAAACTCTTCTTGTACTTGTCCACAGTCTAAAATTTTACATTATTATTTTTATTCATTTTTTCTACCCAATATTTAAATTGGAATAAAACAATCCCATTTACCAAAAGAAATAAAATTTAAATCATTCATTCGAAGCACTATGACCATCCTTTTTCTTGTACCTACAAAAGGTTAGAAAAACGCATGCACGTATTTTTTCAAATCCTAATTTATCATTGAATCGAATTCAATAATATTACCCCATGTGTTTTCCGTAACGAGCCCGGCTCTGATATCACTTCTTGGTTAATTTTCCTATTAATTACATGACTTTCATGTAAAGTTTCATGAGGTTGAAAACAAAATTTTTGTTTAATCGTTGCGGAAACCCATAGCTCCATACAGTCCTCGTGAATTATTAACCTTAACTCATTACAGTAATTAGTTATTAATTATTAATCTATAACTCTTTACAGTACCCATGAGAATTCATAACAATTTATAATATTTACGAGCTTCAGGGTTACTCGTGAAAACAACTATTGGAGATTAAGATAACTTGATAACACGACTATTGGAAATTAGGATTACCTTAGATCACTTGAAGACCTCAATGTTGTTGATGTCTTCTAATGTTGATCCACACGGCTATCCCCTGATTGCAACAAGAACTCCTTCTCTTGAAACCTCCCACTTCTTGGATGCTTGTTAGGCGAAGACAAGGTTGAGGTTTGGTTTCCTTGGGTTTTTCTCTTTTCAAGAAGATGATGGTTTCTTGGAATTAGGTTAAAGATAGGAGGAACAAGATCATTAGAAATGACCGAAATTTAGAGAGCATAAGGCATTTTGTTTTTCTCTTAGAAAAATGTGCAAGAGAGGGGCACAACAAAAATTAGCTCTTTAGAAGAGTTTAACCCTAATTTAAGTGTTTACAAGAAAAGCTCAATCCAAACTTGAATTGGAAAATCCAAATCATAATGAATTAAATTCATATCTTGATTGATTGATTGAATTTAAGATGATGAATCACATTCATATTTTAATCGATTGATTGAAGCAATCATTTAAGATGATGAATCACATTTTTATCTTAATTGATTAATTGAATAATAATTTAAGATGATGGATCACATTCATCTCTTAAACTAAAATTCAAAATCATTTTTAATTCAATCCTCATTTATTATTTCTCATATCTTCATCCAATCATTATTGGATCTTTACACACACACACACACACACACATATTTTTATTAGATAATTCAGAATTATCTTTTATAACCTAACCTTTTGAATTTAAATTTAAATTTCAAACTTAAATTCAAAATTCGAATTTCAAATTCAACTTTGCCTAAGACCTCGTTGGTTCTTCTAACACATTTGAGCCCTTTTGCGGAGAAACTGATTTCCCAAGCTGGACCATATATGTGACGTCATTTTGCTTTTTATTGGGCTTGGAGTCTCCAACCCAATTACATCTTTACTTTTGATAAAGCCCAATAACAATTATTGGCCCAAGTTTGCTAATTTTAAGAAATCAGGAATAACCTGTGTGTGACCCATTATGCCCAATTAGTCACTGATATAAATAAACTTGAACCAATTAAAACTCTTTTAACGGGCCCAATTTATTTAATGACCTCATAAGACACTAGCAATGCTCTACGGCGCCAGAACTAATTGAGTTGATTAAGTGATCTACCTTTCATATTTGGATATTGTGCATGCATCATCCCTCACATCATCATTCATATTTAGTTGAGAGCAAAAATAGAGTATCATCTCTCTTAATTGACTAAATGTAGCTAATTCACAGAACTTGGAATCTTCTTATATTAACTTTATAACGGATCATGACTCTTTATGATCACTTGCTGTGCCCACAGACTCCCGAGTTAATTAAAATCTATCAAAGCTCTATCGGTCTTGTGAATGACTAATCTCTTGTAGGGAATTGTGAGTCCTCTCATCATGTCCATCTATACTCATGTATTCGAGTTACACCCAAGAGTACACTGTTCTCCCCATTTTCAGGAAGATAGAGTTGTACAGTCAAAGTATAACCCTATGACATAATGTTCAGTGACCTCTTTAAGTCGAGGACGATCCGCACTACCAAACGATGAGAGACTTTACATATCAAATGATACTCTCTACAATGAATCTTTGTGGAGTCTCTCAGCGGGTTAGTTCAGTGCTATCTATTCTCCAACAGATCCACCCACGACATCAGCTAAGGTATCACCATGCTTGTATTTCATGAGGCCCCTACCTTGTATCTTATACATGTAGATGATGTCATATTAGTCTTATTGAGATCATCAATGCCCTTTCTTGGTGATTCAAGACTAGGAACAAGTTTTAGGCAATAGATATCTAGTGTTCTCGAGTCCTCATGATCATGATCTCTATCATTGATCCTCAAGAATAACACATGTTCTATTCCTAGGGTTTTTATTTTCAAACACATATTTACCTTAAAATAAAGGCGAGACATAAATATAAGAAAGATAAAATGTGCTCATTTATTAATAATGAAATACTACAATGTAGAAATGATGTTGATCTATCCTTACAGATTGTCTCTAGGACACCTAAATACTAACATGTTGATGGTGGGTCCCCCCCCCCCCCCCCAAAAAAAAGCAAAATTATATGTCTTTTGTGTCTTGTTTTGTTAGTAGGGTATCAACAAGATAAAATTTTTGTATAATGCCTTTTCATGTTAATAATATTCATACTTCTTCTTTGCGATGATTTATAGGCTCCCTTATATTGTTCTACTCCATAGTAATGAAAGAAGAGTTTTTGTTGTTAAGTATAGAAAAATAAAGATAGAGATAAGCATAAGTTAAGAGAGAATACCAACTTTATTCAAATCAATGTGTATACTAAATCATGATGTTAAATACAGCTGTCATTATTTAATAAACTCTTTAGTATATAAAAAATATTGCATCAGAACTCTTTTTTTTTTTACTCTATATTAACATTAACACGGCTCTTCTATCTTCTTATTAGGTAAAGGTCCATCTTCTATAGCTTCAATAGTGTTCAGCCAGCATGAAGAATAAATCAGCTGTTACTTGAAATGACAATTCAATATTCAACAGTTCAGCCATACAATATAGTTGAACTTTCTTTTGATACTAAACTCAAACAGAATACATCTATGAAGAATGAAATATCTTTTATTTTCTTGAGAGTTTGATTTCGTTTTGTATAGTAACACTGACTATTGTTCAATGTGATAGAAAACTGTATTTTATTTAGTATGGCAACAATCAGAAGTTGCTTTTTTTTTTTTGTTAATCTATTTTGATAGCTTGGTAGCTTCAGACTATATGAAAGCCTTTCTATTATTTTGCTGACCTAGTTATGTTCAACCTAGCCCAAAAATAGTAGTTAGAAGGGGGAAACGGAAAAATTAATATCATATATGGAAACATGATGAAGGTGACTTAGAGTCCGTTTGGATGTAGTTTTTGGATAAAAATGATAATGTTTGGATATTGTTATCATAATAGCTTTTTCAATGTCAAATTAACCAAAAAGGACATTAGCTTTTGGTAATTGCATATAAAGGATAAGGTTGTATTTTGAATATTATAAACATTATACTCCCTTCGGTCCTAATTATAGGACAACATTTGTGGGTTGGTTTTGGTCCTAATTATAAGACAACATTTTAATTATATCAATTTCTTCCTAAAATACCCCTATTTTATTCTCTAAGTGTGTTTGGTTTTTTGTGAATATATATGTGGGTGTATAGACTCTTTCGGTTAGTGAAACTTTTAAATTGTTGAATTTTAATTTATTTATCGATTAGCTGACGTTAATTTGCGAACACACATATATACATACATATATACACAGACACATATATAGACACACACACACATATATATATATATATATGTATGTATGTATGTATGTGTATGAATAGATCTATATGTATACATATATAAACATGCATATGTATATATAGCAAGACCATTATTTCAATTAGAAAGAGTGTGTAAAGGAAAATTCTAGGTTGGAGAGGTATGCGGCAGGTAGAGTTGGGAAATGGGTCGGCTCATTTAAGCCCTGGCCCTTCAAGGCCCGAGCTTTAAAATTAGAGGAGTTAAATGAAATTAGCCCTATAGGGCCGGCCTTATAGGGCCACGCTTAAAAGGGCCGGCCTTGCAGAGCCTCGAGCCGGCTCGTTAGGCCCTATTAGTTTTTTTATTAAATTTAATAAGGAGTTGGAAGAGATGTCCCCACATTTGAATATTCATTGAAAATGAAAGTCAACTTGCTCCTTATATTGGCAACCTTCTCATCACAAGTCATAGGGTCAATCTTGCTATAGAAATATTGTATAATAGTTTAAATTTAAAACCTAGGTATACTTCTTATATTTTATGTGACTTATTTGTGGACAATAGTTTGCTTTTAATCACGAATTAGTGAATGTGTTTATTTGTTGAATGATTCATGTTGTTTTGATATTAATGTTGACAACAGTTATTTGATAAATTAGAACTTTAATTGTTGTAATTTATTAATTATATTTTTTTAAAAAAAAACTGGAGGAAAAATAGTTAAAATTTGGAATGTTAACTTTCGGGCCTTGGCCCTAGTGCTCTTGGGCCAGGGTTTTTCTTACCTCAGGCCCTGTAGGGCTAGCCCTGTTAGGCCATGACCCTTCAAGGGCCGGCCCTGATTCCCAACTCTAGTGGCAGAGCTATTGATTCACTTTTACTTATGTCATTTTAAATTTATATAAGAGCGTATTCGAAAAATGAATAAATTAACTAATTTAAATCATCTCCTTATCTCTCCAAAATCGGTTAAATATGTCTTATAATTAGGACCGGAGGGAGTATTTCATAATAAATACCAAAACTTACATAAATTTGTGTACAAAATTAAAATACTTAAGGGTACTGATTGACATTGAAAAATACTTCACGATTTTGAAAATTTATCTTAAGATATTGAAAAAATATTTCAGGGTAATGACTGATTTTGAAAAATATTTTAGGGTACTGACAGATACTAAAAAGATACTTAATATTAACAGGTATTGAAAAAATACTTCTCACAGTCTTAAAAATTTATTTTAGGGTCTTGAAAAAATATTTTAGGGTACTGACTAATCTTTAAAAAAAAATTCAGGGTATTAACAAGTATTAAAAAGTTACTTAAGGATACTGAAAAATATTTCATGATCTTGATTTTTTTTTAGGATATTGAAAAAATATTTCAAGGTAATGACTAATCTTGAAAAAATATTTCAAGGTACTAAGAAAATATATAAGGATATTGACTGATACTGAAAAAATACTGATTATGGTAAATGAGAGAGAAAAATGAGGACAAAATAGCTTTTTTCAAAACCTAGGTTTTGGATCCAAAACCTAGGTTTTGATACAAAATAGCTTCTAAACAAAAATGGGGGTGTTTGGAGACTTCTGGCAAAACCTAGGTTTTAATGTAAAATAGCTTTTGGAAAAAAGAGGGGCGTTTGTCTAACTTTTGGCAAAACCTAGGTTTTGTTTCCAAAACTTAGGTTTTGAGACCCCCCCAAACAAGCCCTATAAAATAAAAACAAAAAATAATTCTATAGAAGAGCCATGTAATTTGGATATCTCTCGAGAGGGGTCAGGCAATCTCATATAAGCAAAGCTTAAAAATGAGATTGTGGCATAATCAAACACTTAAAACTAATTAAACTTATTCTTGTATTGATATGTAACATGATTAAGCCAATACATCAAAAGCTTTTAAATCAATTGAAGGAATTTCTATCTTGAAAAACATATTTTGAGCCCGCTAATTAGTATAATGGGTAAACAAACATGCTTTATAATAAATGGATCGAATGATGTACTAGAAAGAAAGTAGTGAACAAAATCTCAAAGTCTACACAATAATTTTCAAAGTATAGAATATTTTAGTATACTATGGCCATGGAAGGCATATCAGCAAAACCAAATGTTAAGGCATTAGTATAACCAAATGTTAAGGCATTAGTACGATAGACCTGGTTTTTGATGTTCCTTCTAATATATTGACTTTCTCAGCTTCCAGAGCATGAGCTTCTAATCCCATCAAAGAAGTATTGAAAATAAAGGATTCCTTTACACTATTCTTCCAGCATGACACAAATTCCTAAAAATTGACCCAAAAATACGAATCCACATAAATGTGGTTTGAGAATGTCTACAACATTAACATATAATAGAAAAACCCTCAATAGTTTAGAAGGCTATACAACAAGCAAACTAAACTAGTTGTTATTAAATCTAGAGGCAGAGCAATCTATCTGCCTCCATTTTCACTTCTTCTGATGGTCCGTTCTCCATCATACACATTAAATGATCGACTATAATTTGTAAACTAACAAATCCAATTAATGTATAACAAATTTGTAACTAGTCTGGCAGTATTATTAACTGTAACATTCAATTTGCTAAGATCCTAACGCTATGAGATGCCCAAGACCTATTCCCCAAATTTCATTTCCAAAGACCACTTAATTCATAGAAGTCTACCAGCAAGCAACCAAAGAGGGCATAAACCGAAAATCATTGGATCAAACTCAAAAGACAATCAACCACTTTAAAAGCAATCACAAGTACATGTAAGAACAGAATAGCTCTTACCTCCTCCAAAATTGAATTGAGAAAGGAAGGTCAAAATGTAACATCCTAATTTTATTTTTAGGATTTAATTGTAATTATGAAATAATTATTTATGATTATTGTAATTAAATTGTAATTGTGAGTGAAAAAGAAAAATCTGAAAAAAAAGACTAATATAAAGTTGGGCTTTAGTGGTAATTTCCACCATTTCAAAGAAGAAGAAGAAAAAATAGCTACGTGGTGCCTAGCGGAAGGGAAAAAAAAAAGAGATTAATTCCACCGCCTTAGACATTTAATGAGGAGATGATTCATCACTTTTGCAATATATATATATATATATATACACATATGTGATAAGTGTGTGATGATGAGGAAAAGATGAGAGGGAGAGACGACGCAGAGAGAATTGAGAGCTGAGTGAGAAGCGAGAAGAGAAGAGAAAAGAGGAAGATTTGGGTTTTTTTTAGGTATGTTATTTATCTTATAAGATCGTTTTGGTAGTTAAATTAACTTCTTTTCAATAAACTTCCTTCATAAAAGTTGTTCTATATATATTTTCTCTTTTCAATGAAGGTAATATCATGTTGGTTAGTGAAAATTTTGAGGTTATAATTTTGGAAAAGTTTTGAGTTTTGACAATAGAAGATTATATATATGTATAGAACGATTAATAACTAATTTTAATCTGTTCAAAAATTTTGATTGATTGTTGTAGGAATTTAAATTAATTTTTCTGCTCAAGAAATTCCAGATTTATATCCTACCGAATCTTTTTATCGATTAAAAGTTGTATAAATTTTATTTTGGGTTAATAGAGGAATTATTGAGATTTTAATCGGTTAGTTTTGAATTTTGAAGAATTAAACTGTTATTTTCAGTTTTTATTACAATAATATATTATTATTATAATTTGTGTAATTTAAGTTATATGAAATTATAATTGTGATAATGTAGAGTTTATTTGTGACTGGTGATTGTTCATATTTTACTCATCGAGATAAGGTTTAGCTTGGAGTTGAGGTAACCAGGATTAATTCATTTCATATGCTTGTTTTGGACTGTAAGGTGTTTTCTAAACCTTATTTTCATATGTACTACTGACATGTGTTTTGAAAATTATGTGTATATCTGAATATGTAGTTATTTCAATGAAGCAGTGTATTTTCTATTCTGTATGTATATATGAGTGAATCTTTTTGTTGAGATTGTTATTGTGGTGATTGTTATGATGATTGTTGTGAGCTGTTGTATATGGAATAATATATTGTACGATGTTCTTGAAAATTATAGTGATATATTGTTTATCTGTTATGAAATATGTTGGGTTGTGTGGAAGAGATTTAGGGTGAAATTGTGCCTATCGGCTCTCTCATTCTTGGCCCGAAATTTGAGTTGAGTGTTTTGAGCGGATACCTACCTGTTACGATATATCGGTGGTGACATGAGAGGGGATAGTATTCTTGAAGTGACTAGCTAACCTTGGTCAGGTATACTAGCACTGATAGGCTGTACCACGTCCAGATGATATAAGGAGGAGCATGATGGAAGATTGGGGATGGTTCTACTTATTGTTAATCATATGGATTAATTAGTTATTTGTTGTTGATTTTATAAATATGTTAGTAAACCTGCTTCTCTGACTTGCAATCCTTTCCTGCATATGTGATAAATTAATTTTGGTTATTGGGACTTTATGTCTCACCCCGTCATTATCAATATTTTTCAGGCGAGACCTCTAATTTCACTAATAGCCAAGGGAAGCAGACAGAGGCATAAGAGTTCCTAACTTTGTAAGCCTCTTTTGGTATTGGTGTTGTATGAGTTTATATATTGTCATTCTAGGGCCCATATATTTTGAAAATACTATTTTAATTGTTTTGGGATGACTGTTTATTTGCTATTGAACCAAAGGTTTTATTTTATACACTATAATATTTTGATGGATCCACAATCAATACTTGTGTGGAAAATGTTTTGGTATAGACCCTTTGTTGTAGAATTGGTGTTGTAAGACTCGTGGGCTGTATATTCTTCTGTTTGATAATTGTGCTCAAAGTTATAGATATTCTATAGTGAGTTTGTGGGCAGAATTTGTGCCTTGGACTCTGATATATTTATTTTTGAAAGGAAAAGGATTTTCCTTAATCACTTGTTAATCTGGTTTTATAAAAATATTATGGTTAATTATTGTTTATTAATGAAGGGTCTTTTCACAAAAACAAAGACACAAAATTAGAGTGGAAGGGTAAAATTGAAGGCAAGGCAAGGGATAGAACATTATGGTGTTGGTTGGGAAATAGGCCGAGCTCTTAAATAGTCGAATCTTCAATCAAGCAAGACCGGACAACTGCGAAAGAGCGAATCTTTACACAAGAAAGCGAGCAGGTGGTATTCGAAGGTAGACTCAAGTTTGAGCCCATGTGAGATAGATATCCTTTGATGGACGGACTCGCTAAACATAGTACAGTTCCACAGTTCCTTCGAGGAGTCGTCCAATGACATAGGGATTTTACTAGAGCACATGGACTTGGGAATGTTGGACACAGTGCTGAAGAACAAAGGTGCCTTCTCTGAATCTTAAGGACCTGTTTGTTATGCGGAAGATTCACCATCTTCCTTCGCAGATAACCGTTTGGAAGCTCCATCTTCCAGGAAAGCAAGTTCCGGTGGCGGTCCATCTTCCCTCATTCATGGGAAGGCTGGTTCCCTCCATTTTCGGAGGGATCTAAACATCTTCCCAGGAAGTCATTCTGTGAGACAAAAAACCCCTTGTGTCGACCTTCCCCCCCCCCTCTCTCTTTCTTCCTCATTCCATCTCTGTCCCGAGTTCCGATGGTGGGTGAAGGAGTGGCGCCAGTGATGGTAGATGAAGGAGTAGCGCCTGTGATGGTGGATGAAGGAGCGGCGCCGGCGATGGTTGATGAAGGATCGGTGCCGGCGATGTGAAGGAGAGACGATGATGTGACGGAGAGGGCAGAGATGAGAGGGCAAGAGAAGGATGAAGGACCGGTTTTTTTTGGTTTCCTGGTGATATCAGCCGCGAGAGTGTGATGAAGGATGAAGGGGAGATAAATATATTTTTTAGGTTAAGGAGTATTTTAGGCAATTCATATTTTCTATTTATATTTTTTAAATTATCATCTTCCTTCCTTTTTTCCATGTTTACCAAACATCTCATTTTTTTTAAGTTCTCTCTTAATCTTTCATTCCATTACTTTCCCTTTTTGAATCTTTCCTGTACCAAACGGGCCCTAAGTTGCAGTAGTGGCGAGTCAAGTTCAAGTCAGGCTGAGCTATCTCCACGAGAACAAAGCTAGTCTTTTAATTGTTCCTATCATCATAGATAGTATCCACACTTAAAGGCGGCAGGATGGTGTGACTTTCTTTAAGCAGTTAGATTGAATGTACGGTCAAGATTTAAAGTTTATTAGGGATGATGAGAGGAGAAAGTGGACCCTTATCTAGCTCATCCAAATTCCGAAGATGATGGTGGCTTGACGGGAAAGCATAAACACCCAAAAAAAAAAAAAACAGCTAGTGGGGCCCATCCGGACCGAATCCATGGATTGGCCACCGAAACCTCAGGCCCCCCGAAGTAGCTGAGAGTTAAAAAAATGGCTCAAAATCATCGCTCCTCAACGACCCAAGTCCTCCGTCACTGTACAACTGAAGAAACCTCAAAGCTCCCCAGAAATGATCCACGCAAAACCCTAATCAAACAATCTAGGTTATGAATGTTTATAACCACCAACCCCTAATTCTCAACGACTGTTCAGAATGATAGATGGTGGTGATCATGCAGCAGCAGCAGCAGAATCCCTCTGCAGTGGTGCCACAGCTCAACAACAATCCTCAGTCCTCCTCTGCCACCTCTACCTCCTCCCTTAGGTCGCCGCCTTCTGCAACACCACTACCGGGGTCCCAGTTATCTTCCTCATTCCCTCTTGTTTCTCCTATCCCCGCCCTCATACGCCAAACTCATCTGCCATCACTGCCACCCGATCATGTTATCGGACCAGTGGTGCCCATCGCCGCCACGCACCCTTCCGGTGAGCCCGCTTTGACAGCGCCACCAGCCTGCCCGTTGCCTAGAGTCCGACTCTCGGATATTGCCCTTTACGACGGAGCTCCAGCTAGGTCTTATGTTAGAGCAGTGGAAGTACTGTCAGGGTCTTTGATGAGGCACAATGCAGCCTTGATCGAATTGGGCTGCGAGGATACACCTCTGATGAGGTGCGGATTGGAAGCTTCAAGATTGTTCTTTCGGAGCAGGGCCCATCTGGGTGGTGGGAAGGGAAGCCGTGGGGTTCACATGTACAGGGCTGGAAGGTATGGGGAATATGGGCTCACATAATTTCTGTAATATGTGTACGAAATTCGTCAGGCTTTTCTTTCTTATTTTGGTTGAAGTTATCATGCTCTCGGTTTACAGAACCTGGAACCCTGGCGCATTGCTCGTTAGTTGTATTCAGTTCATTGAACTTATCTTAAGCACATTCCTATAATTTTCATTATATAGCTAAAAGCAGAACTGCATCGCTTATTGCAATTAAAACTATCCTACTTGCAGACTATTTTTATTGCTTGCTTTATACCTTGGTCATTAGTGTTTTACTATCAGGGGATTATGCATTTGTTTTACATATTTTCATATTTTCATGCATCTTAAGCTATAATTTTTTTTCCTCCTTTTTTCTTGTTTATTTCATGGCGGAATGGGGAAGGAGGGAGAGGCAGATTCATGCAATTTTCTGATTGTTCAAACTTTATTTGAAGGCTTTGACGTCTTTAATCTGGGCTGGATGATGTTTGTTGTCATTGCAATTGTCACTCCTATAATATTTCTGCCTGATCTGTTTTAGGGCTTTGGAAGACTGGGATTCATCTCCACCATGTATGGCTGATATTTTTAGGTGCATGGGAAAGGCAGCTCGTACTACTTTGTGTGCCATCGCTAGGCATCTTCGTCTTCGAAGCGAGTAAGGATGGTGATTGTGGATCTTCTTTCTAGTTTACATGTATCTATCTGAGTATAATATATTTTGATAATTTGTTCACAAAAATTTACTTGGTGCAGTGTTTTTAACCATTTGCTTGATGATACCCCATTGCCTGCTAATGAGGTGTCCTCATCAGTTCTTGTTGCGACCTACTCACACGCTTCTTTGCCAAATGGAAAAGGTGCTATTGGAGGTGGTAAGCCATCCGTGAATGGTGAAATTGAGAAGGGTTTGTTGACATTGATATCTTCAGACGCACCTGGTCTTCAGGTATCTGAGTTTTTTTTTTCCTCTCCTTTTTTAAAATCTATTTAATGGAAAAGCTGACAGTTCATGTGTGTTTGTCTCACCTTAAAAATTATAATCTGCCTCGTCTCTTCTAATTCATTGGGTTGTGTGCTATTATTTAATAACCGCTGAATAATCTATATTTTTCTTTAGGTCTGTGACCCCAATGGCCGCTGGTATCTTGCTGATAGTGGGTCTGGTCCTGGGGATCTTTTGTTGCTCACAGGCAAGGCACTTAGCCAAGCCACTGCAGGGCTTCGTCCTGCAGCATCATATAGAGCTTCACCTGATTATTTTCTTGGTGCTAACAGTGGAGGAAGGTGCATAATATATTTTTTTATCCTTTTCTTGTTTTTATATATTAAATTTTGAATAAAAATATGATTGTTATAAAATTGAATTTCAAGCAATTCATTTTGGGTTCTCTTTGAGCCTTGTGATTGTAGGACATCTCTTGCATTTAGATTCATGCCACAGGGCAATGCTATATTGGACTGTTCTCCAATTGCAGCAGCTGGACATGTTATTCCCCAAAGCTATGTTCCAATATCAGTAAGCCAGTTTATGGATGACCTTTCTGCTGAAGAAGTGATAGGCAGCCGATCTTATCATACTTATGTAAGACCTCTTTCCTAATATCCGGATTGTACCTTTTGGGGAGGGCTCCTTGCCCTACTTGGATATCCATCAAAACATAAATGACTTAACTTCTCTTATGCCAATTTCGGTTCTCTTTCCTATTAACATCCAAACGGTGCCTTTTGAGGAGGGATCATTGCCCTACCTGGATATTCACCGAAACCTAAATGGCTTCACAGTTTCTCATGTGCAAGTTTAGGTTTCCGTTGAGAAGATTTAGCTAAAAAAACACAAAAAACTCTTTTCCTAATAGCTGGATTGCAATCGACCAGGCTTTGCAGCTTGAACACTTTCCTGAACTGCAGAATTACCTTGCCAAAATCTATGCAATTTTGCTGCTAGGTTTCCTCTGAATCAACCATTACTTGTATTGTTGGATTTGTGACTTATTGTAAACATATTATGTAGTTTCTTTAAGGCTTTTCAGATTTAGACTGTCTGGTTTGTGCCACTGAAGCTAACAATTCAGATCTTATTTTTTCCCCAACATTTCTCGGGCTTATCAGCTAAGCTCTCATCTGTCTAGTGGCTTTAAAATTTGCATATATCTTTTAGTGAAACTTTCTTTCATTTAATGGCTAACCATTTGCATTTTCAACTCAGGTTGCTGGAAACAATGTGAATAAGGAACAATCATTGAGAAGTGTTCTGTCAGATCCTTTGTCGTAAGTTTAATTTCAAATCTTGATGTCTTTCTATGAAAAAGGACCCTATTACGTGTAGAAGAGGCTTTTCTTTCCTTAAGATTACTACTGAAAAATGCATATTTTTGCATGTACTAAGATCATTCCTTAATCTGATGTATCTACTACTTTCCTCGTGCAACTTGTTCACTAGTGGCGCGTTCCTTGAAGACGCCATGCTTGTCTCATGTGGGCATTCATTTGGTGGTCTCATGCTAAGGAGAGTCATCGAAAGTGTAAGTACTGAATCCATCTCATCAAAACCATCGAGTCTTTTCATGAACAAAAGTTGAATGTTTGCATTAAGAATAGATGGCTCACTTCTGATGAAAGACACCTATGTTGTGTCTGAAGCATACAGATAGTTTTAGAATTATCCTGAGGATTGGGGGATTATGAAACTCTAGATATTGACACTGCCTTTATTGTATCAAAGAAAGATTCCCCGGGGGGGTGTTAAGATGGGGAATGGATAATTGGCTTAACATTAGACTTCATGTTGGGATTTGTACCATACTGTGAGCCGATAAATATGATGATGTATTGAAGACTGATATTTAGATTCTTCTATTGATGAGAATTCAAGAGAAAGTAGTGTCAAGAAGTATCAGAATTTCTCCTACAACAATAAAGAAAAGAAGGGAAGGAAATAAATATAAGAAAGTACATTAGCTTAAAAGAGCTAGAGCTCTTTATTCCTTCTGTTAATCCATATAAGACGCTTCATTAAATAGCCTTGAGGTGAAACATTTAGAAAAGCCAAAAATCTACTTTATCCAACCCAAAGGTGTCAAGGGAGATGTCTTTGGTTAAAACCTTGCATTTTGTGCCACCCATGAATGCTATGCTGTGCTCCTTATTTGATACCAAAACACTTGAGCTGGATTGATGGAGATTGATCTTATATCTCGTTTCATTCTGTCTGTAAACATCTTAGCAGGAGATGTAAGTAGAGGTCAAAGAACAAACAAAAGGGTCTACTTGAGGGATGATTTTCTCTGTGCGTCCATGAAAAGTAGTGATGTTCCCAACCACCGGCCATCATAACCACTAAACAACTAGAGCAACAACTAATGTACCAAATTGCCAAAGCCCCGGCTTGCATCCTTTTTATTCTTGCTACATACTTTCCCTTGACACTAAGCGGAGGACAAATGGGAGGTTGTATTTGAGGGCTAAACTTTACCAGCCTATGGCCCCATCCTTTTTAGGCTTCCATCACACTTTTCGACTAGCCAATAGACCTATTCTACTCTAATCCAAAAGTACCAGGATATATTCTCGATTACCTCAGCTAGGCTTGCAAGGATTCTGAACTAGCATAGATAGGAACCAGCCATCTTAACTACATGGCAGGCAACATATTTATATTGTTGACTCATACCAACCCACACTTTTGAGATTAATGGGCAGTGTAGAGCCTGAAACCACATCATAGACTTGAAGCAAGGACTATGCATGCAGGAGGTTTGGCAAATTTTGGTTTAAAGAAGGCTAAAATACAAAAGCCCCTCTTCGGAACTTTGGGTCAACTACATATAACCTCCCTAATCTATAAAAGTTTAAATTAAAGACCTAATGTTTCATGTTTTGATTGTCAACTCTCTTTCCGTTTAAATTACCGTTAAATTTAATGATTTTTGCCATGTTAAATTTTTATATTTTTTATTGTAGTCGTTTAAAAAATAACACTTGGCTTTTGACAGAATTTTAAGATTTTTTTAAATACTTAAAGTGAAATATTTAAAATACTTTAAAAAGCATTTAAAATAGTTGTCTGACATATCAAATGACAAGGGGTTTTTTTTTACTCGTTAAATGATAAAAAATAGAAAAATTATGACATGTAAAAAACCGTTAACTTCAACGTTAAGGAAGTTGATAGTCAATACATGAAACATTAGGGTTCTTTTTTTAAACTTTTATGGGTCTGGGAGGTAATGTGCAACTAACTCAAAGTTCAAGGGGCAATATGTATTTTAGCCTTAAAAGAAAGACTTTTAATGCAATGGAGATGGGAATTGAAAAATTGTGTTGGGCATTCATCATGGAGAATAGGATATAGCTTTACCTGTGATGTTTGGTGGGATAAAATAAGAATGGAATTGAGATCAATTAAGTCTAAAAGACTAGAATACCCTACAAAATAATAGTATTAAGGAACTCTAACTCAACAACAACAACAATAAAGCCATTATTCCATTAGGTTACATTGACTACACAACGCCATTGTGCTTTATTGCAACTCATATTTTTAGATAGATTATTAACCAATCGATTCCGCTCTATAAGCTCATTGAGTATTCGCTTCGGTCTTTCTCTACTTTTTAAAAAAACTCTATACTGTTTGATCGACCCTCCTCGTCGGCTCACTTAATGGCCTTTGAACGTATCCAAACCAGCTCAAACAATGTTCTACCATTTTCTTCTCAATAGGTGACATTCCAACTCGTTCGCGTATATGGACATTACGAATCTTATCTTCTTTTGTGTGACTACACTTCCATCTTAGCATCCTCATCTCTGCTACTCTCATTTTATGTTCATGTTGTCAAGGTTATCAAATCGGGATACGAATCATGAATCAAAAAGCCTATTTTCAGAATCATGAATCGAAACTAATAGGATCCTAATGTCACCGAACTTTAGGGATTCTTGGGTCTCATTGGCCATTACCGATGCTTTGTGAAGGATTATGGTATGATTGCTTGGCCCTTAACTGAACTCTCTAAAAAGAATGCCTTTCGCTGGTCTTTAGTCGCCCAAAAGGGGTTTGAGAAGCTTAAGTTAGATCTAATTTCTGCGCCTGTCTTAAAACTACCAGATTTCAACTATGAATTTATGGTTGAATATGATGCCTCTATGGAAGTTGGTGCCAATTTATTGCAGCAAGAACACCTTGTTGCTTTCTATATCAAGGGATTTTCATTTTCTAGCAGGTACAATTCAGCTTATGATCGTGAACTGTTGACTCTAGTGTTGGCATTGCAAAAATGGCGTCACTATCTCCTAGGACGTCATTTCACAGTGAGGACCAATTATCACAGCCTCAAGCACCTTCTTGATCAGCGAGTGCTCACTAATACTTAGCAACGCTTAGTGCTCAAGCTCCTTCCTTTTGATTTCAGTATAGTTTATAAGGCTAGAAAGGAGAATGTTGGAATTGATGCACTTTACAAAAGACCCCAGCAAGCTGATTTCCTTCATTTGGTGGTACCTTTGCCAATCGATTTCTTGAAATTCGATGAAGCACTATTGAATGATCAATTTGCAGCACCTATTGTAGCTGCATTAATGGAAAATTCCAGCTCTAAACCCGGGTATTCCCTAATCAAGCAACAGCTTTATAATCTGGGGCGCTTAGTGATTCCGCGAAGGTTGCCTATTCGAGCTAAACTACTTGAAAAGTGCATGTTACACCTGTAGGAGGTCATGGTGGTTATTTGAAAACCTTCAAAAGGCTCATAGGTACTTTCTATTAGCCTCAGATGAAATCTGATGTGGAAATTTTCATACAGCAATGTTTTACTTGTCAAAAATAAATGAGACTTTATCTCCTGTTGGCTTGTTGCAACCAATTCCTGCCCTTGAACAAATTTGGATGATATCTCTACTAATTTTGTTGTTGGGCTGCCTAAATTTGGAAATTATGATACAATCCTGGTTGTGGTGGATAGATTTAGCAAGTATTGTCACTTCATCCCTCTATGCCATCTTTACACTGTAAAATCAGTGGCTGCACGCTTTTGTGAGGAAATTGTTTGCCTACATGGTATGCCCTAATCCATTATTTCAGATAGAGATCCTCTTTTCTTGAGTGCTTTTTGGCAAGAACTGTTCAAGTTAGGCCAAACACATTTAAGGATGAGTACATCATATCATCCTCAAACGGACAACTCAACAGAAGTTGTCAATCGCTTTCTTGAAGCATATCTAGGTGTTTTGCACATGAGCAGCCCCAAATTTGGAGCAAATTCTTATTTGGGCAGAATACTCTTTCAACACCGGATATCATCCTTCCACCAACACTACCCCTTTCAAAGTAGTCTATGGTAGAGACCCCCTCCTTTTTATCCTTTCATTAAGGGTGAAAGCCGCATTGTCGAATTAGCAGAGTAATTGGAAACCAGGGATGATATGTTAAGGCTACTTAAGGACAATCTAAAAAAGTCTCAAGATAGGATGAAGTCCTATGCTAACCAACACCGTCGGGAGGTTACATTTGAAATAGGAGATGTTGTCTTCTTACGTGTTCATCCTTTTCGACAAAATTCCCTCTCATAAAGGAAGTATTCCAAGCTTTCTTTGGTCCCTACACAATCAAGAGGAAGTTTGAGCCTGTTGCATATGAATTAGACTTACCCCCGACAGCAAGAATTCATCCGGTATTCCATGTATCCCTATTGAGGCCTGGACACAGGGTAGCTCCTTCTGATCCTCTGGCTGCATTACCAATCTTAGCTGATTTCGAACTACTGCTTGAACTTGACAAGTTGTTGTCTCATTGCTGGAAGTGGCCACATTTGGACCTTTTGATTCAATCTGGTATTCCATGACCTGTTGCATATGAATTAGAATTACCCCCGACAGCAAGAATTCATCCGGTATTCCATGTATCCCTATTGAGGCCTGGACACAGGGTAGCTCCTTCTGATCCTCTGGCTGCATTACCAATCTTAGCTGATTTCGAACTGCTGCTTGAACCTGACAAGGTGCTGTCTCATTGCTGGAAGTGGCCACATTTGGACCTTTTGATTCAATGGAAGGCTTGGCCAATTGAAGACGCGAGCTATGAAGAATATGACCTACTACAGAAGTAATATCCTGACCTGCACGTTGAGGACAAGTTGGTTTTCAAAGGAGGAGTGATGATAGGTACTGCCTCACTTATTAGAGGCGAAAGAATCAGTCCATACGTTCGAATTAGTCAATCTGATTTCTTTTATTATTTTTTAGTTGATATTTTTGAATTTGAAATTCTGTTTTTAGAGTTTGTTATTAGAATAATAGGATCACTAGTCAATTATGACTTATGAGTCCTTTGAGTAATATCAGGTCTATTATGCATTTGAATTCCTGAGAAAGTAGGGAGAGTCTGTCATTTCAATTGTAATTCATCTTCTATAAATATCTTAGTCATTCTCAAAGCTATGATATGAGTCAATAAACAATATTTCAGATATTTGGAGATTCTCTTGGGCTTCTTATGCTCTTTAACAGTGAGATTCTTGCTGTGAGAGAGGGTAGAAGAGTGTTCCTTATAATTTATTTTTGTTCTATTTAACTTAAACACCTGTGCACTATCATTGTAGAAGTAAAAGGAAATTCTTAAATAAATTTGGACAAATTAGAAAAAGAAAACAAAAAAAGGGGTTTTTTGGACTTAGGTCATGCCAAATCCAAATCAATCTGTGCGTAACCTAGTTCATCTAGAATCGCAAGAATGCCGGTATTGTGCGATTCGTGCGATTTTGGCTTGTATCACTCCTGGAATCGCAAGATACTTGCATAAGTAAGATACATCAACAAATTCGTATCTTTCCTACCTGTATTTGAATCAAATCGTTAGATACGAATCGAGATTCATGGGATTCTAATAACCATGCATGTTGTCCCTTTAAAGCCCAACATTCACTACTAGGGAAACAATAATAGTTATTAAAAAAATTATGAGTTAACTAGAGGATTTCAATGGAGAATATAATAGCAAAGTTGGAGTAGTGTAAGCATTTATCAAAGTGAAATTCTGGCTTTTTCCTTTACATTCCAGGATGAATAGTGAGATTCCATCTCTTCATTAATGGAATCCATTGGCACCCAAATGGATTCTGTTGGAATGGCAGTTCGCACCATTCCATCAAACCAGACGCAATGTTGTGTGTCATTCCTAACACCAACCTTTCCTTTCACGTATACCAAACATGACCTTAGTCTTGTTAATAGGTAGAAAGAGAGTAAGTCAACAACAAACGACATGCGCAAGACTTCTGCACTAACTCAACAACTGGATTTTGAACATCCTGGTGCCCACATTTCTATCAAATATACAGCTGAAAGCATGCACAACGAGTGTATACAAAAAGAGAGTTGAAGGATCACATTGCCTAACTTCTTGGTGAGCTCTAAAATAATACATTGGCCTACTATTGATAATCACAGAGAGCATGCCAGAATAATGATTTTCCTGATCTTCAATGAACCTATTATAAAAGAATCACCATATGACAAGCTATTTGGGTTGATGCAAATTTTTTGTAAAAGGACCTAGGTAAGTATATCTTAAATTGCAATCGTAATCATTGTTATTCCTTGAGCATATTAGTTGGAGGAATCTGAGGGGCAATTTTGGGAATATTATGCATTTATTATGGATTATTTAAAGTAGTCATTATCTAATTATTATATTAGATATAGATATATTATATCATATCTTAGGTATATTATATCTTAGGATATTTCCTACTATATCTTAATTAGTTTGATTGATTTTGATTTGATTAGATTTTATGAGATTCTAGGGTTAGCTCTAGATTTGCCTATATAAAGGCCTATATGTAATCTTTCTGATTTAGAGATTAATTAAGAATTATATTTTTCTCTCAAAGTCCACATGGTATCAGAGTGGGATTAATCATTGGAAGACATATAGAGTTTTGTTTTGTTTCTCCGGCGCTGGCTGGTGACTCAGCTGCCTCCCACGTTCTCTCCTATGCTTCACCGTCTAAGTAAGGTGAGTATTTTGAGGGTCAGAGAGGCAGCAAGACACACAACAGCGCCAGGAGACACATCTTCACGTTAGTTCGCAAAATTAAAATTCGTTTGTCATCTCGGTCATCTGCTCCTGATTCTGAACAGTCTCAAACTCTCCAGGCGATCACAGTACAGTGTTGTCTCTGTCAATCGTCCTCCAACATCAATCTCAACCTCGTCTATTGTTCTTGATTCTCGTTTTGGTGCTATCTGGGTACTCCATCTGTCAGACCCAGTATTAGCAGCCTCTGTCTCTATCTTTCCTAAATTGAGGAAAGTCAGTTGCTGAAAGTTGTAGCGGCAACGTCTCCGACCCAATCCTCCTGAAACTCGCCGATGGGTGAGAAGTGAAAGGACAGGTTTACGGGGTAGAGAAAGTCGCCTACCGAAACACTCTTACTGCAGAAATCACTCTCCGTCCATCTCTCGTTCAAATCTGCCACCACCCACAAAAACATACCAGCAAGACAGATTAGAATCTCAGTTCGTCACACAGTAGCATTCTTTCTCCATTCGGTCTACCTTGATCTCATCAGCCGCAAAGCTGAAGCGAAAATGCAGATCCCAAATCAAAACCAGAGAAAAGATAGAGTCTGAGAATCAAAGGCAGAGCAGCGCCAGAAAACCACTGAACCAGCACCTTCTCCTCCGTGCTCCACTGTCCCTTCCTCGCCATTGTCGCAGATCGAAGGAGAAGGAAAGAAGAGAAAGAAGGGAGAAGGTGAAGAACATGTCCAGTCCGTTCTCAGCTGTTAGTTCGCGGCGCTGTGAAGAATCTGACCTAAATGGTTGCTTTAAAACACTGCAGTTTTGATAGAATCAAACTGTCATTTCAGAAATTTGAGGACCAAACTGTCATTCTTCAAATTCGCAGGACCAATATGTCATTTATCAAATTGAGGGACCAAATTGTCATATCAAAAATTCTAGGCCTCTAAGACTCAAAAAGGAGTACAAGTCCAGACAAAATAAATGGACCTCTGAGACTCAAGAAATACAAGTCTAATGATTTTGAAGACTCAAGCAGTTATGAGACCTTCATCATCGACCTTGTGGCAGCCACTGCCGGTCAGTCTTGTCGCAGCTGGGTACTCCTAAAGCTGTTGTGTATCTGCTGCCCGTTCATCTTGTCGCAACAGTAACTCCCAACATCGTCGAGACTCCAATAAGTTGCATAAGCAAGTTGTACATAATTCACATCCATGATCCAACTTGAGGGGGAGTGTGGGAATATTATGCATTTATTATGGATTATTTAAAGTAGTCATTATCTAATTATTATATTAGATATAGATATATTATATCATATCTTATGATTAGATATAGGTATATTATATCTTAGGATATTTCCTATTATATCTCAATCAGTTTGATTGATTTTGATTTGATTAGATTTTGAGATTCTAGGGTTAGCTCTAGGTTTGCCTATATAAAGGCCTATATGTACTCTTTCTGATTTAGAGATTAATTAAGAATTATCTTTCTCTCTCAAAGTCCACATGTTATCAGAGCAGGATTAAATTCTCAAGAAGAAAATTAACGCTTCAAGGCTGGTTTTTTTAAGACGACGCTGCTCTGTTTAGAATTTCAGAGAGGCAGTGAGTTACACAACGCCGGAGACACCCACTTTCACCATCGTCGTCTGTTGGGTCAGCCAGTTGTCCAGTCCATGTGGGAATATTAGATTATATTATTATATTATATTATTCTCCCTAGGTTGTAACCTCTCCTTGTTTCTCTCCTAAATTTCCTCCATCAGTTACTCCTTTATTTTCTCTTTAATTTGTTTAGTTTTATTTCTCTACTTATTATATAAGTAGGTATTGTATTACACCATTTATCAATGAAATGAGAATACAATTCTTCTCTCATAAATTCCACATGGTATCAGAGCGGGATTAATTCCTGAAGAAAATTAACAGTTTTGTTCTGGTTTTTCGCATTGGTGACTCGCTGCTCTGTTCAGACTCGGAGTTTCAGAGAGGCAGTGAGTTATACAGCGCCAGGAGACACATCTTCTCTGGCAGAACCAGAGAACATAAACAGGAGCTTCTTCATCTTTCTAACTCTCTCATCGTCAGTTCTAGGTTGAAAATAACCTAATTTCTCTGGTTTGAAGTCTGGTGGCAGCGTCTCTGCCTCATCAGTCTACCAAGTCTCGACAGCGTCTCTGCCTCGTCAGTCTCAATCATCGACCTGTCTCTGCACTCTGCAAACCAGGACAAAGGCCGTTGATGAAGACGTCGAGTCCGACCTCCACCACAGAACAGAGTCTCGAGCCTGTAGTCGTCCGACGATCAGTAGTCTGTGATCTAGATCATGGTCTAGTCCTCGACCAATGACATCGTTCAACTCGTCGACTCCAGCTCGTCTTCGTCTAACATCTTCACTCAAGCTAATCATCTCCGACGTCTACTCTCTGCAGTAGACGCTCGCCTCAAGTCGTCCTTCAATTGGGAACTCGACTCCAGATCATCGTCCTCTACCAAACGGCTCGAGCTCGTCCAATGATCCCAGTCCAGATCGTCATCCTCGACCGTCTCGACATTCATCGTCCCTAGTTCACTCGACTCGCCTCATCCGCCATTGTTGAGCACAGTCACCACGAAGGAGCCTTCACCTCCTCGCTCGCGCCTTCTGCCATTGTTGAACCACCATCGTCCTCCCTCTTGCTCATCAATTTTTTTGAGACTCAATCAATTCACACAGAGCTGTGTTTCTTTATCGTGTGCCCTGTTTCTGGTTTACTGTGCTTCTTTTGTCTACTACTGAGGGACCAATCTGTCATTTTGATAATTCGAGGATCAGTTTGTCATTTTTGGTAATTCAAGGACCAATATGTCATTTATCAAATTGAGGGACCAAATTGTCATTTCAAAAATTCGTAGGCCTCTGAGACTCAAAAAGGAGTACAAGTCCAGACAAAATAAATGGACCTCTAAGACTCAAGAAGTACAAGCCTAATGATTTTGAAGACTCAAGCAGTTATGGGACCTTCATCGATCTTGTCACGGCCGCTGCCCAGCTGGGTACTCCCAAAGTTGTCATGTATCTGCTGCTCGTTCATCTTGTCGCAGCACTAACTCCCAACATCATGTGAGACTTCAATAAGTTCCATAAGCAAGTTGGACATGATTAACATCTATAATCCAACTTGAGGGGAAGTGTGAGAATATTATTATATTATATTATATTATATTATTCTCCCTAGGTTGTAACCTCCCCTCTATCCTCTCCTTGTTTCTCTCCTAAATTTCCTCCATCAGTTACATCTTTATTTTCTCCTTAATTTGTTTAGTTTTATCTCTCTACTTATTATATAAGTAGGTATTGTATCACAACATTTATCAATGAAATGAGAATATAATTCTTCTCTCATAAATTCCACATGGTATCTGGCTGACCCAACAGACGACGATGGTGAAAGTGGGTGTCTCTCGGCGCTGTGTAACTCACTACCTCTCTGACATTCTGAACAGAGCAGCGCGTCACCAGCACAGAACTGTTAATTTTCTTCAGGAATTTAATCCCGCTTTGATACCATGTGGAATCAATGAGAATACATTTCTTCTCATAAATTCCACAGTAATATTCCTTATATATCTTGAAATGCAAAATTCCTGGCCTTGAAACCATACACAAGGTTTTGCTAATTAATTTGATACTAGATCGAATTGAAAAATGCATTAGGCACAGATCAGCATAATATTCTTTTGGGCCTATAAATTTTAGCTGAGTTCATTCAGCTCCCTGGATCCAGGCCCTGTTTCCCCATCTTGAACTGTTGGAATTCCATGCATATAGTAAATTTCTAGTTAACTTTCATACCTTTTTTTAAAAATAAAAAATTGTTTTTAAATTTCATGTATCTGTCTCCTTATTTTGGTTGTACTTGTTTTGTCTCATTTATTACCTTTCTACTATGAAACTATAACTTTTAGATGGGGGAGACAAGAATCATAATTACAATTATTGTTTCCGTCACAGTCAAGATGTACTCTCTGCAATACAAATATTGAGACCAGTTCTCTGATCCCCAATTTTGGTACCTCCCATTCACTTGTTCCCTTGTCATCTTTATTCTCTGTTTTTTCTATTTCCACACTCTTCTATAGATTGCTTAGTTCGGCTTAATCATGCCACATCTTTTCTGATGCAATTTCTTTCTTGTTGTCATTTAACTTTGTTTTGGTTTTTAAATTATTCTTGAGATAGACTGATTTCCTCTGCAGCTTTAAGAGCGGCAGCCACCGCAGTCAAACATGAGGATGATCGGCGGTTATTTCATAATGCTGTTCTTCGAAAGCGCCGGAAAGAAATGGGTGATCAAATGGATTCAGTGAGAAGAACAAACAGGGTATGTAAAACTAGCTTGCAACTGTTGTTATTCCAAATCTTATCATATTGTCTTTGACGGAATATGTGACAAAATGCCATTCTAAAAAGTAAGTTTTCTGTTGGATACAGTCTTCCCAGAATTTCCCGGGGCCTCTAAAATCTTTTCAAAACTGCTAATTTTATTTTCACTTACATGGTATTGGAGTGGTCGTATTGCTTGTAGTATAAGCATTCATTTGCAATGGTGTGTCTTCTGGATAAGCCATTTCTCAATCGATTGAGTTTCCAGCTGAGAAACTTATGCACGTCTACCTTTTTTGACCTAAAATGCACGTTTACCTTGATTGTTCAGGAAAATGGAGATGTTACTGGTGATGATGGACCTGTCCGGGGAGTACAGTATCCTTTTTCAGTAAATGAGAAGGTGATAATTAAGGTGAGGTTTCTGTTTATTTATTATTTTTATGATGTCAATTTTGGGCTATCCACTTTGTCAGTTGTTCTCAGACATTGTGGGTAATGTCCACCTTCTACAGGGTAATAGGAGGACACCAGAAAAATTCGTTGGCAAAGAAGCTGTAATTACATCTCAGTGTCTTAATGGCTGGTGAGTTACCTTTTTTTGGCACAAAACGAATTATTGGGAGACAATTTTCATGTCCATAAATTGATAGAATTTCTTGTGCTTGGGTAACTTTCATTATGATATGTTCAATTAATGGGATGGAAAGTTCTTTGTTTTTGGTATTCTATGGTTATGCCACTTGCAGAAGTCAATGTAAAAGCAGAAGGGAAAATCTGTCAAAGTAACCTAAGTCGTGGTTTGGAATCCCAGGATTGAATTGGGTATTTGGCTAGGTTTATTCATGTGAAATCTACAACAATGCTGTTTTACATAATTATAAAGATACTTTTTTTTTTTTTTTTTGTCTATGTCTTTTGTTTTTTGGGTGGGGATGTGAATGAGGGCAAGGCCTGAGTGGGAGAATGAAAAAATCATTTAAAAGAAGCACATTGATGGTTCAGAACTTTCAGGTTAATTGAATTATCTACTCGATTTCCTCTGGGATGATTGAAGTTCTTAAGATTCTTGTCAAAGCAAATACAGCACTTTCCAGGCTTCCAAAATGAAGTCACGTGGGATTGGGGGAAGATCTAGAATAAAGGGGGAACTCAAATTAACTTAATGTTCATCTATTACTGATTCTATCATTTTTGGTTGCTCTGATATTGCCTTCTTCTTAAGGTTTTGCCAAATATTTACTCACAGACCTCAAGTTGGAGAAGGTGGTTTATAGTGACTTTTCAACATGTGCATTCTATATGTTAAATTTGGGAAATTCATCACAATTCTTTTAAACGCTCTTTTGAATGTCAGGGAGTCATACACCGCCTTTAATGAAAGGTATGCTGACATAAAATGTTATTCATGCAGGTACTTGCTTAAGATTATTGGGACTGGGGAAAATGTGCGCTTGCAATACCGGTCTCTTAGTAAGCTATTGAACTCACAAGCGATAGAGGACCAGTCACAGCCAATTCAAAATAGCAGCTCTTAAAATATCTTCTCCCCCTTCTCCTGTGTTCTGTCTTCTTTTTATTCTTTAGCAAGAAAACAGGAATTTGTAGTCATGATACCTGATGGTATATATAGTTAGTTGATTTGTCCGATTTCTGTTAGCGAGCATATAACTTCAGTGTGTCAGAAAAGGTGATTTGTGCTGGTGCCTATGCTAGCTTTTTTGACATCTTGACTTACTGTACAGAGAAGGCCAAGCCGGTTTAAATGGCATGTAAATTGTACGTGAATTCTATTATTTTCCCCCCATAATAGAGTTTTATTGCCATTCTCTCTCTGTTCTTGTATTACTCCATTGGAGGTTCGATCTGCTGCATAATCAATCAAACCAATTGTAGATCTCTCTTATTAGAACTTCAACTCCAAGATTGGTGCCCTATTTTGTTTTATTAAGGGTATAATTTTTTTTAAGGCTTAGAGTGTAAATAGTTTTCGCTTATTCCAACAAATATACTTTTCGGCATTTGAAATATAGTTCTTCCAACAAATATACTTTTCGGCATTTGAAATATAGTTCTCCTCTTTACAGAATGAGACTCTTTACTATCCCAATCAACTATTTGTTGGTGGATAGTGTCTTACCGTCTTGTCTGATGAGGAGGATGATGATGATGTCCTTTTGCAGGGAGGCAAATGAGGCTTATCTTACTCTTACTCCCTCACTTTATCATAACGTGTAGCAACTCTTCTCACCCTTGGATCTTTTTTATTTGTAATTATTGGGCGTCATGCTAATCTATTATCAATCAATATATCCATAATCATGCAGTATCTATCAAAATGAACTTGGGAAAGTGATGAGGTTTTAACATTCATCTTGATGAATCCATACATGTTATTTTGTACGTTTAACGACATAAGTTTTTTAACAAAAAGTAAATATAATAAAACCAATATGGTAAAATTACATCACAAATTATATTTTTTCCTTAATCTGTGTCATTGCATTAAATGAAAAATAATAAATGAAGGAAGGAGAAAAATAAAAATTCCTATTAATTAAAGGCAAAAGAACTAACTTTTTTTGCATATATGGTGACAATTCTTTTAGGAAAGTCTTGGATGTTTTTCCAAGAAAAGATATTGGATCATAAACATTGAGGAAATTAATTTGTTATTCCTTATAATTTTTTCTCATTTTTAATGGTACATGTAGTTTGTTTCATTGGGTCCTTACTGCTTACTCAATCAGCAATGCATCAGTTGATATGCTCATAATATGTTAATTACGAGGATTAAAAAATACATTTGCTACGGACCTGTATCAGGCCCAATAGCAGGACGGCCCAACAATGGGTATAATGCATATCAGAATCTATCTACTATAAAGAAGGATCCTAACTCACCCATAATCAAGGAATATCTTTAGATATGATATAGCAGTTAGGATGCTCGGGCCAAAGATCACACGAGGTCCACGATATCCAACCTAAGGTATACCCTATAAATACAGAGATCAAGCCTTAAGGTACACACGTTCTAACCCTGAACTATTTACATACTGTCACACTGTACACACACATCACCCCCTTTTGCGAAAGCCTAGTCTGTGTATAGTGATCTCACGCTCTTCTGGTTACCTACCTCATAGTAACCCAGATCGAGCATCTAGATCCCACATCAACCTACTAGCCCATCAGGCTAGACATCTGTGTTCTATACTAGAACATTGGCGTCGACCGTGGGGACGTTAAATTTTGATCCTTGTGACCGACGATGGCTAACACCAGAAGCAGCAGTCGGAACCCTCAGCCTGGAAATCCACCACAGGCCGAGGCGAAGTGAACAACAACAAACCTAAGTCCCACCGCTGCCTGAGGATATCCTAGAAGATAATGCAACGAATGAGGGGAATGACGTTTCTGACACGACACTTCAGTAACTGTTAAGCCTTAGGATGCGGTGGCACAAGAAACCCCAACCCCAAGTTCAGACTTTCTTCTCCTACAGAAAACCCAGGACTCAATGCTGAGGCGTATGGAGAAACACAATAATCTCCAATGCCAGGAGGATCTCAGAGTGATACAGCAGATGATGGAGGACCGCTTCAAGTAGTTTGAAACGTCTGCTTGAAATGAAAACCGGGACGACATGCGTGGGAGGAAAGAGAAGGTGACACGAAATACCAGTGATCCTCCCCGCAATGAGCAGCCGAGGTCCACACAGCGTAATGCAGGCATAACTACTCAGGAGATTACCTTGGCCTTGAAAAAATTACGCACAGAAAGGATCCCGGACAATGAGGACCGAGATGCGAAGAGGGCAGACCGACCGATGAATTCTCCAAAAGAGTATAAGATGAAATACACCGTGGAACACAACAACAGTTGTTTCACTTATGAAATCGCGAGCGCGCCATACCCGGACGAGTTTGACTTGGCAGGCCTGCCAAAATATGATGGAACTCAAGACCCATGATCCCATCTCGATACATTTGAAATGCTTATGTTTGTATGACGGATTTTTGGGCCCGTCGTTCCTCGGCTCTTTGCTGCCACACTTACGGAAGCATCCCAAAAATGGCTCCATACTCTAGCAATCAAGTCAATTCACAAGTTTGAAGTTCTCGGATGTAAGTTCGAGTTGAACTTCGCAACTAATAAGAATCAACTGAAGTCCCAATTCGCCCTCAGTAAGATCAGGCAACAACAAGGAGAGACCCTCCAAAAATATTTGGATAGATTCAAGGACGTCGCTTTGCAAGTACGGTCACTACCAGAGAGTGTACACGTACACTGCCTCATCGATGGCCTCGACCTAACATCCTGGTTGGCGAAGTCAATTTTCAAAAACTGGGTCTACACCCTCACCGAGTTCAACACGCGGTCAAAGCAATACTTAGAGGTGGAGCAAATGGAAATAGCCAATGCGACCGGGAATGGTAGGAGGAGAGATACACCCCCACGAGGAAAAGGACAATCCGAAAATCGGCGAGAAGACTCCCGCAGAAGAAATTCAGACAATAAATCTCAGAGTGAAAGGTTTGAAGGGAAAACGAAGTATGATAAATACACCCCTATGAAAGTTTCACGTTCCCAAGTGTGGAGGGAGGTAGCGTTGATCGAAATGAAGAAAGTCAAAAGACCTCGACCTCCTCGAAATCGAGCTACTACGGACCAATCAAAGTTTTGTGCCTTCCATGATGGACCAGGGCACACCACGAATCAATGCTACGAACTCCGAGACGCCATCGAGAAATTCGTCCAAGATGGCAAACTGTGCCAGTATGTGATTAAAACTCAAGGGAGAAAAAACAACAAACGCAAACAAGGAGACCGGAGTACCAGCTCGGCCCCCGACCAGAAAAAAGAAAAAAACCGGTGACAACCAGCTAGTGATGACGAAGAATTTCCCGAAGCCGAGTTCAACTGCAATATGATCAGTGGAGCCATGGGCGAGGCGGAGATACTGTAAGCCAGCGCAAGAAATACTTGAGAGAAATCCTCTCTGTAAGGGACCTCCCAAAATTTAAAGAAGATCTTAGCAAGCCGGTGCCTCCCCCACTACTTTTCTCAAAGGAAGATTTGAAAGATGTGGTTCCGGGCCACCAGGATGGCTTGGTAGTCATGGGAACCCTGGTAAACTGCCGGGTAAACAAAATTTTCGTTGATGCAGGGAGCTAGACAGACATCATTAGCTGGGATGCTTTCAAAAGGATGAAGCTGGATCAGGAAGATTTGAAACCATGCAAAACAACCCTCATAGGGTTCAATGGAAAACATTATCCTCCTAAGGGATATGTCGACCTCAGGTTGACGTTAGGAACTAAGGAAGATTTCAAATTAGAATGGGTCAGGTTCATAGTAGCCGACTTCCCTTCCCCGTATAATATCATACTAGGAAGGCCGACTTTTCACAATTGGGATATGTTAGTTTCCGCAAAGCATCAGAAGCTGAAGATGGTAAACAAAAAAATAAGGTTGTTATGATTGCCGGGGACCAGAAGGAATCTCGACAGGGCTATTTCGAGATAGTCCAAGAGGGTGAAGGTGGACCGTCATCTCCACCTCGGATTCGAAAAGTCGAAAGAAGACAGTTAGGATGGCCGGTAAGCATGGTAGAACTAGATCTACGAGAAGAGTTCGAGGTCCCACGACCGGAGCCAGAAGGAGAATTGGAAGACTTAATACTGGGAAACGAGCCCTCCTAGATCACTAAAATTGGCGGAGCGATGAATCCGGAGCTGAAAGGCCGATTGAAGGACTTCTTGAAAAAGAACTGAGATATATTCGCTTGGACGTCGGTAGAAATACCCGGCATCGACCCCAACTTTTGTTGTCACAAGCTGGCTATCCACCTAGGATCAACACCTATGGCACAGAAGAAGAGAAAGCAAGGAACAGACAGGTAGATTGCACTTGAAAAACACGTCAACGAGCTAGTGGAGGCCGAATTCATCCGAGAAATACAATACACCACATGATTATCTAATGTGGTTATGGTAAATGAAGGGTGTGCACGGATTACAAAGACTTGAACAAAGCCTACCTGAAGGATTCATATCTGATGCCCAACATTGACCAACTGGTCGACAACTCGGTCGGGTTCCAGTTGTTATCCTTCATGGATGCGTACTCCGGATACAACCAAATCGCAATGCATCTGGAGGATCAAGAGAAGATGGCCTTTATTACCGAAAAGGCTAACTATTGCTACAATGTGATGCCTTTCGGATTGAAGAACGCCGGGGCCACATACCAAAGAATGATGAATAAAGTCTTTGAAGATCAGCTTGGTCGAAACGTGGAATTATACATTGATGACATGATTGTCAAGTCCAAGGACCTAGACGACCATATCAAAGATTTGAAACAAACCTTCGACAAGTTGAGGGCATACCAAATTCGTTTGAACCCGGCTAAGTGCGCATTTGGAGTCCCAGCCGGGAAATTCCTGGGATGAATAAAGTCTTTGAAGATCAGCTCGGCCGAAACGTGGAAGTATACATTGATGACATGATTGTCAAGTCCAAGGACCCAGACAACCATATCAAAGATTTGAAACAAACCTTCGACAAGTTGAGGGCGTACCAAATTCGTTTGAACCCGGCTAAGTGCGCATTTGGAGTCCCAGCTAGGAAATTCCTAGGGTTTTTGTTGACAAACCGTGGAACTGAAGCTAACCCAGACAAATGTAAAGTCGTGCTAGACATGAAAGCCCCAAGAAATAAAAAAAAGAAGTCCAACAGCTGACCGGAAGACTGGCAGCGTTGACCAGGTTCTTACCAAGATCAGCTGAAAACGCCCTTCCTTTCTTCAAGCTACTGAAGAAGGAGGCACAAGGGAGTTGGAACCTAGAATGCGAGGGGGCATTCGAAAAAATCAAGCAATGTTTGGCAACTCCACCAGTCTTGTCAAAACCTGAACCCGGCGAGGTATTGTTCCTCTACTTATCGGTGGGTGAGGAAGCAGTAAGTGCGGTCTCGGTCAGGAAGACAGAGAACGGCCAAGTATCGATCTACTTCATTAGCAAAGCATTGCAGAGCTCGGAGCTAAGGTATCAAAAACTAGAGAAAGTGGCTTTTACCTTACTCATGGCGGCAAGAAGACTACGTCCCTATTTCCAGGGACACCAGATCGTCGTTCGAACCAGTCAGCCAATCCGACAGGTGCTCCATAAGCCGGACCTAGCTGGTAGGATGATCAGTTAGGCGATAGAGTTATCTGAGTTCGACATCACATACGAAGCCCGGTATGCGATTAAATCGCAAGCACTGGTGAATTTTGTAAGGGAGCTCACCCCGGCCTCTAAAGAAGACGCAGACGGGTTCGAGATGTGGAAAGTATATGTCGATGGTTCATCAAACGCTAAGGGAAGTGGAGCCGGGATCATAATCGAAAACCCAGAGGGGGTCGCGATTGAGCACTCACTTCATCTCAACTTCCCAACCTTGAACAACCAGGAAGAGTATGAAGCATTGTTGGCCGCGCTGAACTAGCAAAAAGAGCATGGAGCCCAGAAAGTTAAGATCTTAAGCGACTCTTAGCTCGTAGTAGCACAGATCGAAGGAACTTACCAAGCAAAGGGTCCTTTGCTGGCCAAATACCTAAATAGAGCGAGGGAGATGATCTCCGACTTTGAAGAGGTGACGGTCACCCACATCCCACGAGAGGAGAACACTAAAGTCGATATCTTGTCAAAGCTTGCGAGTACGAAAGGTCTGGGGAACAACAGAACCGTGGTTCAACAAAACCTTGCGGAGCCGAGCTGTGTCATGACCATATCGGCAGCTACAGATTAGAGAAAACCAATTGAAGACTATTTAGAAAGAGGAATCATCCCTGTTGATTCTACCGAAGCAAATAAGTAGGCTCGAGAGGAGGTGTTTACATTCAGCCGATGGTGGACGATCAGTTATACCGACGAGGCTTACACTCTCCAATGATGAGGTGCTTGAATTCAGCCGATGCCAAATACATTTTGGCAGAAATACACGAAGGAATCAACGGCCAGCACATGGGAGCAAAACCTCTAGCCAGGAAAGCTCTACGGGCTGGCTATTACTAGCCAACCATGGTAGCAGATTCCAAGGAGTTTGTGAAGAGATGCGACAATTGCCAAAAGCACGCCAAGATCATTTGGCCCCCCCCTGCGGAATTGAAGAGTAACTCGGCCCCGTGGCCTTTCTACAAATAGGGAATGGATCTTTTGGGACCATTCAAAGCAGCTCCCGGGCAACTCCGATGGCTAGTTGTAGTAGTCGATTACTTTACAAAATGGATAGAAGCCGAGCCCTTAACAACAATCACTTCTGCTCGCATACAGCAATTCTTCTGACACAGCATCCTTTCCCGATTCAGGGTTCTTGCCGAGGTGGTCACGGATAATGGGACCCAGTTTGTTGATAAAGGCTTCCAGGAAATGATCTCGGACTTCGGCATCCAGTAAAATTTTTCTTCCGTTGAACATCCCCAATCAAACGGCCAAGCTGAAGCAGCGAACAAGATAATCATCGATGGCCTAAGGAAGCGGATGGAAGACGCGGAATCCAGCTGGGTCAAACAGATCTATAGCGTGTTATGGGGTTATAGGACCAGTGTTCAAACTTCAACCCAGGAAACCCCTTTCAAGCTGACCTATGGATATGAGGCAATGATCCCGGTCGAGATAGGCCAGCCGTCATGGAGAAGGTTGAATACTCTCCGGCAAGGCGAAGTGATGAATAATGAGACGCTAAGGACAGAGTTAGATTTCGTTGACGAGGTCAGGATTACGGCACACTGCTGATGTAACACCCCCAATTTCTAACAATTACCATAGTATAAAATTTAAATGATTTTATAAATGAATACTAAAAATTCAAATTAAACAACCTTGGGAGTGTTACCACCGCACTTGTACTAGGACAAGTGCAAGGCTACTTATTACCATAATGAAAATCCAAACTCAGTTAAATGTGATTTATTTAAGAAAATAACAAATAAAGAAAAATAAAAAAAATAAACTCACTAGAGGTCTTGAAGTTCTTCCTCACTACTCACTGCTAGCCCCAACTCTTGGCACCTTTGTTTCTCTGAAATTCTGCTCCCCAGAAGGATCATCACGACCCGTGAACACAAACATCGAATTGCTTTGTAATCCTAATAAAACAAAGCAATATAGAGAAAACAAAATATTTACATAATAAAATATCTTCCATATATATAAATATATATACATCCAAAAAAAATTATTATTCTTTATTCAATTTATTTAGTGGGAAGAGAACCATGGTAGACCCCGGAAACCCTACGCTCCTACCCCGACCCGGAAACCCCGCGATCACAACTAATCAAATTTGGCCATTAAGTATTTCTTCCTAGTGTGCACATCTCTTCCCAAAGTTGCTACTAGCGTCTCGGAAACCCCGCGTACACCACTTTGGGAAGAACGGATACTATTTTTCACATCGTATAAATATCGAAGGCATAAAGCCCAAAGGTTGTGTTCATCACTTTGGGAGGTACCATCCCAAAGCTATCTTCCCACTGTTAAATTATTTTTAATACACATCTAAATTCTCATAAGTTCCTATAAGGTTGTCATAAGAAATTCTCATGACCATCATTTAAATCTCTGGCTCTACTCATTATCCATCTTACTTATGGGTTCCTATAAGGTTGTCATGAGAAGCTCTCATGACCATCATTTAACTCCATGGCTCTACTTATTATCCATTTTACTCATGGGTTCCTATAAGGCTGTCATGAGAAATTCTCATGACCATCATGGCTCTACTCATTATCCCTTTTTAAACTTATGGCTCTACCCATTGTCCCTTTTTAAACCCATGACTCTATTCATTATTCCTTTTTAAACCCATGGCTCTACTCATTATCACTTTTAAACCCATGACTCTACTCATTATTCTTTTTTAAACCCATGGTCATAATATATTATAATTGATAAAATCTAGAAACCCAGAGGAACAGCAACGTTTAGGCATATCTTATAATTAAGACGAGTGGGTGTTGTAATATAGGTTTTCAATTGCTTGCTCATATTTCTCGCACAAATGACTTTGCAAAGAAAAAGAAACAAACAATAAAACAAACAAAAAAGCAAAACAAGAAAAGGAATTATATGTATATATATTCAATTACCTAAAACCGATCAGAGCAACGCACAGGCACCTATAATCAATATTAATCGACTTTGGAAAGAAACTACTCGCGCAAATCGAGAAGAAGAAAATGTATTTGTACACATATTCAATATTAATTCCTATTGTTTTAGGGATTAGGATTACCTGATCTCCGTTTTTCCTAGCGACCTAATTTTAATTTGATGAGAGTATAGAAAGAGGATTTGAGAAGAAAGGTAGCGGAAAATAAAAGTGTCGAGCGTTTTCTAGGTTTTAGCGGTTAGACTTAAGTTTATAGCAGCTAGACCAAAGTTTATAATGAAAATCTAGGGTTTTAGCTATGGGTTGGGCCTTTAATTATTCCTAAATAATAAAAAATTAACAATACATATATTATTAATTTCTAGATTTTACTATATTATTATTATTATTTTATCATTATTATTTTATTATTTCTATTATTAATCAGGGGTATTACAGTTGAGATATGGCCACCAAACAACTCATCGCGACCAAGTACAATCGAAAGGTGAGGCCCCGGTCTTTCAACAGGGGTGACCTAGTACTTAAAAGAGCTGACATCGAAAACAAAAACGCCAGAGATGGCAAGCTAGCAGCAAATTGGGAAGGCCCTTACCGGTTAAGGAGAAGCTCGACAAAGGAGCTTACATTCTGGAAACCCTGGAAAGGAAGCCAATCAAAAGGACGTGGAACGCCGACAAGCTGAGGGTCTACTATAGCTAGACTGTGCTACCACATGCATAATGTAATACCCCAGATTAATAATAATAATAATAATAACAACAACAATATAGTAATAATAAAAATTTAGAATTTAATAATGGTTGTATTGTTTTATAATTTATTAATTGGCAATAGTTATAGTAATAATACAAATTTAGAATTTAATTGTATTGTTTAATAATTTATTAATTGGCAGTAGTTAAAGAGCCCAGCCCATAGCTAAACCCTAAATTTTAATTATAAATTGAGGTCTAGCCGCCTAAACCTAGCGAACACTCAATACTTTTATTCTCTGCTACTTTTTCTTCTCCACTACTGCATCCTCTTTTCGTACTCTGCGTCAATTATCCTTCTAGGAGGTTAGCAAAACGGAGACCAGGTAATCCTAATCCCCATAACAATAGAAATCAATTGCCATAGGTTGTATTTTAAATTCAAAACTATAGGTGTTGCGCTGCATGTAGACTATTAATCACAATTTGCCTTCCTCGAATCCCGTGCATCTCTTTATTTGAATTTCAGATTGTTGTGTGTTGTATATACAAGTAGGCTTGATCACAATTGTTGTTTGAATTTCGTGTAAGTATATATATATATATAATGTATACAATTGCCTGTCTGCTTCGATTCGTGTGATTGAACCTGTACGCATGTTGCTTGATTTCCCTCGGCATATATATTTCTATATCTAATATATACAATTGCTTTTGCTTTGATTCACGTGATTAAACATGTATGCCTCGGCATATATATATTTGAATTGATTACCCATATATACATGTATATTGATGGTCATGAGAATTTCTCATGACAACCTTATAGGAACCCATGAAATGAGTAGAGCCAGGGATTTAAATGATGGTCATGAGAATTTCTCATGACAACCTTATAGGAACCCATGAGTAAAATGGATAATGAGTAGAGCCAGGGAGTTAAATGATGGTCATGAGAGCTTCTCATGACAACCTCATAGGAACCCATAAGTAAAATGGATAATGAGTAGAGCCAGAGATTTAAATGATGGTCATGAGAATTTCTTATGACAACCTTATAGGAACTCATGAGAATTTATTATATGTGATTAAAAATAATTTAACAGTGGGAGGATAGCTTTGGGATGATACCTCCTAAAGTGATGAACACAACCCTTAGGCTTTATGCCTCCGATATATTATTTGATGTGAACCGATGATATCCCTTCTTCCCAAAGTGGTGTCTGACAGGGTTTCTCGAGACACTAGTAGCAACTTTGGGAAGAGGTGTGCACACTAGGAAGAAGTATTTTATGGCCAATTTGATGATTTGTGACTTGCAGGGTTTCCCAGGTCACAGGGTAGACTGGTAGGGTTTTTCGGGTCTACCATGGTTTTCTTCCCACTAAATAGACTGGCAGGGTTTCCCGGGTCTAAATAAATTTAAAAAGATAATGAATAATGTTTGATGCAATTACCATATGATTATATATATTTGCTTTGATTAATATATTTAAACCATTTAAATTGTGTTTTATTAGGATTACCAGCTTTTCTGATTTTTGTTTGTGTTCATGGGCTGCGATGATCTTTCGAGGAGCAGAATTTCAGTGAAACAGGTTGTAACACCCCCAAATTTCTAACCATTTATAATAGCATAAAACTCCTAAAATCATACATAACTGTGAAATTTAAATAAACCAAATTTGGGAAATGTTACCGCCGCACTTGTACTAAGACAAGCGCAAGGCTAATTACATTAAAATAAAACCAAAGGCTAAGGTTCAACTAAAGGAAATATGTCTAATACATTTTATTGAATTCATAAAAAAATCTATAAAGTCTAGAATTAGCTAGAAATCTCTGAGTCGTTATCCTCACAACCACTGCTAACCCCATCCTTTGTACCTGTTTCACCGAAAATCAAGCTCCCCGAAGGATCATCACAATCACACAAACACAAAAGTCGAAAGCTGGTAATCCTAATCAAAAACACAATTTATATAGCTTAAATATAATAATCACATAGCAATTGAATCAAATATCAATTTCAATATTCATCATATATTTATATTTATATATATATAGACCCGGGAAACCCTGCCAGTCACAAATCATCAAATTGGCCATCATCAAAACATCTCTTCCTAGTATGCACACCTCTTCCCAAAGTTGCTACTAGTATCCCGGGAAACCCTGCCAGACACCACTTTGAAAAGAACGGATAATATCTTTTCACATCGGAGGCATAAAGCCCAAAGGTTGTGTTCATCACTTTAGGAGATATCATCCCAAAGCTATCATCCCACTATTAATTCATTACAATCACATACAATCAAGAAACATTCAATCTTGTCACAATTATCTTTAAAAATTCCTTCATTGAATATATCAATTGCTCAAGGGCATCATAACTTCCCAAACTCATCAATAGTATAATAATTCAAATATTCGATATCAGATCCAACTCAATTTCATTATTATAATTCAAATATCTATCTGAGTAAAGTCTAAATTCAACTATCATTTCCATCATCATAAGTTACAAGATATCAAGATCATAATTTCCCTATCAAAACTCATATAAAATTAATCCAAGACCTCTAGGGACCTAAGACTTCTAGGGATTAGGATTACATATAATATATTTCAAATAAAACAACCCTATGATATATTTAGGATCATAACTACCCTATCCAAATTCATATAAAATTAACCTAAGACCCTAGGGATTAGGATTACCTAGTCTCCGTGCTTCTAGGAGGAAAATTGAGTAGAGAAGAGAAGCAATTTGAAATAAGAAGAAAGAGAAGAAGAGGAAAAGAGAAATGAAGAAATGTTGAGGATTGAAAGTGATTTGGTTTGGTTTGGCTAAGCCCCTATTTATAGTTGAAGTTTTGTGCATTAATTATCACGGGTAATAGCAAAAGTTATCATTAATTATTATCAAATCATTAATTATTATTGGTAATATCAATGATCATTATTAATTATCACAGATAATATCAATGGTCATTATCATTAATCATCACAGATAATGTCAAAAGTCATCATTAATTATCACAGATAATGCCAAATGTCATCATTAATTATCACAGATAATATCAATGGTCATTATCATTAATCATCACAGATAATGTCAAAAGTCATCATTAATTATTACGGGTAACAGTAATGGTCATCATTAATTATCATTAATATTATTTCATTTTTCTTTTTCTTAGGTTATTACACATGTGTCAAGAGTTGGGGCTAGCAGTGAGAAGTAAGGAAGAACGTTCAGTGATTTTAGCTAGTTTTTATTTTATTTATTTTTATTTTCTTTGTTCGAAATTGAATACATTTATTTAAGTTCAGATTTATGTCGATGTAAATAAGTTAGCCTTGCACTTGTCCTAGTACAAGTGCGGTGGTAACACTTCCCAAAGTAGTTTATTTTGACTTTCAATAATTAATCTTAAAAATTATTGCAGTTTTGGTCTTGCGGGGCTCAAGAGCATATTGTTTTCTCCCTTTACTCGTATTCGACCCCTCGGGGGCAGGATTCACATAAGCCAAATAACGCAGCAGCAGCTCCATACCTTGAGCTGCATAATAGAAAATGAAACTGATTAGAACAGAAAACCGAGACAATCATATATTGGAAAGTAAAAAGATTAATCGCGGAACACATAGATGGAAAGTATACGGGGGGCCTGTTTAGGCTCGGTTGAGGGCCGAGAAATGACTGAAGTGACAGTTTTTTATGCCGTGCTCATTGACATAAGCCACCAGGCGGGACACGGAGCCGACGTCCTTAGCAGGAAGGTCGTCTTGTTCAACCTGGTAACTGGTGGAATGCTTGTCATGATGATCATTTGTCCAATACAATGGGAATCTCCATTCCACATCTTTGGACTCGAGGCCGTGAAGGAACCAGGGCTGCCCAGAAATGGCGACAACCTTAAAGAAGCTGGTTTTAAAATGCTTGAAGGATTTAGAGAATGCATGGAAAAGTTTCCTACCAGGGACCCCCTGGATGGAAGCCAAACTCTTCAAATCGGCAAACTTCTTGCCAAAACGAGGAGTAAAGGGACAGAAGAAATAAAAAATACAGGGACCGTACAGAGGATGGGTTTCACAAAGGAATTACAGAGACGCTCAAAAGCTAGAAGAAAACCCCACCCGTTAGGGTGGAGCTATGAAGGAGCTAGATGGAGATAATTGAGGACGACTATTTGGAACTCGATAAACGGGAAGCGAATACCGAGCCGGTGGCATAGTCCCGATAGAAGAAGAAGAAGAAGAATGAGGGATTGGTTCCTTCTCGTGCGGAGCATACAGGTTCCCCGTCGGAAGGAGGACATAAGGTGCAGCCAGAGGTCTCTCCCAAGTCGAGCCTGGTGAATCAGACTGGGACATCAGAGAGTGTGTCGTTAGCACGCCATAAGTGACCCAGGGGTATCTCCTGAGTAGGACTTGAGGGGGACGCGGCATATGACTCCCCAGTGATGGAAGGTGTCTTGTCAGATGACGAAGGTGACTCCATATATACCTATATGGCAACAAAATCAGAATCAAAATCCCAATTATATACCTGAAGTATGCAAGCTACTGCGTGAGGGTAGAATGACTAGACTGGGATGAGGTTGATTCCTAGCGGCCGGGGTAGGATCAGGGGAAAACCTATGATGGCAGAAGCCTAGAGTAGCGTTCGCTAGGGAGTCCTGACCGCTCGCGATGTAATGGGAGCTTGAGGCAATACAGTCCCAGCAGGGGCCGAGGTATCCATCAGGAAGGGATTCCAGCCTAACGCGAGGGGGAGCCTCATAATAGTTGATGGGCAGTACCGGGATGGCGTCGGAGCCACCTCGGCTCTCGGTGCCCGACAAAATATTGGCCGACCATTCATTCTGGAACCTAGCAGCGGTAGAACGGAACTCCTTAACACTCCTCCTACCAGGCCCGCCGCGAAGCAAGGTGGCTAACCTTTGCTCTTCAGTCAGAGAAGAACCAAATAACCAAAAACTGGCTCTAGGGTAACGTGCACGTAATGACTCTTCTTCTTCTGGAGTTAGTGTCTGACTTGAAGGGAGCAAGGGGTTAATCCTATCCATTGTCACCAGAAACTGAAACCTAGAGTGGCACAAAAGGCTCGATAAGGGGGGAATCGAAACGAGACTAGACGACGGATACTCCTACGCACAATGATACACACCCAGAAAACCCAAAGACAAGCTTACCTACGTACGATGAGGAAGAAGCGAAAAGTAAAAATCGCAGAACCAACGAATTTCAAAATGAAAGCAGATAAATGGTGGGGAGTGTAGGACATACTTGAATAACTGAAAGACGAAGAAGTATGAAGCAGCAGAATACGAGAGTCGTTGAGAGGTTTTTGTGTGCAAGAAACCAAAGTTTTTCAGAGTACAAAAGAGAATGCCAAGAACGAGTGAAGTGTGAAGAATGGAGGGAAATACGCAATGATACTAAAGCGACGAGGGTAAAGGAGACTATTCACCCTAAAAGCAGGGCTGACGTATGGCATACGACGGGTGCATTAAATGCGCACGAAAATCGAGGGCGGCTAAGCGTGGCGGTTATAACCCCCCGCCAATCCAAGGAGGCCAGGTGTCAGGGGGCAATGATGGCGAATGCAGAAGAATCCTTGCCTCGAAATCAAGCAAACCCCTTGGCGATCACCTCGGATCCTTGAACCCCTAAGCGGTTATTCAAGCGAACCCCTTGGCAAGTATCCTGGATCCTCAAAACTCTTGACATTACCTCGGATCCTAGTGAATGACTTCCAAAGCTGGGGTCAACGTAACCCAACTCGGCATGGTATGACAGAGCCGCAAGAGGGCCAAGGTCACGACCAATTATCTAGGATAACCTGCCTGGGGGCAAAATACATCCCGGTAGATCAAAAGCTTGAACTACTGGGCTAGGGGACAACTGTTACGGACCTGTATCAGGCCCAATAGCAGGACGGTCCAACAATGGGTATAATGCATATCAGAATCTATCTACTATAAAGGAGGATCCTAACTCTCCCATAATCAAGGAATATCTTTAGATATGATATAGTAGTTAGGATGCTCGGGCCAAAGATCACACGAGGCCCACGATATCCAACCTAAGCGTACACCCTATAAATACGAGAGTCGCGCCTTAAGGTACACACGTTCTAACCCTGAACTATTTACATACTGTCACAATGTACACATACATCACCCCCTTTGGCGAAAGCCTAGTCTGTGTACAGTGATCCCACACTCTTCTGATTACCTACCTCATAGTAACTCAGATCGAGCATCTAGATCCTACATCAATCTACTAGTCTATCAAGCTAGACATCTATATTCTATACTAGAACAACATTAATTTCTTGATCTTACATTAAGTGAGAAACTGAGAAGCACTTTCTCATATTTAAGATAAAACTCTCCTCCTATACTTAGCTTAAATATTGTAAAAACACTCATACAAATTTTATTTCTCTAAAACAAAACATTAAAATGGGGAGGTAGGTGAAGGGAGGAGATAAAATATTATCGATGCAGTCCTCCCTGTTTGTTTATTTTTAAGGATAATGGAAAAGAAAATTAAACGTTCAAAAAAGATCGTACCGCGTGATGAATCTAACACTGGCTCCCCCTCCCGGACACCTGTCTCGGTACGCGTGTCGCCGCAGTGCTGACTCCACAACAGTCTTCTCATTCTCCTCTCTTCACTCTGTTCCGCAGCCTTCCTTGCTCCGAACCCTAAGCACCGAATATCTCATTCCCGCCCATCCTCTATCTTTTTGGGTTGTCTGACTCTACACTCGGCTCCCTGTCCTTTTGGGCACACTTTTTCCATCATCTCACGTAACTAAATTCTGTTGTTCGCCTTTTTGTGAGCTCTGCGCCCAAAAATTTCTCCAATTGGTACCTTTTTGATAGATCCTGTCGATTTTGAGATTCTCTTATTGTTATGTCAATCGCAATGCAAAGTTGTCGTTGTTGTTGTTTTTTTTTTTTTTTTTTTTTTTTCCATTTTATTTCTAGAAGACCTGCTCCCGTGAAATTGAACTTACGTAGGCGTCAATATATACTCCCGGGCTTGCCTTATCTTATGATTTCGAAGCAGTTAATGGTTATTATAAGAAAATACTGGGACTCTTTCAGGTATTGGGACGAACAAATCAATAACAAATGCTTGGAGGCTATTTAAAATTTGAATGTTACAATGGAGGCAGACTAAGAATGATGGTTCAATTTGCTTTCAAATTTCCAATTTAACTTTTAAAGTTGCAATCTCAACTTGAGGATAGGTCTGAGCCCACTCAAGCTTTTTAGTTTTTACTAAGATTAAAATCTTGTCTATAATCCATTGTGATTAAGAAGTTTGTTCATGCAGAACTGTTGGCTTTGTCGGAACAGAGAATGAAAAACCAGTGAGAAGAGTGGTTGTCAGTTTAAATGAATTACTGTGTGCTTTTTTTACACAATTTAAATGCTGATGCTATTGTTTGGTTTAATTATCTGTTTGAAATTCTTGCTTTTTTCGTTTTATACTAATCTTCTGCTTAGAAATTTTTTTCCTGTTTCAGTAGTGTCGACTGACTAACCGTCGTTAACTCACCATCGTGTGCAGTACTAACATTGTCTTATGCCTTTTGTGTTTTTTAAATGTTTGAAGTTAGATAAGGAAATCTTGTATATAATGAGTACTCGAGCGCTCAGGGGTGCTGCTGTTAGAAGTTACCGGCGGAGAAAGACTGCTCTGGACTTGGACCTTAACCAGGCCCCGCCTGGTGAAAGTCGGGAGCTGGAGGGACCTTCAACTGAGCTGGAGCCTCAAGGAGTTCAAGCTATTCTTCAACCGCAGGTTGGACAACCTGCGATGATTGATGTTGAGGCCATTGATGATGATATTGTTGAATCTACTCCCCGGGCCTTTGCTGAGGTATATCTGACCCCTGTCATGCACTTCATTGCTCTTTTGCTTCCAGTCTTAATTATAAAATTATCGTTGGGAGCTTATTTTATCTGTTCATTTCTCTTTGGTGTCAAGGCTAAAAACAATTCAAGGAGAAACCGAAGCAGAGATATAGTTGATGTGGATTTAGGTACCATCATCCCTTTCTGCCATCTTGTTGCCTAGTTTAGAAGCGTCATGAAATATTTAGTTTCTTTCTTTGTTATGAATTTTGATATTTGCTAAAATCCTTATTCAATTTCATCCACCTTTCCTTGTTAAATTCTGCTTGCATGCTGTCTGTTTGATGAGTTTGAATATTTCCAACTCGTAAAAATATTACATATTACTCATCTACTATTAGTAGCTTTCTTAGTGTTTTTCTTCTGTTTTCCTTGTGATAAATGTGGCATTATTGTAAATAAGATAACAATTATCAGGTAGGAGAACCTTGTAAAGTTTATCTAATAGTCTATCCATTAAACTGTTAAATAAGGTCGAAGGTTATAGGGATATTTGCATATCATGCAAAATTCTTGCTAATCTATGAAAAGACAAAAACTTTAAGAGTGTCTAAATCTTTGGGAATGAAGGTTGGAGCAGCCGGCACAGGTTAAATGATAGCAGTAGTTTTTTGTTTTTTGGGTCAAAGTCACTGAATACGCAGATTGCATTAAAAAATCAAAAGTATTATTTTACGTGGATTATGATGCACATACATTGACTTTTAAATTTGGGGAAATTTCATCTACTTAATCTGATTTGCTATTTTTCATTGTTCCATTTAATATCACACTTTTCAGTACCTGATACCCACTCACTTATTGTGAGTTTTGCTACAAACAAGCTTTCGTCATTTATTTTTCCACATTTATAGGTTTGCTTTGTTTGCTTTCTTTTGACATTAATCTTGTTCCTTCTGCTCTACTATTGTATTATATTTCCATATTAATTGTCAAGACATTCCCTATCAGTCGAGCTTATCTATTAACTTGGATGGAGTGATCAGCTGACTGGTTTGCAGTTGATCTGATCCATTTAAATGATCCCTATGTTTGTTGTCGTTTTCATAGCAGGACCACTCTCTTAGAATTTTTTTAGAAATAACATTCATATTGAGTCTATGAACTATGAAGAGTCTAATCTTAATGTTAATTCAGAGCTCTCCCCCTAATTATACCTGATTTGCCTCTTGCTTAGTTATCAAAATGTGTGAACCGTCAAAAAAAGTTTCTTCATGTTCAAATCTTCTAATTGACTGGCGCTTCATTTGATCCCCCCCCCCCCCCTCACATGTTTAATGCAAAGTTAGTGATGTGTCTTTTATCCTTAATGATAGTTGCTAGCGTCTTCATCTAATTAATGATTATTGCAGAAGACCGGACTAGGGTAACTAAGAATAATCGCAACAAACGCAGAAGAGATTATCCAAGCCAAACAATTATTAACTGTGATCTTTATATAAACTTGGAAGGCAGTAGCAGTTCTATGGTAATAAATTCTCCTGCTACATGTTACATTGTCTTGTGTGGTATGCTTGTTTCTTTGATCTCCAAATGATGACTGTCTGATATATAACATTTGATTATGTGGCTATTTTTTATTAGTCTTTATGTGTTAGAATTTGTATTATCTATATCTTTTTGCTTTTTTTGTTTTCGGTTATTTATTGTTGAAATTGCGTCATCAGAGTTTTAATCGTCATTGCTCTGACCTTATCTGGTTATTTGCTTGTGGTGGGACCAAATTGTACCATTTTCTTAAAATAAATTCTTTATGTATATTATAATCCTATGGCTGGTTGTTTGAAAGTGAGAGTTATCAAGTGTTATAAAATGAAACTGATGCAAACAATGCAGTTTGAGATTGTTAGATCACATTAAGATGGTATTAACTATCGATGGTGTTATTTATATCTCTGTTTCTAGTTGTTAAATGATCATGACATCAACAGCACTGGAATGTCTTCATCCTTTTAAATTTTATGCTGGTCCCCTTCTTCACGCACGCACAGTTTTTTTGGTGCTATTTTCATCATCTTTTGCTGTAAGCTGCTTGAAAAACCATCATTATCATTGGCATCATGTTGCACTAAGCAGCAGAGGATCTTTATTTTAACCTAATGGAATGAAATGTAAATTCTTCCTAATCCTGGGAATCTTGACACCAGCGCAAGCAAATAAAGAAATTATTGATAGCTGACTCTGGATGTGTACTGGAATTCAAAGTGCTGAATTGAATATTCATTTTGCAGAAAGAAAATGTTAGGAAATCTCCTGAACCACCCGAAGAGCCTGTTTTCAACTGCCCAATATGCATGGGTCCTTTGGTTGAAGAAATGTCGACCAGGTGTGGTCATATTTTTTGCAAGAGTTGCATTAAGGCGGCAATAAATGCACAGGGTAAATGCCCTACCTGTAGGAAAAAGGTTACTGCAAAAGAGCTCATAAGGGTTTTTCTCCCATCAACTAGTTGAAGGTATGGCCAAAAGCCACTAATTATAAAAAGATGGCTGAAGTGCTTCCTTATCTTCTTGGCTTGTTGCATGTAATAACTTGATCAAGAAAAGATAACCCGCAGTTAACGTATTTGCGGAAATTTTCCTGTGAATTCATTATGGCGATGACCAATGATGGCTGCTTCGTCGTACAACAGAGCGTTGAAGATAATGCTTAAGAAATCTAATTGTGTTGTGAAGATCACCGGAGCCTAGGTGGCTGTGCAGTTTTTAATATGTTATTAATGGGACGTACTAGTGATTATCAATATTGTCCTTTGTTTTGCATATGTTTGTCTCTGATTACGGCCTTTTGCCACTATGGATAAGCTATATACCAGCAATTTTGATAACCAAAAGGTAAAGAAGCTTAAAAGAAAGGTACAAAAATAATGCAATTCATAAGATTCCGACCCCCTCTGCAAGCCAAGCAGTAAGACAGCCCTCTAATTGAGTAGTCACAAGGATAAGGCCTTTTCCACGCAGTCTGTGTCAATAAACTCTTGTGATCAATTTTGGAAGGTGTAATGGTAATGGCGATTGGTAGAGAAGGTTCTTTACTTTGGCTTGTGAGTAAAAATAATCTTCATTATAAGAGGTGCCTCATAGGGGACAATAAATTCCCATATGAACGTGAAGACCTGGAAACGACCCTTGACCTTGAGCTTGGGAGGTGTAACAACTTGTTCAATTAATCTGAATTAATTAAGCATAAATGGACTGAAAATGAATAATAAATAGGGTGAGGTGTAAATTTGACGAAGTTATAGCGAAATGGCACCTGACACGTTTGTTCGAGTGTGAAAATATACATGGAAGTTAATGGGGGTAAAAATACCACATGTCAACTCCCTCAAAAGCCGTTGATTTTTCCATTTGTGGGTCCTACCCCTCTACCTCATGTCATCTTTCTCACAACCCCACCTTCTCTCTCTTCAGTAGCATCTTCACTCCCGTATCCTCTCCCTCCTCCCTCACCGCCGGCGTCAGAAGACGTCAAAAACAAAGGGCTTCTATGCAGTATTACCCACTGTTTCATTCTTTTTATTCCTTAGGTTAATCCCTCGTGAGCCTCGAAGCAAGCCTTGGAAATAAAACACCAGATTGGTGAATCCCCATGAGAAGCTGACCAAGCGAGATTCTGTTTCTTGAAGCTCTTTTGAGATTGAGGGATATTAAGTTGCCACTGGTGGCCTTCTCAGAGAGAGATTTTATTTGAGAAGGCCATTGGAAACCATAGGAGAGACGTGTAATGCTCAATTGTTCTTGTCTTCCTAGTTCTTGAAAGCTTCGAGCATGGTTTGGTTGGCTGTGAAGTGGGCGAATTGGTAGTAAGGTGAGACTCTATATCTATGAAGGTTTGTGAAGGCAGAGAACTCTTCTTCACTTATGGGTTCTTCCATGAGCATGACGCCTTTGAGATATAAGGTACTCCTCTCCGGTCCTTTGTAGTGCATTGCAAACGATATCCTGTATTTAGGATTGAAGGTAGTAGTCTATTTCTACCTGTACGAATCACCTAAATTTTATGGTGGCTTGTTATAACTTTCTTGTCCTTAACTAGTAATTAATTTAGACGGTTTAGATATGTGCCATATGGATGCCAGGAACTCTTTTATGGTCGGAAAAAGTTTCAAAACAAGTTTTAAACATGGCATGTATGTATGAAAGCACCGTGCCAGAAAATTTAAAGCTCAAGTTGGGGCCACTTTGCACCTCTCGTTCAACTCTCCATTCACAATGCAAAGGGGATTGGCGCGAAAGAACGGCGAATTAGACAGCAATTGAACGATCACTCTATGAGTACAAGAAATTAAGCATAAAGATTGTATACTCATCTTGAACCCGTTGCTCAGTTGTACCTGAATTTCCCCACTCTAAAACAATTGATGAAAGTAAAGTCGGGAAATGGGCCTCGAGTGGCGCCTGTGGTAACCAAAATTGATTCGCTGCCTAGTTCTTTGTCACCAACAATATCAGAGCATTGAGAGATAAGATTAGTGGCATGCATATGGCGAGTCTAACTGCACTGAAGAATTTTGTGGATGATATTATTGATTTGGCTGGACCTTGAGAATGCGCATCTGTACGGGGGACTACGTTGGGAATTATTTCAACAGGTCAGCCAAAATTGTTTCACGCACATGCCCTCTTGCATCCTTCTCAGATTACAAGGATTTGTTTTGGCCTTCCATCTTCATAACGGATTTGATTGAGTTTTATGTCTGCCAAAGTTCTGACACAACTCTCCTCTCGACTATGAAACAGACGGAGTTTTAAACGTAGGTGGAATCTCCGAAACCAAATTTGATTTGGCGAGTTCAAACTTCTACCTTCTAAATAATAAATCCCATTTTAGATTTACATCCATTATAAAATTATCTTTAATTTAAATTCTATATTTATTAACATAAAAATTATTTTTTAAAAATAAATCTAGGCCATCTAGCTATAATACAAACGGTCAACATTTCATGCTGATCACCCAAACTGAAGGAAATTAAAACTTAATTGCAGGGGCGTTCACTAGACAAAGAATTAATATTTGTTTGATGTTTCATTTGACATCTTCTAATTAGACATAAATCAATGAACTTCTATGCATTATATGAAATATACTCCTCTGTCTCAATAGTTTTATTAGACTATAAAATAGGAATATTATATTAAGGATCGGATGGGTGGAGTATAAAATATCTTATCAAGTGATTAGCTAGAAATTTCATTATACATACTGAAATTACAATACATTTCATGCATTTCTTATATCAGTTCTTAAATTCAATATAAGCGATATTCATTTAAAATGCAGTAATTTATAAGACCACATAATAATGTAACATAAGATTACGGGATCTTTAGTACTAGTTTTATATTTCAATATACGATGTTTAATTCTTCCATCCGCTGTTTTGTAATTCTTAATAAATATTGCAACTCTTAATAAACGGGAACAGAACCATTTCCCCTTCTCTGGATAGGACACACGGATGCCATAATTTGACGCCACAACGCCATTGAAACCACCAACTTTGGTCTAACGGTACAAAATGTGCCCTTTATCATTGGGTTAGAGGTTCAATAACCAACTCAGGCAATATGCCTGCCATACAAAAAATTTACATGAAGGGGAGGATTCAACAACGCAAATTTACAAAACGGTGTTTATGTGTAGAGCTTTAAGTAAGGAAGTAGCCATCTGTTTGACCAACACTTGGCCTCCCGAGCTTTGTCCATCTCTTCTTTCCTCTATTAAGTTCTGTAGCTTCTGAGGCAAATCATTCTCCACAATCAGTTTCTTAGGCTGAGGGTGGTGCTCATAAACAGCCTGCCACAGCAATTTAGTTAGAGACCCTGCTGGGTAAAACATTTCAAACAGATACTTTGCATGGACACAATAACATACTTTTTCTAAACCACCTTTTCGTGCCATGTAAGCATACAATTATCAGGCATTATCAATCCAAATGTGTCGCTTCGCAGACAGATCAAAGGAAATGCACATTTGAAAATCGCATATTGGAAAGATATGTGAGAAAATAAAGATCAGGCACGGACTCATTCGAGTTGACTCATGCAAAAACCTGATATCTGGTATTATCAATCCGGATCCAACTCTTGTAGTACTATCTATCCAGATTCAGCAATACAAGAATCTGAACGAAGGGTACCGGATACCTGGTTGTAACACCAACAAAGGCAAAAAAAAAAAAAAAAAAACTAGCAAATGTAACATCTAATCATTTAATTCTCAAACCTACTGTCACCATTTTTTGAGTCAATTTGAAGCTTGGTTTGACAAATGCCAAAACACTTAGTCAAGTACTCAAGTGGGTTTTGATAGACTAAATTTGTTTCGAAAGCCTTGTACACACTGGGTATCGTAATAGTACTATACAACAGAGAAAGAGAGCAGAGGTAATTAGGTCCTCCAGCCACTGTGCTATATATAGTTGAATGAGTATAACAAACCTAGGTACAAAACAATCCTAGCCATACATGTGGCACATACAGCTAGCATATCTACAATGAATATATATTACCTATTTACAATAGTCTAATTAACTATTAGCCTTAACAAACAGATATTTTATAAAAAGATAAATAGTATCCCTTTGATAATATGACAAAAAAACATCTATAAAGCTTTATACCCTTGAAACTCCGATGTTTGGAAACAATGACAGTGAAATTACAAAGGTTTGTATTATATTCGACATGTTGGAGAACAATCATCCATTGTTCCTATACACCATTCACTAGAATCAAATGTAAGATCCTGTTCCACTTTGTATTAGTAAGCATGCATCTACTACAAATTTTAGCATATATGACAAGAATCATATATATCCATTTCAGGTAAAACAATAGGATAATTTGTACCTTTATTAGCTTGAGTAAATTAAGACGAGCTATAGCATCTCGATGATCAAGCCTTGCAATCAGTAAAGGCGTTAATCCATTAACAGCTAATGTGGTATTGATCCGTACAGATTTTCTGCAATAATTTGATGGCATGTATAGAATGAAAATAGTAGACAAAGAAATTATTGTTGTGAATTAAAGTCAGCAAGAACCAAATATTCCATTCATTACATGAAATAAACAGAAATGAAATGTGCAAAATTCGTTAAGCTGTGAAGCTTTGTTCTATTGGCCTATGTAAACGCATTTCCAACATAAATAAGGGATCCTCAATTAAAGCATTTCCAGAGAGATTTGTCAGAATAAGGGATCCTTAATCAAAAGCTTAAGTGGGATTGTTTCCGTTCCCTTTATTAATGTTCTAATATCTAGAATCAGATACCAGGTATAACCCAAACAAAAACTTAACAAAACCCTCGCTTCTTCATTCTTCTTGTTTTTTTTCCGCTGTTGTCTATTAAATACCAAATACTAGTTCATCTTCCCTGCACTCATCCAACTTCAATAGAGGCAAGGACCTTGATGCGGTAATTCTTTCTTTCTTTTTTGGATTATTGAAAAGCTACTCTTTCTTTCTAAACTACCCATGCATGATTAACGATTCACAAGGTGAAAAGACAACCAAATCAGGTCCATAATTTATGGGAAGATTAAACAGAAAGGATCTAAAATCCTGTACATACGTGATGATTTTCAAGAATGGTTCCAATATGTGCACAAAATACTGCTCTGGACAAGTCTGGAAGAACTTCACCAGCCTCTGCACTGCATCCTTTTTCAGTAATGCTTGTTCAACCTTCCTGTTGTCATTATCATGAGCCAAGCAAACAGCAATAGAATCCAATGCCGTCACTGACCAAATCTCGTCCTCAAGAAGGTTCAAATAGACATCCAAACCGCCATGGGCCCTTAACTGCTCCCTTGAATTTCGCGATGCATGGGCCATGTCACACAATAGAGGCAATGCATACTGTTTCAAGGGAGAATTTGAGGTGATGAATTGCATCAAATGGGGAATAATCCCATTTTCAGCAGCTTGTTCTTGCCTCCTCTTGTTTATCTTGCATAAATTGAACAGTGCATTCAAGACCTACAGGGGGAACAAAAATAAAATTATAGTCAACTCTGTCAAAAAAGTATTAGTGATGTAACTTATATGCCAGATATTTATGATGTAAAGAGGAGCATACAACCACAATTTTCTTTTTTTTTTAAAATGAAAATAAAAAAGAATTTATGAGAGAAAATCAGAATTACATGAAAGGTTGAAAAGCTTCCCAATAGAGAAGGTGGCGGTAGCAACAACAAGCCTTATCCCACTAAGCGGGGTCGACTACATTAATCATACCATGCCATTATGTTCTATGAACAACACCAAAAGTGAAGGCAACAGAGGGAAAGAAAGAAAGAAAGAAAAAAAGAAAAGAAAAGAACAAACAAATATCACACTAAGATAACTAAGTCAGAGTTACAAGGCATGCTAGACTTATACTTCTCCCTTCAAATGCGCACAGGCATTTTCCCTCAATACACGACTATAGCTAATTCATTTTTATTTATCAAGATTTAAAAGAGGAAATAGCATATATGAATACAGATGAAAGGCAAACTGTCAATCATACATGTTAGTGATTGGTAATTCATATATCAAATAGAAAATTTTAAGTTGTTCATTTTATTCACGGCTAATAACAATAGTAAATTAGTCAGCAATACTGACCTCATGGTGTATCTGTGATATTAAAGGCCCTTCTTTGAGTTGCAAATTTGGTATCAAGTATTTTATTGCTTCAGCACGTTGGAGATTCTCCAAGCAGTTAGGATCAGTTGACAGATGATTAATACACTTCAGTATCTAGAAACATGGAAGTGACCTAAAATTGTCAGAAGTTATTCATGCAGTAAACAAGGGAGATCATAAAAAGAAAAAATTTGCATCCCACCTTTAACAGAATCTGAGGCTCCACCCTATTAAACATCTGGAAAAGACGACTGAGCAAGCTTTGGCTACACATATAAGACTTCACTGTCGTGTCAGCTTGAGCAAACTCAAGCAAAAGATCTGCTACTTTTTCTAGGTACTCCCTGGCAACATCAGCATTCAACGATGAAACCATGTGGGAAAGGAGCCCAGATGAAGTTGCACTGCCTGGTCTAGCATTTAAGACGCCTGAACCAGACAGCACACCTGAAGCTGTCTGAGATACAATCCCAGATGTGGAAGCAGCCCCTTCATTAGACCCAAAAGCCCCTGGTTTCTTTGAAGCAGCTTTGTAAGACACTCTAGAACCAGTGTCAAGATTTCCATTTTCTCTTCCACGTTGGGATACATCTGCATTACCATAAAAGTAACAATCATTTAGATATATAATAATAACGGTCAAATCAAAGAAAAGGAAGAAGCCTAACGGTTAAATCCTAATGAAGTATTATAATTTTCTTTGATGGATAAATATTCGATGTACACTGGCTCCAATAATTAATTAATGTATTCAAACAAGTATAACATTCAGAAGTAAAAGTGATTACGCAATACTTCTGCTCAATGTTTAGATTTTAGCAATTTTTTATGGTGACCATCAGAGAATGTAATTCATTGTGACAAATGGGTATTTCCAGCAAGACTGAAGAAGATTTCAATAATTTGTTGGGAGGTTTCTAAAGAAAAGGAATGATAACAACTTTTGGCAGCGCATAATGTTTGGGTCTTTTGCTTGAACAAGAAAATTACAAAAAAAATAATTTGAAACTTCTGTCCTTGCATCTGACAACAGAGAAATCTTATTGTACTTAATCAATCAGGTTTATAAGAGAGATTATTCTAATAATATTGGAGAAATTATTTTTCATAACTCTTCATCCATTTTTTATAGTTTCTTCTGTTATAACAAATTTCATCAATAGAAGCATAGAATATGGTACATAAAATGATCCTCACTACCTGCAAATTCTGCCATCAAAAAGTCCAGCTCACCATTTGTCTTCTTCTCAGAGGCATGTAGTAAAGGGAGTACACTTTCATGCCTTTCTAATCCTGAAAACTGGCGCACATATTCAAGCTGACCGGATAGTTGTCTAGATGGAGGCTCTTTCTCTAACAAGCTAAGAAGAGGTCTCACTTGCTCTTGCTGTGTAGCTCCCGCCAGTGATAATCCATTCGATGCAGGTTCTGTCAGTTTCAAAGCCCTATCTGTTGATGCCCTGCTAGCAGAATTACCAATACGCTGCTGTCTAAGTTCAACATCTGCTCGAGAAGAATCAGTTTTCCATCGATCCACATTGTCTCTCTCCTTTGAAGATTCCCTGGATGCAACATTTGCACTCTTTTCTGATGTAAATTCAGCCACTGCATTGCTAGATTGAAGCCTATCAACGTCCACAGAGTAGTTACCATCTGATCTTTGAGGATGTGAGGTTGAGGCATGTAAAGGTTCCAAGTGATGGTCAAGTATCCCGTGCCTCACTTTAGGGAGATCCAACTGGTCTGCCAAAGACAGCAGTGCATCATTCTGAATGCTAATAGAATGTGTTGAATCCAAGGGACCGGATCGTGGACGTTGAGCCAGACCATCAACTGGAAATCCAACCCCAACAGATATAGAAGCTAGTCGTGTTGCCTCATTTAAGCTATACAGGGTGTTTATAAGCCTCAGGAGTATTCCATTCTTGGCAGCTATTCGACAAAAGTCATTTCTAGGGGTTGATCGCTGAAGCTTAAAGACTTGCCACATGCCATCAATAGCCAGATGTACCATTTCCCTAAGATAGTGGTGAAGTAAGTTTATTCAGACATTGATGCATGTGATACCAAAAGAACAGTTGAAAGTTCTAAGATATCGTATAACGCTAAAGGTTTTGCAGTCACACAACATCACTGAAGACATGAGACATGGCCATCTATAGAAAATACCCATGCTGCCAGAGAAGAGTTTGCAAAATGTTTATTGCAGTATAAATTGAGATGAAAGTTGCTGATTTAGGAAGCTAGGAATGTCAGTAATGAAAATTAAACATGTATTTTGAAATTATATCTCAGAACAGTTAACAATATACACGGATTTTCCAAGAAACCAAAATATCCATCACAAGTAAATTCATTTGACTGAGAAACCCATAAGGATAAGATTGATTTCTTATACTAAGAATATAACTTGCATATCTATTTCTTAAACATTTACTTTAATGCAACCTATTTTGCATTAAAAACCATATGACAACACTTACATTAACCAATATATATTTCATATACATATCAGTCTTTGTTGCCGTATTCTTTAATTTGTTAAATCTAGTAACAAGTCTTGTCTCATAGGTCCGTGACACCACCGGGTTCTATCAACAACAACCTCTTTAAATATATCATTTATTAATAAATTTTGATCAATAACTTGTTTAAATGTCTTTCTTGGTCTCCCTATACTTTTTTTCATAGATCTAAAGACCAATCACTCAATTCTCTTTTTTTCATTGGCCTTCTTCGCACATATTTGCATCACCTTAAATAATTTTCAACCATTTTCTTTTCAACAAATTCCATGCTAACTTTTCTTCTATAATCATTCCTATATAAATCTGTTTTGTATAACTACACATCTATCGCAACATCCTCTTTCTACTACCCCAATTTTTTGCTCTTAAATGCCCCTTTGACGGCCAATATTTTCTATAACATAATACTGTTGGGTCTCATAGCGGTTCAATAAAACTTACCTTTAAGTTTAGTAGGTACTATATAATCACAAATGGCTTCCTCCATCTCAGCCACCTAGCTTGTATCCTAGATACATGACACTCATGGTATGGTCTATCTTCAATTTTTAACTCCATATCATTTCTAAATTGCCTCTTGTTAAAATTGTAGCAGCTCCCCAGTGTAGTTCAAGATTATATAAATATGTTATACTTCAATATTATATAAATTTACTAAAAAGTATTTTATAAATATGTTCTATTTTAATATTACACATATTTTAAGACTTACTAAATATATCTATTTTATATTAGTGGAATCATGATCTTTGGAACTTGTTCACACATTAAACTGGTGAGGGGTTTGGATCACTGAGCCACTTGTTCACCAATTAAACCAATTAACTCAGTTATTAGTAACAAAAGAATGAATATAGCACTTGCTTGAAATTAACCATTGTAGAATATTTACACACACAAAAAAAGATAGTGATAAGGTTTACATTGTAGAACTATATATTTTAAAAAAGGAAAAGTTAAGAATATTGCGAAGAACTCGAGGGGGGGAGCAGCAACGATAAAATGACAAATTGTGTTGGGTGAAGAAATGTGAAGTCTTGATATTTTGCTAGTCACATATGGATCAAAACCAAAAATAAACTTCTGTCCTCTAAACACTGCCAAGCCAGCTGAGATTCAAAGCCTTTGTATTAATGAACCACAGCATCTGCACACGTTTGTGAGTGCACATGCACGCATGGAAGCCAATTCAAATAATTTGGCTTAATTAACTGATGCACTGATTGTTTAAATACCTCACGTTATGATGGGATCTAAATAGGGAAAATAACTGTCTGATCTATTTGATTCTCTGAATCAGACAAGCTTCTGTCTGATACAATGAGATAGTAGGTGAAGAAACTTTTATAAAGTATTAGGACATCAATTTTCACCAAAACAAAATTTTGGTACGCTAGAATATTCAGATCAGCACACTAACCCTCACTTTCCGAATATCAAAAGATATAAATCACAAAAACCTTCATATTAAGATCGTCAAATTAATAAAATCTCTTTATATTTCCAAAGCATAATAGGCGCCATTTGCAATACCTTCCTAATACGTATCAGATTTGATTATTGCGCTGCAAACAGTTAAAAAGTTATAACAAAATTATCTCCTTAGAAGCAGGACAAAATCAAACCTGTACTTTGCATAATCAGCCTCCAGAAATCCTACTAAAACTGGGATTCCACGACAAGCTATGAACATTTGCAATGTCAAAGAGCTGCACCGAAGGGACAACAATCAATATAGCACACCATCTTCAATATATTGAGAAATCAAGATTGTCATAACAATAAATTCAAACCTTGACTGACAAAGCTGCTGCAGAAAAAAAGCTGCTTCCATGCGAATTTCTCGTGGACGATCAGGTACTGCAAAGCTCATCACCATGGGAATCTACCACAAAATTTTGGAATAAAACTTAGATAAGCCATTCAGATATTTGAAGATAGCACTGATGAAGGATACAGAAGCGTCAGGAGAGACCAGATGTAAAGGAAAATCTATTTCCGTGTTTTCATTAATTCCATGTTGGAAACTGTCTCTCCAATTGTGGGAGTAAGACTACGTACATCTATCCTTCTCCAAACCCCACCTAGTGGGAGCCTTGTGCACTAGGCTGCCCTTTTTCAAAACCCACGTGCTTATTAATACGTTCTTTTGGGCACGTTTTTTGTATATGTTTAGTAAGGCTTATAGAAGGAAGAGTAACTCCATTTTATGCTATTATTTCATTACAAAAACAGAATAATATCTAATCCTTTTTTATTTTCGGTAAGTTCAAAAGTTTGTTTGCTTACCTCTTGAGGGTTAAAACTCACTGACTGTTTAATCCCCACTATATTTATTGCAGCTAGCTTAAGTAGATCACAGCTACAAAGTCACAACTATATAGAGTTTCTTCATAGTATCAGGGCCAAACATGCCTGATGATAAACTATGCCTATGGTTATGAAAAATTATAATGCCCCTCCTTAGCTAAACAGCCAGGCAAACGCCCCCTCATGGAATTATGATTCTATTTTTCAACAGAACTGCAAGAGTTTACAGTGGTAATTACAAAACCCTGATGGGATTATAACTCTATTTACAATCCTCAAGGGATTAATGACAGGAAATCAAGGGAAACTAATGTTTTAATCTTTAGGAAGTTTATTTGAATGAATTTAGTACTTTCGTACCAGAAGAAATGCACAGCTTTTCCAAAGTGAAATCTCTTAGTGCTCTAAAATCAAAATCAAGATTTGATGCTATAATATCTCCTTATCAGGTCATTTTTTCTCAAAAATTCTAACCTCCCCAGATCTCATTCCTTCACTTGGTATTTCCTCATTTAAAACCTATAATGAGCACAGGGAACTGCTTATAATCTCACATAACCCCCAAAAAAAAAAAAATCAATCCACATTTGTTTTTGCACTTGAACTGTCCAATACAATCTCAAACCTGACCAAGCAAGTTCTAAGCCTAGCTTCCATGCATCATTACATGTTAGCTCAGTATCAGCATCTCAGTGACAAAAACTAAGGCTTTACAGTATAAATTATTCCCTTAATTCATTGGTTACCAGCAGGCACATTGCTGGGCAACACTTAAATGGCAATGTTCCATCCATCAAACGACGGTTGTCGCACAAAGAACCATAGGATTCTTCAAGATTTTAACACGTTGCTTCTTTTTTTCTTTTTTTGTTGGGGGGGAAGAAAGAAGGAATCAAATTCAACAAACCCTAATCAAGACTTTAACCTAATAATCAAGAGCATAAAACAGAAACAAAGAGAAAGGGGATGAAAGGACATGCGCACCACTTACCAATCCAACAAGACAAGCATTTTCTTGAAAATCAGTATTATCCTTAATGATTTGATTTATAAGCTGGAGTACAGAACATATGACCTGCAGTAATGTAGCATGTAAGATGTCTGCGCAGTGCACACCAACTACACAAGTGTCATGCATACAGTAATGAAAGCCAAATAAGGTAACATGAGAAACATACACGAGTTTTAGGAACTTCTAGCAAGTCTGCAAGTGGAAGTAAACCATGCTGGGTGACAAAAACAATCTTCTGCTCAGAACGTTGATGAAAGATAGCAATAAGTTTCTGACATGCAGTGACAATCACATCTTCAGATTCGTCCGGTCGCAATGACCCAACTAATTTGCTGAACTCAACAGCCTACAAGAATGATTGCAGTAAATACATCAAATTCTGGGTCAAACTATGAAGCAACGGGGGACCGTTCCAAATTTTGCCAATATTGAAGCACCCTTCAAAGGAAATTTTTTAACGATTGTAGGCTCCAATGAATAGAAATAGATACATAATTACCTAGAAAAAAAAAAATCCTTAAATTGATAGAGAAATTATAGAAATGTAGGAGGATTTGGAAAGAGAAGAGAGGAGAACAGAAACAGAGGGGAAAGAACATAAATCGGGTGATGCTCATTCATTCATCATAACAAGCATAGAGATACAATGGATAGTTGTATGCCTTACATAGGCAATACCTCTAGTCCCAACTAACTACCATTGGTTATTAACAGCTAACTAACTACTACAACTAACTCCCTAATTAACTAACTAATATATTTATTAACAGTTTACATATCAATACCCCTTCCCAAAAACATCTTGCCCTCAAGGATGTGAAACAACAAAAACACACCTAAAAAACCATAAATACAAAACTCAAAAATACAAATCTAAATCAATCAAAAACATCCCCTTCGAGATCAAAATCCTTGGTAGATAGCCCTCTCTGAATAGCTGTTTCTCAAAGAAAACACCATTGATGGAGTCTTTCTTGGTTTCCTTCCGCTGTTGTCCCATACCAACAAGAAGAGGAATTTTTTTTTTTCTTGGTTCCCTTAAGCCGTTATCCTATACCAACCAGAAGAGAAAATTTTTTTAACTTTTTTTTTTTCATTTTTTTTTCCACGTCAGATCGCGAATATCATTCTGTCATCAAGAACCGAGTCCGACGGAACAAGCAGTCGAATACCCAGAAGCAGACGGAGCAATCCGACGAGACGAGGCAGAACGGAACTTACCCAGAATCGAATCTGATGATACATGATGATTACAGAACCGACGAACAGAAAAATGACCCAGAAGCAGAACCCATGACGCATAACATGGCAACAGAATCGACGATGACACAGAATCAGTCGACGCATTCAGAGATGATACCAGAATTTAATCGACCAGGCAGCGTGATACCCAGAATGATTTTCAGATTCCGATGAACAGAAACGAACCAAAACGATACCTTAACAACCCAGAATGGTTTCAGAATCCGACGAGCAGAGCCCAGAATTATTTCCGACGCAAACAATGGTAAAGAACCCAGAACCAATCGATGCTGTCCTGAATCCGACGGCAGACCAATTACAGGATTCCCAAAATCTGATGTCGCGAGTAATCAGAATCGAGCGGCGCTGTTTCTGGTGACTCACGACTGAGTTCTTGGTTTTCCTGATTGTTTTTTATTAGTTCTTGCACCGATGAAGAGCCAGAAGCCACGATGCAACCCGACGCTGCTATTTCTGAATTACCAAGAGCCTTTTTTGGAATTCTTATTGTTCATACAGGAGGCTTTTTTTCAGTTTTCTTGATAGTTTCTGGAATGCAGGACCCAGCCGTGAGGAGAGAAGAATGACTCAGGTCTGCTATACCAGATTACCAGAGATCGACAGAAGCATGCCAAGGACTGAGCAGCTCTGATACCACGGATAGAGAAATTATAGAAATGTAGGAGGATTTGGAAAGAGAAGAGAGGAAAACAGAAACAGAGGGGAAAGAACAGAAATCGGGTGATGCTCATTCATTCATCATAACAAGATACAATGGATAGTTGTATGCCTTATATAGGCAAACTAACTACCATTGGTTATTAACAACTAACTAACTACAACTAACTCCCTAATCAACTAACTAATATATTTATTAACAGTTTACATCACAAATACAGAAGACTAAAAGCATGATCCTATAGGTAAAGTATGCACTTGATCATTGTCCTTGTGACATAGCATATTATCTTGATATCTTCTGCTTTGTAAGTATTTACCAAAGACACACAAAGCATGATAGAGAAGGAAGAAAGACTTAATATCACCAAACATGACAGCTAATCCAATATTGTTATAGTCCAAAACCTCCAATAGTGATCAGAGAATATCACAAAAAAAATTAAAAACAATTAGTTGGATAAATTTTTTAATATTATGTCGAAGATAAAGTCAGTTTATTTTAAGGGGAAATCAACAATATGATCTCTATAAATTATATGAGCGAGTAGTTCTCACGGAAACGGTTAACAAGGTAAGAGATAAGTAGCTGGTTAGTTGGAAAAAAGGAATACTAAGCAATAAGGAGGCTTGATGTAAGTGTTCTTCCTAATTTTTCATGTATCAGGTATCAATAAACTTTCATTTCTTTTTTCATTTTAACAACTACCCTCAGGGAGTTTGAGTACAAGACAGCCACTACAATCATGAACAAGTGCCATGTCATTCTCATTACCTCTTGGAAGAAAAGAAAAGAAAACGCCATCATCAACAAGTGCCAAGTCACCAGTTTTGAAGCAAAGATGCTTCCTAAATTTCCTAATTTCAACAATTTATACTTGCCAACAACCAGTATACCTCCTCCAGTGAAAACATTATGGGCATGACGTATGAATGAAGCACAAGTCTGCCACACATTGTGTGGAAGTTTAAAATAATTTATGTACAAGTGGGGTATCTTCTGCCTGGTCCATCATAAAGGACTTACTAATATCTCTAACAACACTCACAGGGAAAAAAAACAAATCCAAAACTAAAATTTAACTGGAGAATATATTGGCAGGCCACAGATTGGGCATAACAGAGCATTTCATGATGAAAAGGTATACCATTGTAAGAAGACATAACAACATGATAGTATCACAAAAAGATAGCTCAAAACATAACTTTGCTCAGTACCTGCAAAGGGAACAGGTTTTCTCCAGGCAATTTTTCATCAAAAACCTGATGAAAGCATATAGTGAGTGCAAGAGTCAAAAAGAATGAGAAAAATGAATTATAAAGAAAGGACTTGAAAGTCTAGACTGAATATCATACCAGACCATCTATATCAATTACATCATCTTTTATGACTCCCATCATTAACCGTAAAAGATTCCCACCACTATTTTCCTTCCCATTTTCCACCTCCTTCTCCCACTGCTTCCTAGCAATAGTTTCCCTCAACTCTTTAGCCAGGTCACTTTTTCCACCATTGTTAATGGATGCATTATCATTTGCCATGTGTGATGTGGATGCAGATGTCGAAGCCTCAGCTGCAGAGTCTCTTGGGTGTTTGTCTGATGGATGAAATAAATCATCTAAAGAGGCATCTCCAGGGGGATCGCTAAATCTGCTCAGCTCATTCCCTTCCAAAGAGGGAACCATCTTCATAGCCTTCAAACAGAAATCAGTCAAGTCTGATATGTTATCATTCATGAAAAACCAAAAGCAAAATACATTTTCTTGCAGAACTATAGCAAATAATTGAAGCATATTGTATCTTGTAAGCTCTTCAATGGACTTGAGCTCCAATCAATTGACTAAAATAGACCTACAAAGTTGTGCCTATAATAATTCAGACCTACCAACATGTCTCTTACTGTAACGAGACTAGGAACATAAAAATAGGGGGCCTATCAGGCGCTGACGAGATTGGTAAAAATCATCTATGGTATAAGCTCTTTCACAACATTATATACATAACAACTACAAAGTTCTTCTCTAACATGATGAGTACATAGCATATACATCTTTAAAGGGACAAAGAGGAAGAAATAATAGCAGTACACAAAGCAATATAATACCAGAGAATTAGAAATGGTATTCAATTCTATAGTACCAGAGATGATTAAGCTTTATAGCTGACTCCTGGCAAGATTTTAAATCAACTAGATGCTTAAGTTAAACCCACTTTACCTTTAGGGAACCATTATCCTGACCTCTTGGTCCAAAACAGAATGATATACTGCCACTGGTGACAGAACTACCTTTTCCCCCAGGCCTTCTATCTATCCCTCTTGATTCTGGAGATCCAACTTCTCCGTGCATTATGACTTCATTATGGTCTTTAGTATTGGGAGTGTCATGATCAGCACTCATCTCAGTGATAGCAACTTCTCCATTAGAACAGGGCTTACTAGATCCAGTTTGTAGAGACAACTTCTCATGAATAGCTAAAGTGAGAACTTGATCTGAAAACACATCATCCTGCTTCTCTGTTTTCTCATTCAGAAAATCAGAATCTGAACCTACGTCCTCATTATGTTTGCTGCCACCAGCAACCTCAATTGACAACTCTTTCAATGGGTTCTAAAACAACAAAATTGAAACCAGTGACACAAGCAAATATAACCAAACTGCTTCAATCACCAAGGTAAAGGCACTAACCACTTTCTCCACCGCTGAGCCTTCACCAGCACTCTTCTGATGGTCAGAAGCTGCTACATCTGCAGAATCATCTTCCTCTATATTTCTGCATGAGGTAACTTACTAACTTTTTGTATAACTCACAAAACTACAACAATTATATGAACTACAAGTGAAAAACATGTTGTCATTAGTCAAAGATGTATGAGTGTATACACACTGACACTAACATGTAAACTTAGAAAAATCCCAGTTCTAGAAAAAAGTTCTCTCCAGAAATATTACATACGCCAAGTGTAATCAGTAGTTGAGACATTTCAGAGTCACTGCAAAATATTTCAACAGAGCTAAAACAAATACAGAATGGTCCATCTTATCCCCATTCTTCTATAAGGATCAGGATCAGGAAAGTTTCAAAAATTAATCAGCGGCTAACCAATGATGGAAAGTGATCATTACAAAGCAAGAAAATAATGTTCAATTACTTCAGTTAGGCTCAAAATCAGAATAAAATGATCCATCCCAACAGGAGGAACATTCAAGAAAGGTATAAAATGTAAACCTCCTTATTTAAAAGAAGAATTGGATTGAGAGAAAGGAGAAATCAGTATAAACAAGAGAACTATATATACTAAAAATGGAAAGTAAAGGGGCAATGATGAACAGTAAATGAACATGATACAATAAATGAAATTAACATTTGATTCTTTGACTTCCAGCTCAAACTTTTGGAACAACCTGATCCTTACATATTATAAATGTTAGTTTTCTTCTTCATGACAAATGTGCTTGATCCATAGGGGTATCACAAATGTTTGTTTTTGGATGGCATTCAACTAGAAATCTTAAAGGACATTGGTCTCCATCAAAATTGACAGTCCTTAGAGAGCAACATCTTAACAGTTGCATTTTCTGCCACTTTACTTGACTTCCTCAAGTAGCCCTTTTTAGAGTCAACAACCACTGGTTTTGATACCAATAGAAGGTACCTTAGCGGGGGGAGGCAAGGTGTTAAGTTGTAAAAAAAACCAACTTAAGTACTTCATATAGCAATCCATGGTACTTAATATGGGACTACAGATTCTACTTGTTGGTCTCCACCAGTTTTCTATATATAATGGAATTTGATCCCAGAATTATTGCATTTTCGCATTTCAGATTGAATTTGGTTTGGCCTTGAGATGAGGTTTATTGTACTTCTTTATGCTTCTTCAATAGTTCAATGAGAATTTTCTTAAAATACTACTCAAGCTTTTGCATTAACACTTAGTCATTGAAGTTGACTCACAATGAAGCTATCCTCTGCGCATGCGACAAATACATTATTTTCTGATGCCTCTGCTTTCAAACAAGGTTATCCTTTAATTCTGAACATCTATGTTTGAACTCTGCCCTTCCACCCCATTGCTCTATACCTTTTCTTCACGCTATAAACTTATATTTTTTCAGCCCCGGAGAACTTTTGTATGGAACCAACTGAGGCTTGGAATTCAACTTTGCAGTTTTAATGATAATCTGATAGTAAGAAGCAAGAAGTCTAAGATCTTCTCATCATTTATGAATTATATGGCTTCGTAAGTTCCTATAAAATTTATACTCCGTATTACATATTGATATTGGTGTTAATCATAATTTGTGAGAAGACTCCCAATCATTAGAGATGTTTAGGCCATAGTAAAGCCTTTCTAATTCTTTTTCTCAATAATCATGTTTATCCCACCTGGTGGGATAAGGCTTCTTCTTGTTGTAGACACAATCATGTTTTCCCCTTTTGCATTGACTGCCTAGGTGAATCAAAGCATTTACGGCATCCACTTATGTTTTCCTTCAAAAATTACACCAAAAAAATGCCATTGATGTGCTGGTACAAAACTAAATGACACAAACAAATAAAACCCTTTGATTTTACACTATGATGGAAGCAATTGGCCTGAAATTGTGGCTATCAACACTCAACAGCAACAAAAGCCTTATTCCACTAAGTGGGATTATTTACATGGATCACATAGAACCAATGTACACTGTCGAAGACCAATTTTTCTGATAAGCCAGTAATCATGAGATCTTGATTAATGACTTCTTTAAGTGTCCTTCTTGGTCTCCCTCTGAATTGTGGCTATGATCATTCCAAGTTTGCCAAGGGCATAAAGCCTAGCCCGAGGCAAATGGAAGATTTTGTACTTTCAAAGAATTCAAAAAAAATAAAATAAAATTGACACAGATCTCAACCTACAGTGTATACCAAATCTCCAACTAGCAATACACAACTAAGAAAAGTACCACTTCCGGCAATGAAAAATGAAAATTAAAACAGGAAAATAGAAAAATTTATCCAGAGAAGATTTAATTAATTTGTTAAAACTGATTCATTGAGCTGAAAGTCAGACACCTGAGACCATGAGAGTCTACATAAGAAGTCCATGCATAGGCATTGCTCCAAACAAACTTTAAATTCCAATACACTTACATTCAAGATACAGATAAAATTAGCAACCAAAGTGATTTTACGGATTAAAAACTTGAAGAAAAGAAGGCATATCTTGCACCAAAAGAAATCCTATAGTAACAGCGTGATAAGGTCTCAAATTACCTACCTTAACGTTCCACTGTGTCGAAGAGATGACTGCAACGCACGCCTACAATTTTGTATCCATGGGTGAGATAACAGTGTCTTAGCATCAGGTCTTTGTCTAGCATCCTGAAATAAGCAACAGAGCTTTACATGAATTTAATATTTAGTTACCAACTAGATGCAGGCCCCGTGTGCATTGAATGAAATCTAAGAAATAAGTTGCACTGGTCAATGGTCATGACTTATAAATAGTGTGGCTTCCTATAAAATGTATACATCAATGTTATGAATATTGAACTTCCATTAAGCAGGGAACTATATTCAAATTGTGGTCAAACTGACCACAATTAGACTAAATATTTTTAATTATGTATATTCAAGAATTTCCTAAAAAAAATTAAATACTACATGAGTTTGGAGTTGGCAATGGGACATGGAAACATAAAACGGAAAAAAACAGGAAAAGTAATATGCAACCAGCACCAATCCCTTGATCACACAGCACACATAAAGAAACACTAACAAACCATTAAGATAAAAAACAATTACCTTCTTAAAACATTGACGCAGAAAATCAGTGATATCAGGAGACAGGCTATCAGGAATTGGAGGATGCTTCATCCTGAGGGAACAGAAGAAGTGTAAGAGCAAGTTTGATTTCTTCATAGAACATATTTTGAACCATAAATTCATTATTGAGCATCTTTTGATGTAATGTTTATTCAGTTTTCTTCATTGCTTTAGCATTGCTTTGGAGGATTATTTGTCCTCCGTTAAGTCCTTCTCATCTCATCAATCAATTATTTTTCCATTAAAAAAATTTGAGTATTTCAAGAACAAGAGAAAACTGCAAATGATCAAGTTCACAAATTAGATGATCAAATGTCAAAGATTTTATTGACCTAATCCATGCAAGAAAGGTTAAAGGAGGCACACCTGAACAATACGAAAGAGAGCTGGCATAGGCTGTAGATCATAATATGGAGGCACACATGTAAGAAGTTCAATAACAGTACAGCCAACACTCCAAATGTCAGAAGCAGCACAAACCCCAGACATTTCTATGACCTGAAAAGGCAAACAAGATCCATCTATTGAGCTATCATATTCAGGCTATATGCTTCACAAACATGAATTTCATATAGGCTTTCAGAGAAGTGACCAGCCCAACCATATTTTTGCCATTTCTTGATTTTGTCCTGGCCGGTCAACCAAACCAATGAATTTCATTTAGGCTTTTAGATAAGTGAAATTTTCCAGCAAATTCATTAGTTTGACTGGTTAAAAAATCAGAAAAAGATGCATTATGCAAAGCAAATAACCAATAACAATGAGAAAAGGGATCCAGAAAAGAAGAATTCTCAATCTAATGGTCCTCCTAGAACCAAAACCAAGTTTCATATAATACCAGATGGAATAGATAACAACATTGGCAAATTACTATATATTTATATAAGAACAAAACGATCAGTTAAGCACATAAGAAACAAATGCATTAATGTGAAGGACAAACCATTAGGGTATGTTTGGTTTGAGGGAAGGGGAGGGGAGGGAGTGGGAGGGAAAGTTGAGAGAGAAATTTTTTCTCCCATCTTTACAAAATTGGCCATAGATAATTTTCAATATTCCTAAAATATACTTTCAACAAAAAAAAAATATTCTTCTCATTAATGGCAAAATGGTCAATGTCTTCCCAAAAGATTTTTCCCCTCCCCTCCCCTCAAACCAAACATACCCTTAAAATTCTGGCACACTACTACAGATAATTTGAAAAGCATCAAAATAACAAGGCATGCTAAACAAGCAATTCAGGAACAGAAAATCAGGCAATTAATACCTCTGGAGCCATCCAATATGGAGTTCCAACAACTGAATGAGTATTAACATCAGCCTCAGTCAACTTTGTTGCTACCCCAAAATCAGCAAGTTTGACTAGACCCTGCAAACAGAAGTTTGATGTATTTAGAAGAAGTAGAAATTACAGGGAAATTCATGCAGTTGGGTAAAAATGGCATCACTATATACACAGTAACTTTACAGCGAATTTTTGTTTTAGCTTTGATATTTTATTGATAAGCCAAAATTAGACCTTGTAAATGTGTCAAGAACAAGGGTGGGGTACAAGGAAACCGATAGTGATAAAGTACAAATTTACATCAAGTATCCAATACCTAACAGCCATGATATGCTCACTGACACCGTGAATACTTGTATACTAAATGCAGGCAGCTAGCAACCATGTTATGCATAATGTTCAATCACAAATAACTAAAATACAAGACATCAATCTTCTCATTCATTGAACATAACTTGGCAGGAAATTTTGTCAATGATTCATTCTTTTTCACTCACTGATGTCAAGGTTGTTCCTTTAAATGCTTTTCTGAAGTTTTTTAGTCATTCTATTTGTGTATTAACTTATCACAGTAACTTGTAAAACTCTTACTTTCTTAATATCATTAGTCATAGTCCAGCAAAAAAATAAAATACAAGGCATTAACTTCCTCAACTTCTCTAATAATTTTCAGAGTTGTTTTATAAGTAACAAGAAGCACAATGATAAGTGAGTCCATAGAAATTGAATCATTTGGCAGCTTGTCTGTAACGGAACTAGCAGTCAAGATTGGATAGTTGACTGAACCTGATGTTAAGTCTCAAGGCAACAAAGGATCAGAGAAAGAAAAATGACTGAAGTCACCAAAAAAAGTAAAACGAATGTCAAAAAGGATGAAGAAATGCAACAGTATGCAATATGCCCCATTGAAATCACAATAAAATGGATAGGGTTTGAATTCAGTTATCAAGAACAACTAAGTACAAACTCAATAGCTCAATGAAATCTTAAATGGAACAATTAAGTTCAAAGAAGGATTTTTTGTTTAATTAATCCCTTAAATGTATTGTGGAATAAAGCATATTAATCAAAGCAACAAGAAGCATCACCAAAGGACAGCCTTTAAATATTAAGACAAGAGCAGGAAGGGTAAGTCAAGAAGGGGAGGGGGCCTTGCCTCTTTGGTTGTCAATATATTTGCACCCTTGATATCCCGATGGATGACACCCTGTTCATGTAGGTAAACCAAGCCTTCCAATACCTGTCTCCTCATACAATTAATTCATCATATATTCCCTAAACTATTAAATCCTAGACAAATAGCAGAAAACAGTAATATTTGCACAAACCTGAGCAATATAAACAGCAACTAATGATTCTGGAAAGGGTCCAAATTTATTTGGCTTGATAATATTAGCAAGTGAACCATTTTCCACATACCTATGAAGTTGTAAGCATATCAAACCCATTAGTAGGTTTGGGTAATCATCAAATGATGCAACGATAATAGCTTTAAAATAGAATTGAGCTAACTTACTCAAGAATAATGTGAAGGTGAGTCTTTGTCTTTAAGGATCCGAGATATTTTACAATGTTCTTATGATTCAAATTCTGCAAAACAAAAATAATTTCCAAAATGACATTGCATAATAAGCATTCCATGGATGCTATCCACCAAGAATGCATCACCAAATATGGAAAGGTCAGCATCAGTTTAATTCTCATTCAAAAAATTTAAAATTTAGTAGCAAGTACAATCCTTTATTAGCTATCACTATTTGCCACAACTCCCATGACATATTTAGAGGCAAAGATAGGTCCCTGAAGATACACACATTCCCCTCCAGGCAGACTGAACAATCTTGAGAATGAATTGCATGTCTATTACCAGAAAAGAACAAGCAAATATATAGGTGAAGAAGGGCAACATTAATGCCATTCAGTCCCCGTAAATCAGCAAGAATATATATAACAAATCGTGCTAATAGAGATCCCATGACATCAGGGATTGAAATGGTCAGAATATCTACCATAAATACAAGATAAAAACAGGGTGACGCCAACGCAGAGAAACCAAAAAATCCCATAAACCACACATGACACTTAGTGATGTTATTTATAAGCAAAACATGCAAGCAAGCAAATAAAATAGTCTAATAAAAAATGAGCGGCATCTACTCAAAAATGATGATGATCATGATCATGATAGTATAGAGCAAAAATAAGAATCAGACAAAGGAAAAATACCTTTAATAAATCAATCTCTTGCTGAAACATTAATGCATCCACCCAATGATAGAGTAGCCAAAGGCAAAACAACAGCCAATCAGTGAAAATCAAATTATGCCATAAAAGCAATAATATGACATTCAGAATTAAAACAAATTATATTGATCTCTAAGAATTGAACTCATATAATGTCTCTCCAGCCATATGTATTTTCGTTACAACTCGGTGAAAACTTAATGAATTCAAAAACCTCAAGCATTACATTACTTCTGATGATATAGGAGTAATTGTTGGAGAGGAAAGGCCTATACTTGACATTTTCTAACATTAATAATTAAATAATAATTATGAAAAATAAAAAAAGATGCCACAGTAAATTATTTGAGAGCTGAAACCCAATACTTAAGGCCAACAAAATTGCTTCCTTTTAAATACAGTATTATCAGTGAAGAATTGAACAGCCTCCAACGTTACTTGCTTGTGAAGATGAACGAGTAATAATAGGTAAGGAGCAAAGGCAAAGCAACACTTGAAATCGTCTAACTTTAATGCTTAAAGATTAAATGAAACATATTATAGAAAAAGCCAAAAAAATCGAGCAGATAAGTCAGCAAGACAGCAACAACTCCAATAGTCAAATTTCCTTGATTCTACAAGTCACAATGGTAAATTAGCATCAACCATTCAATACTCGATACTGAAACCAATAACATTTAAATGAAGGAAGCGAATTATTCAGTCTTGATAATCAACACACAAACTTGCCAGCTTCTCAAACATATTCGCAAGAGGCTACAATAGCTTAATGTTATTAGCAGCTGATGATTACAACAAAAAATGATAAGAATCCTCAATATCGCTTTATTACCACAAAATATTGAACATAAAAAATAAGGGAATTCATATTTAACAATTTCATTGTTCGTGGCTTAAGCACTCGTGATTATTTTTCAAAAACTTCGATTTAAAACACCATAAAATGGTTAAGTGGTAACTGAACAAACTACAACTCTCCACGGTAAGTGAAGAAGTAAATGAAGGTTAAAATAAGGCGTAACTCCAGTGCACATGTGCGTGTTGAAGTGTTGCTTTTGAGTTTTTCAGGCTCCTAATTCATTTCCAAGGTTTTTTCTATTTGCATAATTTATATTCATAATTTACAGTTTTATACTGGTCACAATCACTTCTGCTCATATCTCGGGTCTCTCATCCCAAATCTGGCTTTGACAGACCCCAAAAAATGTCAGAGCCTTCAATTTTTTTCCAATTTGGCCACATACATGGACACAACTGCAGATAATATCATTAAAAAAATGCACAAGAGTAAAAGGCAAAAAAAATAAAGTCTCAACTCCCTGCCCCTATTTCTCTCTCACTCCCAGTGTCCCTCTCATTTTCATCTAGGAACAGGATCAACTCCCTTCTCACAAAGATGCCACTGGATAATTCCTTTTTTTTTCCTTTCTTTTACAACCATCGGACAATTCTATAAGCTTTTATTTTTAAAATTACTAGCTCTAATACGCACACACACACAATGGGAGAAAAAGAGAAAAAACATTTGAAATGTTCAGAAGTCACTTTCTGTACCATGATGATGTTAAGATCCTCCTGAGCAATATTCTCCAAAGAAACTTGCTTAATTGCAACGAAGTCTCCATTTTCTAGGTCCAAACCTTTGTAAACCCGACCATATGCTCCTTTCCCTATCTCATCTCCAAGCATCTGCTCCAATTTTCATATGCAAATCAAAGATCAATTAAAAGAAAATTAAGAACTACAATAAGCCAATCCTTGATTGTGGCAAACTAAACTGACCAAAGGGGCACACTAGAAAGAACTGGCCAGTTGATCTATATAAGCCATAGATGTTTAACCATATACATGAAATATTGAAATAATCCTTCCTCTTCTTGAAATAGGAAATTGAAAACAGATATGCAATGTCAACCATCAACATTTTCAGATTGAAAAAACAATGCCCCAAACTTCCTTAGATTGTATTGGTTTCAAAAAAATATGTATTATCAACTAACTTTGAGTTCGACCATATAATTAAATCAAACCGTGACTAAGCCCATCACTTGTTTCAAGGTGAAAATAAAAATTTACAGCATATGACCCTTCTAATCACATTGCACAATTCCATGCTACTTGCATGACTGGAGTAAGACTTTAACCAATATTTGCCAACACAAAACAGCTCAGCACTGGTCAGAACAACTGAAAATATGAATAGCCTGTCTCTTGAACAAACATCTCAGAACTACCACTGTCAAAACAGGCAATATCATCTTTGACGTTGGTGTACTGACACAATTGTCTGCATTGCCAACCAAATAGCATGACCTGGTGCCACGAAATTATCACAGCTGCTGATGCCACCTGATTAATCCCCAAGACCACTTTAATCACACTATCAATATTCTAACCACCAAGTTCATAAAAACTTCGCAAACCTTCTTTTACTTCTCTCCTGCCATAAACTCCATTTCTAATCACTACCAGTCAATTGCCTGCCAGCTTTCCACAATACCGCACTGTGTTAACACTGCCATCATTCCACTATCAGATTTTCATTGTTATATAATAGTCGTCGGAGTTCCAAACCAGTACTACCAAACAGCACGTGAATCCTAGACGATTCTGCATTCTGGACTCGGACAAAGAAGCATCATCCCCTCAAAAGTTCTTGCATGATCAATTCACTAAATTTACTCTTGGTTTTGGTTAGCAGCTTCCCACGAAAGAGAAAGAGAGCAGGAGAGAAATATAAATACATGTAGAGTAATATATACAGATTGGGGGTGAGATTTTCATTAGAATGACAATGGAACTAGAGTGCAGAAACAAAAACATAGATTACGTGAGCCAGCCGCTAGACTGAAGCAGAGTGAAAATCGGAATGCAGCTTAAAATACTCATTAAACAATATTATTCAGGCCTCGAAGTTTATTGAGCGACAGGAAGATACACAACTGAAATTTTTACAGTGCTTTTTAAAGCCACATTTAATCAAGAACCGAATAGAGACAAAATCAATTGAGATCGGTGAAATCCAAAAGCAGATGTGGAGAATGAAAAACAAAAAATCAAATAAGCATAGACGTAAGAGGCAAATTGGTGGCACGTACATATTTATTGTCGAGGGTCTTGGATTTAATAAAGGCGGAGTTGGGAGCCTGACGTGACATGACTGTGAGAGTGGAGCAGCTCCGTGAAACCCTAGAAATAGTTCATGGGAGGAGGAGAGAGCAAGAGAGCAAGATTCCGGCGGGGAGAGAAAGGGGAGCAACCAGCCAGAGATGAAGGCTCCGATTGGCAGAAATTATGAGGGGAGCTTTAGAAATGGAATATTGAAATTTAATTTGAAAATTAAAAAGAAATGATAATGAGCGCTCCAACTCAGCGTTTGAGGGTGTACTTTCTCGTCAAAATGGTCAAAATCGAATGTTCTGCCTGTGCCATGAACTACGTACAGCTGTTGATACTGCCTCCCCTTCCCATCTTTGAAAGGCTGCGTGCGATTGCGAGATCATGCTTGCAAATATCAGCATTTCTCTAGGATCAACCTTCTCTCTTTTCGTTTTGTCGTTCCTCCGTAACGGTAACTCTTTCACTTTTTTCTCCCTTCTTTACGTAGAAATAAAAGTAAATTTCCTTTTTCCGAAGGGAAGTTGTGATTTCTCCATGCATTCGTAGTCTTTGAGATGTTCCCGAGTTATTAGCCAAGATGGCGGGTGTAAAAAAATTAGAGAAGCCCCCAAAGCATTAGTATAAATTTATTGGCGCGAATCGACGATCGTCGATTTTCAGTTTCTTCCCGGCTCAGAAATAAAAAACTGTACAATTTTTTTGGGGGTAATAATATACTTTCACATGCTAAATATAAGACATAATTTATAGTGCAAGCAATTTACAGGAACCAACCCTGAAGCTCGTCCGTACGGACGAGCTCTCCCTGACCGTCAGATCGATCTGATCAACTACCAGATCGATTTTTTTTAATTTATTTTTTATAAAAAATAATTTTAATAGGTAGAGAATCAAAAATAAAGATAATCTTTCAACTAACATTTTTCAAAAATGATTTTTTTCATATAAAAAAATAATTAAGAAATTAATTGGTTCCGCAAGGACGCAGCCCAGGTAAGTGGTTCCACAATTTACGCTATAAATTATGTCTTATATTTAAAATCTGAGGGAGATAGGTAGTAACATCTTTATTGGGTAAAAAGAAAAATGAAATAAAGTAGCATCTTTTAAATCTCTCTCTTCTATAATATCCGTAGTAATGTGATTAAAAGTCATTCCGTTGTTAGAGAAAATAATTATATTTATATTAACGTCATTAGTCATTAGTGTATTTTGTTTATTTTTTTTTTACCAATATTTATCAATATATATATTTATAACTCTCTTTTTTAGCTATCAAAATTATTTATAGCTTCTTTTATAATGCAATATCAATATTTTATATTTTATATCCATATATTATTAGTTAGCCCCCATCATTCCAAGGGTTATCATGATAACAATTTAGCTCATAAATCAAGGAATTATCATAATTATAATTCAAATTAAATCTGCAAAAAGCTTAATTTCGAAGAAATATAGTTGGCCCCATGATTATAGTAATGCTTATACATATTAATGTCGTCAATGTATCCCATTTTGTGTTATTTGTTTTTTATTGTTAGTGATATTGATTCTTTATCCCCAATATCATGGCAGGTCGCTCTTATGAACCATTAGGAATTGCTCAGTTATTAGAAAGTGGACGGTGACTAATAGGAGGTTACATTTTGATATATAAAAAGTTTGCATGATTTTGCCTGATAAAGAGGTTTGTGATACACGCCTATTGGATTATTGAGTTTTGGGTTTTATGTGCTATTTATGTTATGGTAGTTGTATTCTTCATGCGGAGCCATATAAGGATTGATTATTGTTGGGCTTAAAGTTAAATGGAGTAACATCAAATACCCATCCAATCCAATAGTATAGGCACCTTGCAATTTTCAGAGAAGGGTTTTGCAACGGTTTGCATACTAAGAGTTAATGGTAAGAAAAGGACACACCGGATATTATCACATACCGTGATTGAGTAGTTCTTAATTATATATTCATTTGTTTTTCATTTTATTTAATCCTTAGGTCTATTTTATAGCCCTTTGAAGTAGAAACACATGCTTCAAGATATTTGATGGCATTGATGTCTGCAGAAAAAGTTCAAAACGATGATGACCTTTTAATAGTTCAGTCGTTAAGATTTCCAACCACTACTTCAAAGAGAAAAAAGAGAGACCACACTCAATTGGTTGATAATTGGGATGTAGGATATGGAATTGTCTAATATATTCACCCATACCTTTAAAACTAACAAAGCAATCATCAAAAATAGAAAAATGAGTTCTCATGTGTTGTTTTAAGTTTTTGAATGCGTCTTTTCAACCGTCTAGGTTTCAAGTCTCCTTTACTTTTTTTGGGTACAAGAGTCTATTTTACTTTTAATTGTGTTCAATGTTTTTCACATTATATTAGGCTCTTATAGCATGATAAGTTTGATTTTCTAATTTTTGCCGGTCATAAATATTATTTGGTCAAAATATATACACTGAGATAATCCTCGTACAAACTAATAATCAGCCCCGGATTTATCTAATTAAACAATATGTATGCTAAAATCATGACAACCCCTTAACTAGTTTGTGACAATTTATCATTTTGAATTTCAATTTTGTTGATTTAAGGAGATAACAAAATTTTTACATGTTACTTTCATGGGCGAGATCAACAATTTAATTTAATAACTCTTTGAGCCTTGATTTATGGGGATTAAAATTTTTATTCTTTTGAAATTATTCTAATATTTAATTAGAGTCTTCATTATGTTAAATTAAAGGAATATCATAATGCCGCTGAAATCTGCCTATAAAGTAATATATCACTTCCCCATCTAATAAGATGTGACAAACCCTTAATTAGTTTGTGACAATGTGTCAAAACAATTTTAAATTTTGAATTTGAATTGTTATTTAGCTTTAGCGATTTGATTGAAAAATAGTAGTAATAAAAAAAGATCATATTGAAAATATTAAATTGTTCGTTCATTTAATTTGACAGATTTTTTCTTGCACATTAGGCTAAAAAAAAGATTCACAAATGCTGAGATAAATTTTATTCGGTAAAATCAACATTTGCATTTCAAGCCCCTTATAAATTGTACTTATTTTGAATTATAATGACTCCTTGATCTTTGATTTATTGGGATATAAAATTTTATCTATTACATTTGTGGCTAAAATCCGCATTTAAATATATTACCCGGTGAAATAAAAATTTAAGATTGAATCACTAATGTAATTACTTTGGTGATTTCATTGAGAAAGAAAAAGTAACGAGGAGAAGTGAAAAATAATCCCATTAATAATATTAAATTGTATGTTGATTTAATCTAACATTTTCTTTATTGCAAATTAAGTAGAAAAAAAATATCCGTAGATGATTAAGTGGATTTATAATAACTCCGTAATTTTTATTTGTGAGGACTAAAACTTTTGACTATTATATTTTATTGAAAAAAAACGTATTCGAATATATATTTTTTGGTCAAATACACATTTATGATTTAAGGTAGAATCCCCTATTTCATTGCAATTGGATTGAGAAATAAGGGTGCCTCGGAGAACTCGAAAAAAATCCTATTGACAATATTAATTTGTTTGTTGAACTAATCAAAAGGGACATTAATTTCGAGATAAGAGGATTTTATAACCACAAATTGTTAATTGATAAACTAAACTAAACTCATTGAGAGAAAAAATATTTTGACCAATTATTTTTTGAGTGGAATCAACATTGTAATTTAAAATCTCTTAAAAATCTTGAAAACTCTAAATTATAGTAACTCTTTGATCCTTGATTTATGGGAATTAAAAATTTTGTCTATTAGAATTTTGGGAAAATGATATTAAGGTCTCAATTAAGAAAATAATAACAGAAAAATCACATAACTTATCAATGACAAATGAAAGAAAAAGCCTATCATTAATAAGTTATAATGAAACTTTTCTCGATACTACCTTTGATCATAAATATGTGACATAACTTATAGTGCAATTTGAACTACAAACTATATTTTATATTTAAGATCGGGAGAGTATTATTTTTTTTAATTGAGACCTTGTTGTCATTTTGCCTAGAATTTTTGGTCAAACACACATTTAAATATATATATTCCATAAGATACACATTTAAGTTTAAATAGACGATTATAAAATAATTACATGATTTGTTATGATTACAAATAAATATTTCTTATTGTGTATACAATAAAAAAAAAGGAAAATTTCATGTAAAAATGGTTGAATTGATCAAATTTTAATTTTGGTCACTTAACTCAACAAAAACTATATCGGGTTATGTGTCATAATTAGGGATTTTAATTTTGGTTCAAATTACCTCTATATTCCTTAGTTATTAAAACAACAAAAGATTAATTCCAATTTGGATTGCTAAATTCAAAAAATTATATATTAAGTTATATGTCATAATTAGGAATTTAAAATTTAGTTCAAATTATCTCCATATTCTTTAGTTATTAGAACAATAAAATTGAAAACATATTCCTATTATTTACTCTATCAATTAATTCGTTAAAAAGTACAGTAGGACAAAGCATCGTTTGTTTTCTGACATTTTTCCAAACATTAATTATTAATTATGAACAATATTCTTTTTTTCCTTCTCTAAGCGAATGACGTGGGAAATTGGGTTTTTGGATGCCATGGGACATATATAGTATAAGCAAAGTCCGTTGTCTGTATCGTGTGAGTGCTATTACTTCTACAAAACTCTTTTGTTCTACCTTTATAGTTTAACACTCAAGCTGTTAGAAGTATAAGATGATTAATTGATTAGTTAGTGAATTAGTTAGGGCCCTAGTCTATATAAGGGGTTTTAACTAACGATATTAGAGAATGTTGGGTGTGGAGTCCTCATCAAGTGTGTGAGATGTGGAGTCTCACAAGAGAGAGAGTTTACATGGTCTCCTTCTAGGTTTTAGAGTTAATCCAAGTGGGTTACTCATTGCAGGAATATTCCTGTTTTGATAATAATACAAAAATCTTCATCTTCTTTATATTGTATCTCTAATTGTTTCTCTAATTAGATATGTTAACATGGTATCAAAGCTCATGGTTCTTTGCCATTGGATCCAGGTTGTGGATCAAGAATTCGGGTTGTAGTTCAAAAAGGTGACCCAAGATCCAAAGATTTAGGCCCAAATAAGATCGACAGTTCAAGAAACACTTCCAGCCACTTGGAGCTCCATGAAAACCAACCCAATTGAAGTCACAAAGGCGTGGCTTCGTGAAAACATCAAGAGCTGTGTTTTCCTAGATCAATTTGACAAATTAAAGAAGGTTCTACGAAATTTCAAGAACATTTCGACGAGATTCAACCAAGCATGATTCAAGTCCGATCTAAATCACTGTAACCCTTGGTAAATTTGAGCTTTAGTCCTCCAATTCCATTCCATTTTGTGATTCTTGGGTACCTGCGTTCTGAGCCGTAGCGTCACATTCATCACAGCTGCAATACTTTGTAAACTTTTAAAGTTTATGTTTTGGATTTCATCTGTTCTTTAGTGATTTCAATTAGCAGAGTCATTATGATAGAAAGATACATCTACCTTGAAATCGTCGAAGTTGAGTGCGTCTCTGCTGCATCGACATCATCAATTCATCGTTGTTCTCTACCTCAACCCCAGAACTACCACCATCGTCTTCGTCAGGCCAGAGAAAAGGGTCTCTGAACAATGGTGTCCCCTCCTCCTAACGATGAACCGAGGGATCAGGAACAGTAGCAACCACAGCCGCCACAGCAGGAGGCAGCGAAAGAGTTTATGCACAAGACCAAAATGCCTATTGAAATCTTCAATTTCACCTTCTGCGTTTTCATCGGTGAAATGGGGTGCGATTAGACAATCCAATTCTTGGTTCTTGCTTCCTTGATTCTGAAACCGGTCAAACCCAAGGTCCAACGTCGCAGAGATACGTAGAGTTAAGAGTAGAGTTGAGAGCTGTAATACCCCAGATTATTATTAATGATAATGATAATGATAATAGTAATAATAATAATAATAACAATAACATAATAATAATAATAATAATAATAATCTAGAATTTAATAATGTTTGTATTGTTTTATAATTTATTAATTAATGATAGTTAAAGGCGTGCCCATACCTAAACCCTAATTTTAATTATAAATTGACGTCTACCGCCTTAACCTGGCAATGTTCCTTAATAATACTTCTCTTCTCTTTTACTACTTTCTCTTTTCGTATTCTCGTCAATTATTCTTCTGGAGGTTAAGCGAAAAACGGGCCTGCGTAATCATAATCCCTAAAACGAATTGTTTTTTTTTAAAAAAAAAAAAAAAAAAAAAAAACGCCTCACCCTTGCATACATATATATTTCTGCATTCTTGGCTTGTGTGATCAACTTCCTTTGTAAAACTATTTATCATTGAATATACCTATACGTAATTGGTTTTGGGTGCCTCGATTTTGTAATCGAATTGCATACATATATATATATATATATATATATATTTCTCCATTCTTGGCTTGCGTGATAACTTTCTTTGCCAAACTATTTACCATTGAAATAGTTGTACGTAGTTGGTTTTGGGTGCATCGACTTTGCAATTGAAATATACACACACACACACATCCTTTCATTAATATATGTAATACCATTGAATGTATCATTTATGATGGGTTCTTATGATAATCTTATAGGAACCCATGAGTAAAATGAATAATGAGAAGAGTCATGGATTTTAATGATGCTCATGAGAACTTCTCATGACAACCTTATAGGAACCGATAAGTAAAATGGATAATGAGTAGAGCCAGGGATTTAAATGATGATCATGGAAATTTCTTATGATAACCTTATAGGAAGTAAAGCCAAAAAGGGATAATGAGTAGGAGTAGAGCCATGGGTTTAAATGATGGTCATAGGAATTTCTCATGACAACCTTATAGGAACCTGTAGTGAGTATTTAATTTATAGTTTAATTTGAGAATTTTATTATGTGTGTATTTAAAATAATTTAATTGTGGAATGATAGCTTTGAGATGGTACCTCCTAAAATGATGAACACAACCTTAGGCTTTATGCCTCCGATATATTATGTGATGTGAATCGATAGTATCTATTCTTCCCAAAGTGATGTCTAGCAGGTTTTCGGGACACTAGTAGAAACTTTGGGAAGGGGTGTGCACACTATGAAGAAACGTTTTATGGCCAATTTGATGATTTGTGATCGGGTTTCGGATCACGGGGGTAGGCGCGGGATATCCGGGTCTACCATGGTTCTCTTCCCACTAAGTGAACTTCATAATGAATAACGAACTGACATCTTCTTTTAATTATATATATATATATATATATATGATATTATTATTATGTAAATATTCTATTTTTCTCTATATTATCTTGTTTTATTAGGATTACCAACTTTGCTGATTTTTATTTGTGTTCATGGGCTGCGATGATCCTTCGGGGGAGTAAAATTTTAGTGAAACAGTCTTTAAGTTGAAAGTTGGGGCTGCGGTGAGAAGTGAGGAAGACATTCAAATTTTTATTTTATTTTATTTTATTTTGTTCTGAATAAAACACATTTTTGTTTAAGTTTGGATTTATGTTATTGTAATAAGGTAGCCTTACACTGGTCCCAGCACAAGTGCGGCGGTAACACTTCCCAAAGTTATTTATTTTGAATTTCAGTAATTATTTATAAAAATCATTGAAATTTTATACTATGATAATTGTTAAAAATTGGGGGTATTACAAGAGCAGAGAAATGTCGCCTTCTCACTCCTATCTTGTGATTCTGACTATCAGTTGAGCAGAGTTGAAAGATTCAGACTAGATGATGAAGTATCTCAGGACCTAATTACCCCAAGGTATGATGATTCCTGCTTGGTTCTACTCTGGGTATGATGATTCCCGCTTGGTTCTGCTCTATTTGTTAAAAATTTGGACCAACTTGTTGGTCTGGAATTGGAGCCGGTTGAAGAGAGTATCTGAAATATATATTTACTATCCTTTACATTGAAAAGCAAAGGAATGGAAGGGGTTTAGACGAGCACCAAAGTTTGTGGTTGAATTTTTGCTTCCTCACCAACATCAATGAATCTGTCATGGAGTTAGTGATATATTTGAGTCGTGATACTCTTTATGCAATTGAGTTTGTAAAGATGAATATTGCTGTGGGTTCTTGGTTTGACTTTATTATCTGCAAGACAAGGCTTTCTGCAAACTCTGAACAAATTGTTGTAAAGAAGCAGGATAATTTGAGATGGGTTCCGCCTGGAGGATGGGATTGTCTTCTTACTTCTCTAGAGAAAGAGTCTTGTGTTTAGATATTGGTGCTCTAAAGTTGAATGATGCATGGTCTAGTTTTTTGTATGCTTGTTGTTTTGGAGGTCTACTTTGGCTTTCAGTGCATCTCTTCCTCTCTTGGTTCAAGGGAGTGGATTAAAGCTGCTATTGATGATGCAATGTTGACTTCAAAGAAGTTGTGCTCAATTGTTGAGCAAGTCGATGGAATACCACCTTCTGCTGTTGTTTTCTTGTATGAAGCATTCCCTGTTGAAAGCCATCTTCATCACTTCTTAGATGATAACCTGAATGCTGAAATAGTTGCCAAAATTATTGAGAACAAGCAAGATGTTGTTGATTATCTTAAATGGACATTTATGTACAGGAGGCTCCCTTGTCAATTCCCAAGCTGTTATTGGTTCTGCATTGCTGTGGAAGTGAAGTTTTGGTCAAGGAAGTATGAGAGAAGCAAAGAATATTGATGGTGTAGCCTACAACAGAAGCATGTCTATAAATATGGAGAAGAATGTTATGGTAGAGCTTTTGTATTATTTTTGTTAATTGGAAAACTGTTCAATTTAATTCACCTTACTCTTTATTTTGTGTTGTTCAAGTTGAGCACATTTAAGATAAATAATGTTCAACTTGAGGGGCGTGTTAGAAGTATAAGGTGGTTAATTGATTAGTTAGTGAATTAGTTAGGACCATAGTCTATATAAGAGGTTTTAACTAATGAGATTAGAGAGTGTTGGGTGTGGAGCTCTCACCAAGTGTGTGGGATGTGGAATCTCACAAGAGAGGGAGTTAATATGGTCTCCTTCTAAGTTCTAAAGTTAACCTAAGTGAGTCACTCATTGTAAAGGGATGTTCCTCTTTTGATAATAATACAAGAATCTTCATCTTCTCATATTGTATATCTAATTACTTCTCTAATTACATATGTTATCAGTAGCTATTGGAATGGAGGTAATTTACAATTTATTTATTATTTATTTCAATTAATTGATAGAGCAACCGAAGATAGATTATATATTAAAGGAATTAATCGATGGAGTAAATAACATGGTTATGTTTTCACTTTTGTTGTTTTAATAATTAAGAGATGTGGAGGTAATTTGACTCAAATTTTATAACCCTAGTTATGACACATAACCTGATATATAATTTGTTAAGTTCAATTACCCAAGTTATAATTTAGGTAATTCAACTGTCTTTATATAAGATTTTACCATAAAAAAATTGCCCACCAACAAAGATAAAATTATATAATAAATATTACATACTTCATTAAGCAATGTTTTACATCAATATGCTGGCAAAAAAATGTTTTAAATCAATAAACCATCTTTCTGTGTTTGCAGAAGCTTTTGAAGCTCGAAATGTTATATAAATTTTTTCCCTTGAATACTTATTTTAAAAATTACTCGTATATCTATTGTCCTTTAAAAAAAAATTATTCAATTCTTGAACTTTGATTTAAAATAGCCATATCAAAAATTTAATACATGTTGCATCATTTTAAAAAGAGAAAATTAGAATGAAGGGCTTGGAGGAAAAGATATTTATCGAGAAGAACCATAAAATTTGTAATTATTTAGAATGATCAAATACAAAAATTTAAAATTTAAAAAACTAAAATACCCCTAACAGAATCTTCTACATTCCCTCCTACATATTCTTCCTCATTCTATTTTTAAAACTAATACAAAATTCTAAGTTTCATCAAATTAAACAATAGTTTTCTCAATTTTCATTTTTCCTAACTTACACATATATCTATGGGAAAAAATTATATATTCTTCAATTTTGTGAAAATTATATATTTTTTTAAAATCAATAAAAAATTTAATTATGTTATGAAAATAAGAAGAATACGAAAAAGATTTGGGATAAAAGAAATGAGTAAGACAAAAGAGCATTGGAGAGAAAGACTAAGCAATTTTTATTCATTTGGATACCACCAAAGTGGAGTACATAGTCTTCTATTTATAAACCATCAACCTCAACCAAGAGTTACATAAAGTAAATAGCAAATGTAATCTTCATGAATGCACAAATGGTAACCTTTGAGTTATGGATATAAAGACTACTCATCAGAGAGGTTACACAGTGTATGAAATAAAAGACCATGAGTTAGGAGGGTTTATGGACATTCACATATCTAATATTTATAACACTTCTCATTAGATGACCATTAATAAATATTGTGTCTCATTCGAACATTACTTGGAAAAACCTAATGAAGAAAAAAGAATACACAATACATATTAAAGCTGCTTCGTTAAAAACCTTACTTGAAAAGCCTCATGAGAAAAAACCATGGTAAAGGAAAAAAGAGTACAATGTGATCTTTACCCTCTGATGATGACATCACATTTACTTCTTCTGATGATAACATCACTTTATGCACTTTTATCTCAATAGAGTATGCTAGTTTCTTAAGTGCTAGTTCTCTTTCAAGTGGATTATTTACAATGCCTGTTGAATATATCTCATTTTTAACTAAACTATGCTTGATTCATTGTCACCAAATGATTTGTCAAAATATTCAATCTATTATAAACATAATGATATCATATAATAGTTCCACATAATTATCACATCAAACCTCAATTTCATAGTATCCATAGTGTACCTGTAAGAACTTAATTTTACCAGCAAAAATAAATAAATGCAATATTAGCATGATTTAAATATATGGTTCTTTCAAATCCATTAAATTAATGTATCTTTTTCATCAATTACATATATATTCAAATTATTTGACCATGTAACATTTTATATATTGAATGCTTTTTTTCAACATGCTTCTGACATGATTTTGGATCTTTCAAAGATTCTCATATAAATTTCACTATTTAGTGAATAACGTACATAGGCTAGAACAACATATAATAAATGCGTATACTGTTAGCCATCAAATATATGCATAAATTATTGCATCCACCACAAATTAATATATCTCATCATTATAATCATTGGACCTTTGTAAGAAAATCTTTATTTTCATATGAATATTAATATATCCCAAATAACTTTATATTTCAATGTTTGAACAACATGTCCATATTTTTAGATATTGAAAGAACATAATCATATTCATTGTGTCATTCCCCCTTTTTATTTTCCTTTTGGCCAAGCACCTTTTTGTCTACTTTGCATGACATATTCATGTATAAGATCCTCATTTGATCATGTGAAGTTATTATCAAAACATTTGTCGACAATTTTAATTTTTTGGTTCCAATTTTTCTATGACATAATTTATTGAGATCTCCTTATTGCTTTTGGGTACCTAAACTTATTTTAAGGTTTTTTCAATTAGTTATGTCTTGGTACTCTTCTGGACTACCTACCTCCTCGATTTAATCATCTTAATTATTTGCTCTTTTTTTGTTCTTTTGGAACCGATCATACTCTCATGCTTCTGGCATGTCTAATTTTCATTTACATTACTTGGAGCATGTTCAGCTTAAATATGATATTTAATAATTCTCATTTAAGTTAGTAATTGCATCTGGCAGATATTTTCTAATATTTCATGAATGCAATGTTTTATGAGCTTCCGATTCATACTACTATATCTGAGGATCTACATTTGATAGTTATAATGCATTCAATGTCTTCTCTTTTCCCGCTACTTGATTTCTCCCCCTCATGTATGTTGGGAAAACTTTGTCTCATGACAATCAACTAATACATATAGTATAAGTCTCTTAGATCCATTTGCTTTGTTTAGAAACATCATTTTGTTTCATTTAGAAACAAACAAAAGAATGAAGTCTGTTGGGATTCGAATAAGCAGCGGAAGAAATTTATCAAAATAAATTTCAAATCCCAATGGAGGATCTATCAATGGCATTTAAATTAAAGTAGTCATAATGGTACCTTTCGTCCGAATGCGTCTTGATCGACCACTAGGAGCCAACTGAACGAACCAGCTCCCTCTATCGGTATCCATATAAACAGGACCCCAACACAGGTAGTGTGCTAGCGCCTCCAACGTCTTTCTCCGTATCCTCTAGGGTTTTCTCTTAGGATTAGGTTAAAGATAGGAGGAGCAAAATCATTGGAACCTTACCTTTTCTATGGATGGTGCCTTTTCCTCTCTAAACCTTTGGTAAAGACAAAAATTTAGAGAGCATAAGGATCTTATTTTTCTCTTAGAAAAACATGCAGGAATAAGGCACACAAAAAATCAACACTTTATAAGAGTCTAACCTTAATTTAAGTGCTTACAAGAAAGGCCTAATACAAGCTTGAATTGGAAAATCCAAATCACAATGAATTAAATTCATATCTTGATTGATTGATTGAATTTAAAATGATGAATCACATTCATATTTTGATTCATTGATTGAATCAATCATTTAAGATGATGGATCACATTAATTTCTTGATTGATTGATTGAGTCAACCATTTAACATGATGGATCACATTTATATCTTGATTGATTAATTGAATAATAATTTAAGATGATGGATCACATTCATCTCTTAAACTAAAATTCAAAATCATTTTTAATTCAATCCTCATTTATTATTTCTCCTATCTTCATCCAATTATTATTGGATCTTTACACACACACACACACACACACACACACATATCCACCCACCCTAGATTAAACATTATATTCATTAAATCTTAGACATATCTTAGATTCAATGAATCTGGACATTATATCTCGTGTTGGGCTATTCTTGTGTGCGACTCTGTAGGCCCACATGAAATTGACATTGGGCCAACACTGTACTAGCCCACAAGTCGCAAACGGCCTCTAGCAAGACATTATGACTACCTAATTCATATGAGGATCGATGATACGATGCAACCTATCATACAACCATGCCACATCCCTTTTGTCACGCAATAATTTGGTCAAGGATAAAACATGGATAGTGTCATCCTCCTCTTCTTGACTATTACTTTCTCGATTCTTAAGTAGTCTTACAATTGAAATGGAAACTACTTTCCATCTTAGTATGACCATACTTTTCTCAAATTTACTCATCGAGGGGCCCAGTAATATCTCTCTACAAATGTGAGGGATAAATCTCATCTTGACCATTCACATTCCTTTGCATGAAAACCACTAATCCCGATCGAAGCCTTTATCATCATTTGGTCAAAGGTGACTTTTGACTAGGTCAAGGATTAGCGACTCCCACGTAAGAATGCATGATGATCTCAGGTCAAAGGGCATTGTGACGTGGTTATACATGAGATAAGCTTATGACTTAATCCATGCAGCTTTCTCATAGTGGGTCGGTCCAACACCTTGTACTCTTACAAGTGCCTAAGACTTTGATTTGTATCTCCATACCTTATCAAAGTCATACTGGTCTTATTTCATCTTTGCTCTCGCATAAATGACCGACTAGGGACATTTAGGACAATCTTTATAATACATCCAAGGATACAGTCATCATAATAAACATGCCAATTATATGATAACAAAATGGAGAAATACTTTAAATAATAATAATGTTTAAAATATAATGATTGGCCCCTAGGGCATAATTTCCAACAAGGTCCTTACCTAATAATTTATCCCAACATTAATTAACTTTTCGTCTATATTCATTGTGACAAATTAATAGGAATAAGTATTGCACATGCAAACATTTAAGATGAAAAATATATAACTCTTGACTAAAGTCAAATTTACTGGGAGAATTTTGTTGGCTTGTATAAGTGCTACAATATGTGCAATATATAAGATTAAATATGCCAGCACTAAAATAGAAATTTTGTTCTCATAAGTATTGATCTAACTATTCTTGGAGGCTTTAGTAAATGATTTATGAATTGGATAATCTAGAGATTGAGCGCTTAATATAATGACTTATTCAAACGATTTTGCAAATTTCGGGTTGCAAATTAATAATAATTTCACATATAACCATCTTAAATATGCATATATTAAATTTATTGAATAGTTGTATGGCTTACATACTGTTTGAATGAGCTCATATATATGGATTTGATATATTTCCAGAAATGTTAAGATCCATCCCAAATCATAACTAGTGATATTCTCATAGCCAGTTTTTTTTAGAACAAGCAGCATATATCAATTATTGAATTATAAAATATGTTAGTTATTCATGAAGAATCTTATGATTCTTCAATAGATGTCAATATGTAATATCCAATAATTTTTTTATATCGTATATGTATGATCAAACAAATTATGTCAACAATAATGAACTTTATTTGGATGAGTAAACTTTTTGTTTATTGTAACATAGTTCTCAACCAACAGTAAACTTTTCTTATTCTATAGTATATTGGTTTGAAACCTTAATGTAACATCCATTTTTGTGAGATCAGTAGGTTTTGTAGGGAAGTATATGAGTAGAGCCTTTCAACATTAACTCACACTAATATTCTAACAAACTCTTCCACTCAAGTGTGAGACATATAAATATATTTATCTTATTTTTATATTTTAAAGACAGACTAGTATATAGTAGGCCAATAACTTATATTTCACTTAGAAGTTCAAATAATCTCACATACAATCATGGATTTCAATTCAATTGGGCAATCACCTTCAAACCCTCTTGCAAACCAAAGTTCTAATGCAGGTCTATGGATAATAATTTTACTTATCAACTCTGTCAGCCCATAAGAAAAATTATGTATTAGTTTTTGGGAAAATTCCTTTAAAGTCTTTTTTAAAAAAAGTCCTAGAAAAAATTCTGATGTCAACAATAAAAAGTCTCAAGAAGTTGTTAAAACTCACCATTGAAGTTGTCAATCCCTACTGAAGGAGTTGTCGAGAACTTTTTTTACATCAGAATTTTCTCTTGATTTTTTTTTGACATTTTTTTAGTCCATTGAAACCTTAAAAGATTTTCTCTTAGTTTTTCGAGAACTATATTAATTTTGTTACATATAGTTCTTCAGTGACTATAATATATTATTACATAACAATATTATAATCCTATAATCACCTTCCTTTCTAATTAAATTATAATTTATCCAAAGTAAAATATCCATAGCAAAATTATATATAACCACAATTATGACTATTTGCATATAAATAACAAAACGTTTCAACACCTAATCATATTTTTTTTCCAGATCAATTCACACACAACAGATATACCACATTTGTGAAATCTAGTTAATATAATAACCGGCCACATGATCAACATAATCAAAACCAAAACTCAACATTGGTCCCATGGGCGGATGCAAGTGTATGAGAAGGGGGGCAAGTGCCTCCCCTTAAATTATGATGTTTTTTTAAAAATAAAATAAGGGAATTTAAATTATGATGTATTTGATGACATTGATAATAAGATAATTATGGTGGAATTTTAAAAAATAAGGTCTAGAAGGATGACATTGTAATTATTTTTATTGTAATATACTTTTGTTATTAAAATATATATACTTGAACTTATTGAGTGTCCACCCTTCATTGTAATTTATGTAGTTGTATTTCTAACCGCACTTAACCTTGCTTTTCTCTAAATGATAGGTTTGTAAAATAACTACATCTCTTATTACATCATCAATATTCACTTGATTTCATGAGTATTTTTTTTAAATATTCTTTTATTTTCTTGTTTATATTCTTTTGTTTTTTAATGCATTTAAAACTTTTCTTAAAAAAAATAATTTCGAGGGCAGCCAAATCCCCCACCAATTATGCCCCCTTCTGTAATTTTCTGGATCCGCCCCTGATTGGTCCCTCACAGACAAATTATTAAAACCAATTCAATACATTCATTAATCAAGACAATATATAAAACCTAGCTCAAAATGAATTAAATTCACCAATAGATAGGAGATGAGTTACTAATGTTATGCATCTCCACTTAGCTCTCACAATATCCACCCATTTTATTGTTGAAAAGCGAGGTTCATATAAAGTCTTGATAGTTGAATATGATTCACACATAATGCCACATGCTAATCATAAATTAATATATTTAACATTAAATTAAAAACTCAAACTCAAAGGAAATACCCAGAGAACATTACCATCGGCGCATTATAAAAAAGGGATACTTTAAGGAGGGATCAATAACGTTGATAGAATAATAACGTAGGGTTACTAATTATTAAAACAAAATTAATATATATATATATATATATATATATATATATATATATATCCATTAACCACAACATTAAAACATTTAATGAAATTGAATGAACCCAGAAATGGTGGGAATTAAATTACATAAACATAATAATTCACTTAAACACCAATATTTAATTTTAATATTCAATCCTCAAACGAGCATTTTCAAACAAGTCCCTGCAAACAATATTAATCTTCATGAGCATACTTATCCTAATCGCTGTCCTTATCTCATGGGTAGCACAATCTATAGCTCCTGCTTTAATACAAATAAATGGTATCCACTTTAATTGAGGATGAAAGCATTGGCATATTAAAGAAATATTACTAGTCATAATAAATTGGATAATAACATTAAAATTTCCCCATTTAAAACTCTCAAAATGAGAAAAGCTGTTTTTCTTTTACCAGAAGAGAAGATGTCTAACCACAATGGGTTAGTATATGATTTATATGGGATCTGTTATACTCTTCTGGGTATATATGTGTTAATACCGAAGAGAAGATGATTATTCTAGGATGTCTATGAGGAAGAACCGAAGAATATTAGATGATCATTGTGCTACACGAATATGGCGTTTCACCAAAGAGGGGTGGGGTGTGTGCACAGTGAGATTGAATTGTAGAATAGATGAATAGAGAGTATGCACTTATAGGTTAATCTCCTATTTATAGAGATTACCTAGGGTTTCGTTCTTCTGGCTGTGATTTCGCTCCTCCGGCAATATGCGCTTCCAAATTCTGCAAATGCTTGCTCTACTACCTTTACTATTCGGGATTATAGGCATGGTTGTTGGGTGATTAGAGTTTTACCTGATTAAGGAGAGATTCTGCCATCAAGTGTCCTTGCTGGGCCGCATGACACTGGGTCCAATATGCCGGTCCATAACAATTATGAATGCCAACTGTTACATCAATGTATTCTTGTATATAAAAAGCGATTATTTATGGACAAAAAATATAGCTGGAATAAAAAAGATATTATAAATATTAAAAACCCAATTAATATATTAATTGACCAAAACTACAAAACCTTTCAACAGAAAGAAAATAAATCCACCAACCAATGGAAATAAGTTACTAAATTATACAATGCAATAATATACAAATAAACACTCATCAATGCCTCCATAACCGAAATATAATTACTACTCACTTGATTACAGATATTTAATCCACAAAACTGCAAACTCTATCAAATGCCATAAGAGATAAACGCATAGTCTCACTAATCCCTAATGAGTTCAAGCGTAAAATATTTTTCTAGCAAGGCTACTTCCTTGAAGCACTATTATCGTCGTAGTGTTAATTCGTTACATTTTTTTTTTTAGCCTAAGTTTTACTTTCTTTTGTCTTCTGTCAAAACCATCAATGTTGTTCCAGATATTGTACCTGGTTTTAGTATTAATATAATTAGCTTTCCGATAAAAAAAAAAAACATCAATGTTGTGAGTCACTTTGCACATTTTAATTTTATCCTATATTAAATAGCCAAAATTCTGACTGCAAGCTTAGATGTCAAATGAGTGCAAGACCATGGTTCTAGATATATAAAGTACCAAATTAGATTGTAAAACTCGTCATCAAATTATGTAATACAAGAACAAAACTAAGTTGTTTTAAGAGAATCTAGAGCACGAACTGGGCAGTGGAGCTAGGATTTGAAATTAGGGGGCGAAAATTATAGAATAGAACCCAGTGTTCATGAAATTATATTTTAGCTCTATAAATATTTCAATATTTTCATTTTAGTCCCTCTATGAATGAAACTTTTAGTTGAGACTAAAATGAAAATATTGAAATTTTATGAAGGCTAAAATATAATTTCCTAAACCTCTAGGATCAATTCTGTAAATTCTGCCCCTGAGCATGAAGTTAAAACTATCATGCTTGATTGAAAGATTTCACTTTTGTACATTTTCCTTTTAATTCACTACTATAAGAAATGAATTTTACTTCCTTAAAAAGTGCATGTTTTTCAAACAAGGAAGTAAAAAATAAAGGCGGTGGAATTTTTGTAATTATTTAGAAGATTTTGATGTCCCAATTTTAAAAGGGACACAAAAAGTCTTCTTTTGGCCTCCCTTTTATAATTGAGATGTCAAAAGTGGTCTTTCATGAATGCATAAATTGTAACCTTTGAGCTATGAGTATAAAGACTTATAAAAACTATTCATTAGAGAGATTACAAAGTGTATGAAATGAAAGACTATGAGTTGAGAGAGTTTAAGGACGTCCACATATCTAATATTTATAACAAATTAAGAATCGAATTATATAATTTCAATAAAACTCAGGGAAAAACACTTCTTATGTTGTAGGAGAAGTGTTTTCTTATGTTACACACATGAAATGGTGGAACCGTATATATATATATATATAATTAGCATTATATATATGTGGATCCCACCATTTCATGTGTGTAGGAATCTTCTTCTTCTAATTCTAATGCAAGATGAGAAGTTTAAACCCCTAAAACTCAAGATCTTTTGTAATTTATCATATATATTAAACCAAAAAAGTTCATATAATTTATTTTTGTTTTAGAAACAATTTATGAGAGTCAAAAAATTCATTTAATGTTGATAAAATTAAAAAAAGCTAAGTAATCCATTATATCCTTAAAAATATGAAATGAGTTTACTTTTTATTTTTTATAAAAAAGAGCTTAATTAATATCAATGTTGATAACATAAATCAGGTAACTTGATGATATAAATTGATGAAAAATTAAAATTAAAAAATATGAGTTTAACCATTGTTAATTAAATAATATATTGAAAAAAAGATAGATCATATTATGATGAGCAGTTTTAGTTTTATTTTAATTATTTTTTAGTTATAAATACAAGAGATAATATAGGAGCTTTAGTTAGTGACAATTTAATGATTTTAAATTTATATTATGATATTCGTTCCTTTTAAGTAATTACAATTTTTATAACTCTTTATAATAAATATTATTTTCTTAAGGTCCTTTATTTTAATTTCCCCTTTAAAAATAAAGGTTGAACTTTTTTAAAAAAATATTTACTTTGACAACAATAGTGTATCTAAAAAAATTACAATTTTGTGCTTTAAATAATGTTCATTATTCGGAATTAGTATAACGAAATTGAGTTGATATTATTAATAATATTTAAACTGACTAAAAAAATTTGTTCAGATATCAAAGAAGGTTTGCCGACATATATATCTAATTAAAAAAATACACGCATAAATAAACTCCTAATAAATAATATAAAACCAAGTTATAAGCTAGTCTATAGAACACCAAACCGCAAAATAAAACTGAAAATGATTAAGCCGACAGAAATGATGAAGTCTTAAATTGTAAAGATAATAATAACCTAGCGAGCACCATCTAAGAAGGTCTGAACCTTGTCATTCACAGAGGCAGAGAAAAACTTCATGCAAATAGGAGCTCTAAGTCCAGCAAGAGCCAGGATAGCGGCAGGAATGCCCCACAAAGATTCACCACAGATGAGTCCAGAAGCAAGGGCAGGAGAAAAGTCTTTGGCCTTCTGTTTGTTTTTCCTCTCCCACAAGTAGAGGATCAAGCTGCCAAGGCACATGTCAATGGCAAAGTAACCACCAAGGTAAAATGGGATGGCCATGCTCATGGCATTTGGAATAAACCTATGTAACCTGTACTTGGTCTCGTAACGCGCCAACAGATCATGTATTATGTTGATGAGAATGGAAATAAAGAAAAATAATATGGCAAGTTTAAGGCAATTCGTAGGAAGGGCAGAGAAACCTTCTACCCCAAGAAGGGAAATGCCACGATAGACTTGACCAAAGGGTGCAGGGTAGGTGCCCTCAGGGTCACCAATGGTGTATGCTTTGTAGAAAAACCAAAAAACTAAAGGTGTGATCGCGCAACCCATGGCTGTGCCTATGACTTGACTGAAGAACATGGAGCGAGGAGAAGCAAGTGTGAGATAGCCAGTTTTGAAGTCCTGCATGAGGTCAGAAGCTGTGGAAACAATGCTCATCATAACACCACAAGAAGCAAGACCAGCAATTATACCACCATTGTCAAGGCCAACCCAGCCACTGAAGATGAGGATGGCAATCTTGCCATAGTTAGAAGCTAGAGACCAATCAGTGAGACCACATCCATAAGCATTGCAGAAGGCTAAAATTGGAGCAATCAAATAGGCCACAAGTATGTGGTACCATTTGAGCTGGGGGAAGATGTGGGACACTGATACAATGGATACTATTGCAAGCACTACATAACCGGTTCCAGCAACCCACAAAGGAATTTGGTCTTTCAAGAAGTAATCTTTACGAATCTTGTCATCAGAGGAGGCTTCATTATCAGCATCACTATTTTCTCCATCTGGGGAATATGACACTTTTTTCTTGGTCAACTGTGCTATAAGGCTGCACCCTGTCTGGGTTAGCATGAAGACACAATGGTAAATACCATCCCCAAGTATCATGGCAATTGCTACAAATACCTGTCAAGTTGCAATCTTGATTAGAAATTCTAGAACTCTTATTTTATTTTATTTTTAAAAAAAAAACGGCTTAAAGACATATAATGTGAGATATCTCTATGGTTTTCACAGGCATGACATATAACTCGATTCAAATTGATGGCATATTATGACTCTCCAAATATTTTAATTAAGGATTATATACATATATGATGGTGCCCAAAAAAATTATCTAAAAAGTTATAGAATGAAGATAAAAGTGCACCCTATATCCTTGGAGGCCATGCAGACTAGAAGCTGGTAGATCTGCGCTATACCAAATTCCTTTCTTTTTCTCAATCAAAGGCCACATGATACCCCATGAGATTATGGATCCAATGAGCAAAGATACATTGATTATGTAAGGGCAGATCATTCCAACACCCACATAAGTAGATGAGAAATCAAAGTAGAACCTGCAATATTAAATATAATTATTCAAATAATTGCAAGAATAAAGTTTTAGTGTCATCAGAGCCCTGTATCAACACTTTGGTATCAGATCCCCTACACTTATGAGATAAATGTACACGTACTTTTGCTTGTAGGCTTGGAGACCAAATGTCGGAAAACTAGAAAACCCACATCCATCTGCCGTAGCAAAGAACCATTGGAAGAAGGCGAAAACAAAGCTACCACAAAAGCTTTTAAAGAGTAGAGAGACTTGTTTTCTGTATACATATATAAAATTCACACAATCAATTAATAGTCAATAGTATTCATGCTAAAGATATCAAATAATTAAGAATTACTCAAATGAACAAAAGCTTTTAAAGAGTAGAGAGACTTGTTTTCTGTATACATATATAAAATTCACACAATCAATTAATAGTCAATAATATTCATGCTAAAGATATCAAATAATTAAGAATGACTCAAATGAATAACTTACTTTGCTAGCTTTGCTCCTTTTGGAGTGTGGAAGCTATTGATAAGAAGAGCGGTAGCAGTTCCACTTGGATACGTGAGCTTGTACTTCAAAATCATCATCTAGGAATAAATATCCAATTCAATGTTAATTTTAAAAATGAAGATTATTCAAAATTGTAGGGGATAACAATCACATCCATAACACCAACAAATCAAATCATGTATAATTTGATGAGAATGGAAATAAAGAAAAATATTATAGTGATTTTAAGTCAATTCTTATGAAGGGCGCCGAAAAAGGTGCCCCCTCAAGGGAGGCTTGGTAGAAAAAGCAAAAAAAGAAGGGTGTGATAACCCAACCCATGGTTGTGCTTATGACTTGATTGAAGAACATGAAAGATGTACATTTTTGAAGTCCTGCATGAGATCATAATTAAGCTGTAGAAACAATACTCATCATAAACAATACTCATCATAAAACCACAAGAAGTAAGGACGGCAACTACAACACCATTGTCAGTTAGAGGCTAGAGACCAGTCAATGAGCCACATCCATAGGCATTGCAGAAGAATAAAATTAGTGGGAAATAGTGAAGACATATAAACAAGTAATTAATGAAGACATAGGATACCTTATGCATACTCCAATATAATATTCAATTTTAGTACTTGAATTGGGAGAAATATAATTCAGAAATAAAACTAAATAAATAAGCTAAAAGCAAAAGCAAGGAGTCAACTTTCATATATTATAAAGAATAGTAATAGTTTTATAAAATAGCACAAACCTTTCTTAAAGGGACAATAGAGAACAAGCCAACAAAGCTTACGGCAAACAAAAAGGCAAACATCCAACCAAGTTGGAGATTCTTTGTGTTAATTGGGGTATTCTGTGCTGCACCTCCTTGAGCTGCAATATATGGACTCATCCCAAGCATGTAACTCGCGGTGCCACCTTTAATTATTATAGTAAATGAATCAAATTTGAAGAAAGAGCAGTGATGGATGAAAATTCCCATGAGTGTTGTATAATTCGAACGATATTTTGAAAATTGTCACAATAAAATTCATGTGATGGTGAAGGTGAAACGTGTTAAAAAAATTGAGAAATTAAATGGGGAGAATATATCTAAATCCAATTTGGGATGCTGAAGATAAATGGATTATACACAGTGTGAGAGATTGTATGTTTATGATATAAAACTAATTAAGAGATGGAGGCAAAGAAATGAAGATGCGGACCGCTGAAAGCGATGCCGGATGAGGCGACGACGCAGGTCTGGATAACAGTGTTCTCTTGGCGAGTGAAGGGCTGCTTGAGGAGGCCGAACTGGGAGAGAAGGGCGGTGTAGGTCTTCAAGACGGCGAAGCCTAACAAGCCAGCGGCGACATTGAGGGATGGAATGATGCCGGTGGTGAGGTTGAGTTTGCAGACAATGAAGTTGAAGACGACGCTCAGCACAAAACTCGTCACCAAACTTCTCAACGTTATCTGCTTATGCCATGGCAGCACCTTGGTCCTCTTGAACGCCTCTTCTCCCTTCAACGCATCATCGTCGTCTTCCTCGAATTCCCTGGGGACTACAGGACGATGAGGATCTCGGGCCATCTCTCGCACAGATCACGTACCCTACGTCGTCGAAAGTATATATACAGAATTGTTATTAATGACCGAAATAAAAATCAAGTTGCGTGCATGAATGTATTAACTCTTAATAACCGGTTTTGCGCTAGAATCGAAAACAGTTCAGATACAACTGTACTACCCAAAAATATGAAACGAAACCCCTATACTTAAAGGCTGGGTTCCGAAAAAATAGCAATATCGAGGATCTCACCTCAATTTATCCATCCTCTTATTTAAAATTCAAAGCAATCTGATAAGATTTTATGCCAGCATCTATTTTTTAAAATTTATAATCGGTTTGATATGATATAATGATATATTTAAAGGCGGTGGCAGACTTAGGATTTTAGATTTGTAGGTGCATAATTAGTGGTGGGATTCGGGGGTTCTAACCCGATTTTTTTTTTTTTAAGAAAAGTTTTAAACGCATTAAAAGTCAAAAGAATATAAATAATAAAAGAAAAGAAAATTTCAACTTAATATAGAAAAATAATAATTAAGAGTCCACTAATCTTTACATCAGAACGATTACAAAAGCATTCTTCGATTCTTTATTCCTGAAAATATTGCATTATATCTTCATCATTAATCGTATTAAATATATCACGTTCAACATAAATTAAGTCGTGAGTTAAACCAATCATCACTTATCTAATTGCTCCCAATTGCAACTTATCTTTAACAAAAGTCATTCGAGAAAAAACCCAAACACTAAGATTCTTCTTAGGTAGAACAGTCTTGAACTTTATCAACAAATGGTAGTGGATAAACAATATCATTTCTCTTCTCAACCATCTTCAAAGCGATGTCGAAATTGTTTGCAAATTTTTAATTATGCAGCATTATGTCTATGCATGACTTTGGAATCAAATTTGTCTATGTACATTGGTTCAGGGTGTGCATAGTTTAGTTTATTCGGTAGTGCTTCTAGATTCATTCGAAGATGCTTCCAAATCATATTGTATTGATATCATTACTTTTTTCATGGTGGAATTTTTATGGTCCTAGTCAATAGCCTTTTTTTCATTTATTAATTTTTTTTTTAAAAAAAAAAAAAAAACTCAAAGTTTGTGCCCGCACTTGCGGTGACCTGCGCAAACTTGGGTCCACAAGTGTTTAAAGGGGAGGAAAAAGAAATTTTAAAAAAAATACGCTCAAGTTATTTATATATATTTCGTTCTAATAATAGGACACATGCATGGTCATGTGTAATTGAACAAAATTAATGTAAGCCTGATTTAAAATTTTTATAGGTTGGATTTAAAATAATTAGAGAAGTGGGGTACAAGATTTTAATAGGTTAGAGTATACTTTTAATTATTTAAATTTATATAAGGTATCATTTTGGTCCCTTAAATTTAAAAAGTATCTTTTTAATCCTAAAATTTTAACACCGTCAATATAATTAACATTAAATGCTAACTTATTATACAGCTAACAAATAAACTTATTTAGAAACTTGTGTGAGATTAGTTTCTTTGTCAACCAAAGATATTGATAATATAATTTTAAAATATAATTATAATTCCTTTGTCAAACTAAAAATATATTTTGGCCATTTTAATTTTTTAAAAAAATATGTGAGATAAAAATGTAAGAACAATTATTTAAAAAATGTTATTTCCACTTCTCTAATTTTTTTTTTAAAAAATCCAACTAAATTTTTGTTTCCTCCCTCCCAGTTTATGGAAAGGGAATCAGATTTTCATATCTTAATTTGGTTTTGACAAGGTAATTAATGCAAATAAAGATTTTAACTTAGAACCCGCGTTTATTTGTAGAAAGCCTGTGAGTTTGGCATTAAACCATTGATGCTGAATTGGAATTATTTATAACCGCATTTATTTATAGAAAGCCTGTGAGGTTGCCATTGAGCCATTGACGCTGAATTGGAATTATCTAAAACTAAAGGGCGGTTAGAAAATACAATTGGTTTAGCCCGATTATAAAATTACTAGTACTACAATGAAATAAGTTGAACATATAAGAATTAAAAAGAAAAAAATATAATAAATTATTTACGACTGTACTGTTAAATTTTCTAGAGGTATAATCACATATTTACAAAATATTTAATACCTAATTTTTTTTTTTTTTTGAACGTTCTTATAATCTTGGTTAGGGTTGAACCGCCAATTCGGATTGTGCCATAGCAAAAAAACTAAAAATAAATCTAGTTAAGATAATGCATCCCAACTAAGGTTATTAAACTCACGAGTTTAAGAACTAATCGCGACAAAATGAAGAAACTCGTATCGTGAATTCAATCATAAACTTATAAGAGTTTATTTTAATTATTAAATATGTATTATTAGTGTATAATTGAATAATTAAAATATAAAAATGACAACAATTTGATTTAAATATATTTTAAATCTAAATAATTGAAATTAAATCCATCAACGTTTATCATTCATCATATTTAACAAAAAATATTCTATATAAAGCCACTGAATATGATCAAATAAAAAAGTTAACACAAATTTAAGAATAAGTTAACACGGATTTGTAATCTAAAAATGCAAAAACGGTAAACTCGTGAGTTTAACCAAGTTTATAACTAACACGAGTTCTGTTACTGATTTTATTTGTATAAGTTAAAAATATAAAATTGGTAAACTCGAAGAATTGACTCACGAATTTGACAACAATGATCCCAACCTTTTGTTTATTTAACGCCAATTTAATTTAATTAACTAATATTATAATCTATTACTTATATAGTAAAGGGATATAGTAAAGGGGACGTTGGTAGGTTAGCTGTATAATGCCTTTTAGGTTTTCCTGCGTGTGATATGACAATATCTTGTCCTAGATAAGTCAAACTATTTAATAAATTATTATTAGTATTATAATACCTTCATATATTGATAACTTCTCCACATATATGTTTACCCCGCGATTATATCATTCTAACTCACTTATTCATTTTTAAAATCTTTACCAAGAAACTCTGAATCCAAAAAAATCTGAACCATTATAAATTGCAATATTTAACATATTAATAAAATTTTGTGCAAATTTTATGTACATGCCGTGATTATAAAAATACGATATACTTAAAAACTTTACCTATATTATATGATTTTTATGGTAGGAGTAGGGGAGGAAAGTCAAGTCTTAATTTTTTTTTAAAAAATTGAATAGACAAATTTTATATAGATACTTATATAATCTCTATTTTTTTCCCTTTTTTTGTGATAATCTTTAATTTTCTCTTTTCCTTAATATTATATAATTATCTATATAAAATTTGATTATTTAAATGGTTAAAAAATTAGGTAAGTTAAAAAAAAGTTATCATGGTTATGAGAAAATTTATTAATCTATCACAAGGATTGAGTATTTAAATTTTTCTAATAGATTAAATATTTTAGCTTAATCCGTCTGCATTCATATTTTTAATGTTTTAAAAATGAATAAGAAATGTTTTAGGGACATTATAGTTGGTGCAGGTTGTGGTTATAAAAAAAACTAGCTCATAATATCGTAGGAAACTTTTATCTCCTTGATCACTCACCACATTCATTCCAAGAGGCAATAATTGGTGAAGGATAGTAGTTTGTAGTGTAATTTTGTTATAGTTGTTTTTTTGAGTTAATAATAAATTCTAGTTTTCATTAAAAAAAATGAAGAAATTTATTATAATGTAACCAAGTGGCCATATATAATAATAATAATTTTAATATACTACCAAGTGACATTCAAGGGGACATTCAATTTGTTACACAACCACTGACTACCAATTTCCTTGTTTTTTGCCCAACAAGTGACTTTCATATTATATGCCACTTGTTACACAGCCTATTTTGCATGAATATATTTAACTCTGAACCTGTTTTGCACTAGAATGGAAAACAATTCAGGTACAATTGTACTACGCACAAAGCAAACCGGGATGTAAAACGAAACAGTGAAACACTATACTGCAAAGCTGGCTTTGCTAATTTGCAAGGGTAGGAATCGCAATGATCTCGCCTCAATTTATTCAATTCTATTTAAAATTTAAAGTAATTTGTTATGATTTTAGTTAGAAATAAAATAAACCCATGTATTATTTGTGAATATTGTATTCTAGAATAGTCCTTAGGGACACATGTCATTGTATGATTGGCTCTCTGAGTTATAAATAGTAATATACAGGTCCAAGACAATTACTGAGCCTTGACCTATTTTTCCCAAAAACTCTTCTTGGTATCAGAGCAAAAATAGTCAGAAATGGCATCTTCTGGGATTTCCACCACCCAATCAACCCTAGCCACCACATCTTCCTTATCTGAAAACCCTAACCCTAATTTCACCTCCCCACAGCTTTCCCGTGACTCCATTGTCACATCATCCACAGTGTCTACCTCAGTTCAAGCCAGCTGGTCACCAACGTCTCTTTCATCAAACACCACGCTCCCGCCTCTCTCTTCTTTCCTTGGTCCACATTTTTGGTCAACCACCACATCGGCCTCTGAACCTTCATTTACCTTCCCTCACGCCGTTCCCATATCCACATGTGTTCCTCCTCCGTTCATACCTTCTCCTTCTCCGACCGGCCTTCCTCCGCCATTTACCCACTTTGCTCAATATCCCTCTGCTTCGACGCTTCACGGCTTCTACCCTACTCTGTCTCAGTCACCACAAGTCGCGACTCGCTCCACTCCTCTACGCTCAGCTCCCTAAATCAAGGGAATCCCGTCAAGCTGGACGGTGATAACTTTCTCACCTGGGAATCGACGGTCATGCCTATTATTTGTGGACACCGACTGGATGGCCACGTTCTTGGCACTAAAGCCATTCCTCCAGAGTACATCTTGGACCCCTCTGATCAGATTTGCCCCAACCCTCTGTATGACGACTGGTTGGCTACGGATCAGCTTCTTCTTGGTTGGCTCTTCGGTACTATGACCGTTGAGATTGCTGCTCAGATGACCAGCTGCAAGACATCTGCTGCGCTCTGGCGAGCCATCACTGAATTAGTTGGAGCAAACACTCGATCTCGCATCACCTTCTTGAAACGGGAATTTCAGCAGATTAAGAAAGGCTCTCTTAAGATGCGCGAATACCTGGCGAAGATCAAATCACTATCGGACAACCTCACTCTTGCCGGATGTCCCCTTTCATTGACTGATCTAGTAACCCAGACACTAGCTGGGCTTGATAACGACTACACCCCCATTGTGGTTATCCTCACTGAACGAGAGAATCTGTCATGGTCCGACCTTCAATCGAAGCTGCTCACTTATGAATCTCGGATGGAGCAGCTTCACTCCACCTCGGCTGCAAGCTTGTCTACTGCGTTTGCTCACCTGTCCTTCCAATTCGCCACCAATCCATCCAATCAATCTCGTTCCCCTCACTGGCAGTCCCGTGGTGGTGGTGGTCGAAGGAGCAGAGGACGCTCTAATAGAGGAAATTCTGGTGGTCGTGGAACTCATGGTCAACCCAAGGGAGATAGGCCTTGGTGTTACCTTTGTGACAAACCTGGTCATGAGGTTGCCAATTGCTTTAAGCGTTTCGATCGTTCCTTTAAACCTCCACGCAAACCAGATAATAGTGCATCTACTTATTTGGCTACTCCAGAAACCACAATTGATCCGGCTTGGTACTTAGACACCGGATCTACCCATCATATTACAAATTCAGATGAGACCGTTGGCACTGGCTCTAATTCAGGTATAAACTCAATTTCAGTTGGTAATGGGGAGTCTGTGGATGTTATTCGTACTGGCAATGCTAAACTGTTGTGTGATAATTCATCTGGACTGAAAACTCTGAATCTGGATGAGGTTCTTGTTGCACCTAATATAGCTAAAAATCTGATCAGTGGTTTCAAGCTCACTAGTGATAATGCTGATGTTTTTGTTGAAATACACTCACATGGATGTTTTGTGAAGGACAAGAACCAGCATAATATCTTTCTGAAAGGGAAGACAACAAGAGGGTCTACTCCGGGGTTATACCGCATTGACAATCAAGTTGTTCCTGTGAAGAATTCTGCAGCTGCTAGTTTTGTTTCCATTAAACGTAATAGTCATAGGAATAATGTTAATCTTTCCTCTTTTGAGTCTTGGCATAGACGACTTGGTCATCCAAGCAAAGAAGTTTTGAAAAAGGTTCTAGCTAATTGTAATGCTTCTGCTGTTCTTAATGAAGAATTTACTTTTTGTGACTCTTGCCAACTTGGAAAGTCTCATCGCTTACCTTTTCCTACTTCACACTCTCGTGCATTGCATGTCTTGGACTTAATACACACTGACTTGTGGGGACCTTCCCCAATCCAATCAGTAGGAGGATATCGCTACTACATTAGTTTTCTGGATGATTTTAGCCGTCACACTTGGATTTATCCTTTAAAAACCAAAGGGGAAGCATTGTCTGCCTTCAAACTCTTCAAGAGTATGACAGAAAATCTTTTTGAGCGAAAAATCAAAGTTCTTCATAGTGATTGGGGTGGCGAGTTTCGAAGTTTTCAAGACCTTCTTAATGAACATGGTATTATCTTTAGACACTCATGTCCACATACCTCAGCTCAAAATGGAAGGGTTGAACGTAAGCATCGTCATTTGGTTGAAACTGGTCTTACATTATTACCTCATGCAGCCATGCCCACTTCCTATTGGTGGGAAGCCTTCTCTACTGCAACTTATCTGATCAACCGGTTGCCAACTGCTGTTTTGCATAATTTGTCTCCTTTTGAGCTTCTTTATCACAAGAAACTGACTATGGAAGCTTCAAAAATTTTGGTTGTGCTTGTTTCCCTTGTCTCAGGCCCTATAACAAACACAAGTTGCAATACCACAGCACTAAATGCGTTTTTCTGGGTTATAGTGGGTCTCACAAAGGGTTCAAATGCTTAAGTTCTACAGGTCGAATTTACATCTCCCGGCATGTTATATTTAACGAACATGATTACCCCTTTACTAATGGTTTTCTTTCTTTTCAGAAGCCTTCACAGCCAGAGATTGTTCATTTTCCCAATATTTCTCCTGTTTTTTGTGAAGATCAGATTTCTGTTTTGGCCCCTGGACACATTAATCCAGATGCCTCAGATCAAGCCCACGACTTTGCTACTGGAAGACTCACTCCTGCAACCATTAATTCTAGACATGTTAGTCCATCTCCATCAGATCAGGCCCACGGTTTGGCTTCTGGAAGACTCACTCCTGCATCAATTAATTCTGGTGCACCCATTAATTCTGCATCAATTAATTCTGGTGCACCCATTAATTTTGAACATGTTAGTCCATCTTCATTAGATCAGGCCCATGGTTTGGCTTCTGGAAGACTCACTCCTGTAACCATTAACTTTGTTCAATCAGCGTTGCCAACCGCAGTCACTGTTGCAAGTTCACCTGCTGATTCAGCCCGTGAAGTTATATCAGCTACCTCTGTCACTGATCAACAATTAGCTGCTGTCAACACTCATACAACGCAAACTAGGAGCAAGTGTGGCATCACCAAGCCTAAAACTCCCTATGTTGGCCTTACACGTGTTCTTGACTGTGTTCCTCGGACAGCCAAGGAAGCTCTACTTTTGCCCTCTTGGAAACAAGCCATGGTAGAGGAATTCAATGCTCTTCAACGGAACTCTACTTGGACTCTTGTCCCGCGTCTTCCCAGTCAAAATGTAGTGGATAATAAATGGGTTTTCAAGCCCAAATACCATTCGGATGGAACCTTAGCTAAGCGAAAAGCAAGGCTTGTAGCCAAGGGCTTCCAACAAACCGAAGGTATTGATTTTTCTGAAACTTTCAGTCCTGTGATTAAAGCTTCCACTATTCGGATTATCTTGACCATTGCTATTGCCCTTAACTGGGAAATTAGGCAGCTTGATATAAATAATGCCTTTTTGAATGGATTTCTCTCTCAACCAGTTTATATGAGACAACCAGAGGGTTTTGTTGATCCCTCCAAACCTACCTATGTCTGTAAACTCACCAAGGCCTTATATGGTTTAAAACAAGCCCCTAGGGCTTGGTTTGATAGGCTACGAAGTGTTCTCTTAGATTGGGGTTTCACCAACTCCAAGAGTGAAATCTCTCTTTTTGTTTACTCAGACAAAACTCAAATTCTGATGATCTTGATATATGTGGATGATATCCTTGTTACCGGTAGCAACTCATTTAGTCTAAAATGTTTTGCTTCCAAACTACATAGTATCTTCTCTTTAAAAGACTTGGGGTCTCTTCACTATTTTCTTGGGATTGAGGCACATAGAGATAATACAGGACTTTATCTGACTCAAGGGAAGTACATATGTGATCTGCTGGACCGTTTTAATATGACTAATGCCACCCCCTGTCATACACCTATGGCTGCTCACAAGTCACTCTCAACACATTCTGGTGAATTACTTCCTAATCCATCTGAATACCGTAGTGCAGTTGGCGCTCTTTAGTATTTGTGTAATACAAGACCAGATATTTGTTTTAGTGTTGGCAAACTAAGTCAATTCCTATCTCAACCAACCACCGAGCATTGGAAGGCAGTAAAAAGGGTGATGAGATATCTAAGAGGAACCACTCACTATGGCATTCACATTAAACCTGATCGGTCTCTTAATATTTCTGCATATTCTGATGTTGACTGGGCTTCTTGCCCAGATGACAGAAAATCAGTAGGTGGTTATTGCGTTTTTCTTGGGGATTCTTTAATCACTTGGTCCTCCAAGAAGCAGCCAGTCATTTCTCGGTCTAGTTGTGAATCTGAGTATCGTTCTTTAGCCAACACTGCTTCGGAGCTCAGCTGGATAAACTCTTTGTTGACTGAATTAAGCCTGAACCAGCAAAGAACACCAATAATATGGTGTGATAATACAAGTGCGGCAGATCTAGCCTCAAACCCAGTCCACCATGCCAGAACTAAACATATAGAGATTGACATTCACTATGTACGAGACAAAGTCCTTGCTAAAGCTCTTCAAGTTCAGTATGTTCCTACTGACTCACAAGTAGCTGATTGTTTAACCAAGCCGCTACATCAAGCACGCTTCAGTTTACTCCGTGATAAGTTGGGAGTCACTGTCTCTCCAGGAAAAAGGCTCCAACAAAATGAAATCCTTACAACAATTAATTCACAAGGGAAGAAGAAGAAGAGGGTCTCCTGATTAAAGGAGGGAGTTAGAAATAAAATAAACCCATGTATTATTTGTGAATATTGTATTCTAGAATAGTCCTTAGGGACACATGTCATTGTATGATTGGCTCTCTGAGTTATAAATAGTAATATACAGGTCCAAGGCAATTACTGAGCCTTGACCTATTTTTCCCAAAAACTCTTCTATTTTAGGCTACTATCAGGTTTTAAGACCTTAGTGTTATATATATATATATATATATATATATATATATATTATATATATATATATTTAAGTAGAAAAGGGTTGGAAAAATTATAAATTGGAAGTAATTCCAACACAGTCACCCGGATTTGAACTTGCATATATAGTTTCCCCAACTTGATTTTTTTAATTATAAGAAAATGACAGTTCCAACTTGCTTGCATGGTTTTTTCCACCCTACTTTCGGTATGTAGAGTCCAATGAATATGAAAATAATGGTAACAAAGCAGTCTAGACAAGTCAACCAAGCTTGTAGACTCAACTGATTCTGACCAGATGATGCCATGGAAGTAAGGGTGGGTGGTATAGACATTTATGCTCACAACATTTATTTGGCTGTGCTAAGTGCAAAGGAACCAATGGAGACGCAGACAGAAGAGGGATGAGTGATTCGGATATTTGTTGTTGGTGTAATTGTGAGACTGAAGATAGTCGATCTACACCTGAGACTTCCAAGATATGGACAAATATTATTGATCTGTCAAGAACTAGAGCCTTTTCCAGCCTGCATATTAGAGTGTGCCCGGCACTTAGATGCCTTTTTACTAAGATTACCTGATGGAAGAATCATTAAAACCTCTCCACTCTACACCATCAAACTAGAAGACAAGCTAAAGCAAAGTTTCATCCAGCCATCGAATTTCAAATAAGATTTAAGAACCACGAAGAGCTGCATATTTAGTAGAGGCAAAACATTATGAACATCTGATATCATGCTAATGAATATAATGTTGTCAGTCAGCAAGTGGAAGGCTTGATTAAATCATCAAATATAACCTTCTAAACCTCCTAGCCATTCAACCATTGGTCCATTTGTACTACCTACATGTCGATTCCCAGTCCTGTCATTGGATCTGATTTGGAAATTCTCCCGTCATTGTACATGTGTTCGCATATGTGGCTGCATTTATAAGATAATCTACTGTTCGCGTAGCAATTCAACCAGACTTTGAAAGTGATTGGGTATTACAGGTGAAGCTGCAACTGTTATATTTAATTAGCGTGTAATTCCGATGATTCATGCGTTGTCCCTATGCATTGACATTGATGTATGTCCTCCTTTTTTTTTTCAATGTTCATGCATAAGTTATACCCGTGGTCGCAGTAAATGTTTTGCAACAACTGTTTGTATTTTCCATGCATTAGCATCATCTCTGTGTGAGCATTGGCCGAATTAATCAGCAATGCCTTAAATCTTTGCAGTAAATGTTTTGCAGCATTTACGAAGGAGCTGCACTGGCTTTTAAACATCTTTAGCAAACTAGTGTCGTTCTAAGACGGAGCACACGTGAAGAGCTTCGACAGACTGGAGTTGGAGATCAAACGGAGAGAGAGCTTGAGAGGGAAGGGAAGAAGACGGAGAACCACCATCGTCGTCTATCCATTCTTTGGACCTTCTTCCCCCCACCTTCACAGTCGCGACGGGAAGTTTGGATAAGTGTTAGACAACTTGATTCCAACGAGCTAGAGGTGAGGAGAGAGACCACCGTTTCTTTCTCTCTCTACCTCCGTCAACCACCATATTCCTCCAACTCCGGCGCCGCCAAAACTCCTAGCATCGTCGACTTTGGCAGTCGCTTCCCATCGTCGGTTCGTCGACTCCGGTACTGAAAACACGCTGCTGCCCCCCACTTTTGAATTTTATATTATATTACATTATATTTTTTCCCTGAAATTTATTTATGCTTCTTATATTTACACGCTACTGTCAAATTATGGACCCGATTGCGCCGAATCGGGGTCGATATCCTCGTGCCGTCCGAGTTGATCTCGCATATTTTTAGTACCCAAACATTTTAAAAATCTCTTTGGACGGCCCAGATCAAAGGATACTGAGGGATGAGGAGGGGAAGATATTGAGGAAATCTGCTTCTTCAAATTATTGAAAGCTTCTTCTATGATTTTTGTTTCTGTCATTTTTTTCCATCTGAGCAGATATGGCCACCAAGAGGGAAGAGAGGTTTTCCACGTCCCTCCATCTCTTCTCTTCACTTCCTTGAGATGTTTTCGTCGTCGTGTTGCTAGCCGTCGAAGCCCTCGATTGCCCTCCTTCCCCGTCTGCGTCCTCATGGAGAATCCTAAATAGAACATCCAAATCGAAGCCAACGAAGAGAAAGACCCGAACAATCGAGTCGATTCCGAAGCCGTATTAGTTCGCATGGTAGAGAAATCGACTAGGAAGAAATCAGAGAGGTTCACTTATCTCGTCGCAGCTGTGATGTTTAGCTTCGGAATTGCGTCCATGGATGTCATCGCCGTTTATTACAGATTCTGGTGCCAAATGAAGGTAGGTGGTACCTTTCTTTCAAACTCTGATAAATCTCTTTCGCTGAATTTTCCACATTGCTGTGAGTTAATCTGTTTCTGAATTTTGTTTCCATTTTGGGTTTAATCCGAGTAGGCCGTAGCGGTGCCTTGGTCTGAAATGTTTGGTACATTTGCTCCCTCGGTTGGTGCTGCTGTGAATTCCATTTCCTTTTCTAAATTAATTATTCGACGATTAACAAATTTGAATTTAACTCCATTTGTCTCATCTCTGCGCCCCATCTCTCTCTTGAGAAAGTTTCTTATTTTTCCTTCATTCTCTCTCTCCAAGCTTGCTGATGAGTTGCGTTGGTTACCAGAGTTTATTTGATTCTTCTAGGTCTGTAAGTCTTTCAATGCTTGGTTTAGATAGTTCCTCTGTATTTAAATTGCTCTTCTTATTTTCTATACTTCGCAAATTATTTTTCACGAAAACTTGGCTGTGTGAGGGGAGGAAATGCTTGAAGATAAATTTATCTCAAGAAACTTGACTGTGTGAGGGGAGGAAATGCTTGCAGGTAAATCTATTATTTGCTTTGTCAAATTAAATGATTTCGCTGTTGACTAAACCTTACTGCGAAATGGTCATGATCTTTTTGGATTAGCTCATGTGATTCATTATAATAAAAAAAATGTTTTTATTCTTCCTGGATCACAATTCAGACGTGTTTTTCTGCAGTTCTTGAGGGTGTATTATCTGTTTCTTTTTTTCTCCGTATTTTTATATTTTCTTTCTGTATGGTTTTGTCTTATCTATGATGTAGGATATATCTTATTTTGATAGAGAGCAAGTTGGTGACTTAACAAGCAGCCTTTCAGCAGATTGTCAACGGCTATCTTACGTCATAGGAAATGATCTTCATTTCATATTTCGCAACACTTTACAGGTTCATATTGTAAAGATTTTACCGTAGCTTGAAAGCTAGAATTAAATTTCCTTTTCTTTCCTTTCATATTCAGGGAACAGGGGCAAAAGTGAAGTGTGGCATATGTTAATTGTTGTGGACGGGATATAAAGAGTGTAACCAATTATATTAGAAAGTTACTCAACTAGAAAACAAAGCTTCTAGACATAATTTAATAATATAATAAATCACAACTATCATATCTAATTACAATTAATAAACAAAAAATAAGATAAATATATATAATAAAAAAATATCAGATCCTAAATTCACTTTAAATAATTTACAAGTTAAATTCTATAAGACAGGAGACTATCCAAATGTTTGGATTGTCTCCTCTCTTATAGTATAATTTACAAGTGAAATACTACGAGAGAGAAGAAGGAAAATATACAAGTGTGACAATTTGAGGGGTGAGTTGAAAGAGAGGAGGAGAGCTTCTATCATCATCAATCATCAATATATCCTACTAAACCTCCTAGGCATCTATTTATTGGTCCACATGTTCCACCACTATTAGTGCCACGTCCACAACTTTTTCTTCCAACCACATCTCAATTCACAGGTACTTCCTCCCTCCATTTTTGCCGATTTCAAATTTCAAAATTCAAATTCTAATATTTCAGTATAAAATCACCTAAAACATCAGCCAAAACAATGGCAAGTTATACCAGCACAAGCTCGCCATTCACCTTTCGTCGACCTCTCGGATCTTCTTCCTATCGTCTTCCTCTTCTGCACCTAGTCCGTTCCGTGCGTTTCGAAAATCGTGATTTATCTGATCCAGCCAAAACAACCCGTGATACCAGCACAAGCTCGCCATTCACCTTTCGTCGACCTCTCAGATCTTCTTCCTATCGTCTTCCTCTTCTGCACCTAGTCCGTTCCGTGCGTTTCGAAAATCGTGATTTATCTGATCCAGCAAAAACAGCCCGTGATACCAGCACAAGCTCGCCATTCACCTTTCGTCGACCTCTCGGATCTTCTTCCTATCGTCTTCCTCTTCTGTACCTAGTCCGTTCCGTGTATTTCCAAAATCGTGATTTATCTGATCTTCTTCCTATTATATGATCCTTGCCACCGGTTCTCTGATCTGTGATTCTTAATCCCCTTTTTGAAGCTATGAAGCTTCATGTAGCGGACACATATATGCCATTTTTCCTTCAATTCTATTTATTTACTGTATTTAGTTACCTGTTTACAAGAATATCTATGCCAAATATAATGATTTTTGGAGATTTTTTACCTAGGTCAATGTTTGCTAGTGTTCATGGTGGTCAAGCTGAAAGCATTCCGGCGATACCACACTAATACCGGCGATGGCAAGGAATCAAGGTCGGAGGAGCATTCCGGCGAGTCTCCGGACAAGATTCCGGATGTATCCTCTCAGCAAAGAAGATCAGAGTCACACAAGTATGATTGGAGCACGAAACCGACATGATGATCGGAGCCGGAAGTTCTCATTCTCTTTCCATCGCTCCGGTAAAACGGTTGCAGGAACTGATCGGAGAAGTTACCGCCTGATTTTTTGTGCCGGGGGGGGGGGGTTGAGTTGCGTGAGGCGGTGAGAAAATGGAATGTGTGACTGTGTGAAATGAGTGCCCAAGATGAAGATATTGAATGTGTGTCAGTGTGTGGGGGCGTGAGTCACGTGATGTGTGTGGGAGTGTGTGAAATGAATTACACCCGTGATTATGCCTATACCTATCCTTTTGTCAATTTAACCCACTAACTATTATAAATATATATTATTCATTGTTTACTCTCTTTTTTTCTCAAGATTGTTTACTTTATTTGCAACCTATTTATATGGTAGGACTTATTTATTTGTTTGAAATTTAAGATATATAATATGGGAGGAGTCTTAATTTACGTAGATTTTTTTATATGGTTAGATTAATTTTAAACAAAAATCCAAAGAAATTTTGTCCCAAGCATTTTTTTTTTGGGGTCAAATGTTCCAAGCATTTCAAGTAAAAAGGTATTTGTTCCTTTGGTGCGGGCAGGATGTGTAGCGCGATGGCTAAAAAAAAGGCGATATTGGATCAATATCTTCACCGCACTCTATGGAGTAGAAATCTTGGAGGAGTCGGGATTCTTATCACCATGAACTTATTCGCGCCAAAGGGGAAGGGGAATGTGTCAAGTGGGGATGTCTTGCACATGATATAAATTTCTTAGGTTTGAGTTAGAACGTGTGAACGCTTAGTGTCGTCTTGCTTGTATTTATAGGGCTTTAACTTTGATATCTAAGTGTGATCTATCATATCTTTATTAATATTGGATAAGATAGATTCTTACGGATTGTAGGTGTTCCGGATATATGATATGGCTGCGTTGGGCCGTCTCACACACATATATATGGTAATCGGGGACCAAATGATGATTTTATTTATTTTTTTGGTCAAAGTATAAAGATATTTAACTTTGACAAATGCATTAAGTTTTTTTTGATATTACAAATGCATCAACTTTATTATCTCATGTCTTAGTTTTTTTTTTGCTCAAAGCATGTCTCATAGTTCTATGCTAGCTGCATATTATTATTTTTTTGCTCGCAAATGCTAGCTGCATATAAAGCTTGAAGAAAGTGACATACTTGTATGCACACCTTCACGCTGCCCCCACCTTCCATTTTAATAAAATATATTATATGGTCAGATTAATTTTACACAAAAATCCAAAGAAATTTTCGCCAAGCAATTTTTTTTTTTTTTGGTTTGGTCAATTGTTCAAAGCATTTCAAGTAAAAAGATATTTAACTTTGACAAATGCATCAACTTTATTATCTCATGTCTCAGTGTTCTATGCTAGCTGCATATAAGGCACCAGACAATTAACCAGATTTTGGGGCAATGGTTCGTAAATCGAAGTAATTGTCTTGCAATACTGAAAAGCTGTTTGACATGAAAAGGTTCAAGGGATTATTGCTTTATTAGGCTATTACCTGTTAAACAAAATACTCCTCAAAGGGACCTGCATTTCGCTAACCCAGAAGACGAAGAGCAGAAAATGGTAGATCAGGAGAGATGCAATCTATCTATCTATTTGGCATAATCAATAAAATTATTGGTCCACATCAACATCCCATTTTACATAATCCATAAAATCTATTGGTCCACATGAACATTAACTGAAACGCATGAACGCCACAGTGATTTATTGGACCAAACGAGTAGAAAATATTAAACACATAATACAGAAAAAAAATTGCCCATGCTTTTTAAAAAAAATTTGGGGGAACTAAACGAAAAAAATAATATTTAGTGGTATTCAAGATCATGCGCATTATAGCCGCAAGCGAAGCACTTTGACTAGGTGACTCACGCGTACCCCTCGTCCCCTCCTCCACACATTCTGTTGTTGTATTATAATTAATTAACAGGTTAGAACACTTACTATAATGTCATATTATTTATAGTAGCTTATAAACATGAGAACTTGGAATATAATCTAGATTTTTTTATTTTAAAATAATATCCTTCTTATTTAGTTTGTTATTAATTTATAGAAAAAAGACAAAAAAATACCAATCAAAAACTTTAAAATTTTAAATCAATGATTTTCTATTAAAGTGTTAATTGCTATACTCTTATGGTCAGTACTATATTCTTATAGTCAACAAAAGTATTTTAGAATAAGAGGTAATTATTTCATTATTATACAAGGAATTACTGTATAGGAAAAAAAATGCGAAGAACATGTTAGGAACTTAAGTTAAGGAGATTGTAAGAATTTACAAAAGGAAAATATTTAAGTCAAATTTCTTATATCTATTTTATCAAGTTGTTCAATTACATGTAATCATCATGTGTCATATTTTTTAATTATTATAATTTAATTATAAACACATATATAAAAAAGGACAAATGGCCATAATTAATTGGAGAATTTAACGTAATTAACATAAAGAAATTATGGTAAGAAAAGAAAAGGGTTAAATATCTCTCCACTGCAGTACGGTTTTGAATTTCTAAGAATTGAAAGAATAAAAGTTAGTCTACCAAAGCGAAAAATGTTCATTCTTTCTTGGGTGACGAGGATCATACAGTTGGAAAATGATTCCAGTCCCCAGCAAAATGCACAGCATCCTAGCTGTGATTTTCGTGGAGGACTGTGCAAAACGCATATCAATTACAAACTATAGTTTTTTTTCAGACCCATTATATGAGTATATTAATTTAAATCTTATACTGTGGGTGTAGGAACGAAGCAAATGTCGAATTGCATGGATTCCAATAAATACAAAGTGTCTTGAAAAAGGGAAATCTAAACATATTCTCAAAACAAATACACCGCCAGAAATTTGAGCTGATCGAGGAAAGTTGATACTGGTATGTTAAAATAGGGTTGAGTTTCTCTCATAATCCTTTTTTCATTATCTCTCATTATTTCTAAATTATATCCATCCAATCAATCATAATATCACTTTAATTTTTTTCCGTTTTTTTAAGCGATGGCTTTTAGATGGTTAATGAGGAAAAATGAGAAATATGCGAGAATCTCTTCCGTTAAAATATTGAATAATACAGTTGATGAAAATTGGAATCCTAAGTGGGTCTTTCGTAGGTAGGTGGTAAGTTTTGGAAGAATATGAGTTATGGATGTATTGATGCATCACCCGACCTTCTTAGTATTGTGGCAAGACAGCTCATTGGTCAATAACTGCATGTTCCATCAATCAGTCCAACCTATTACTAAATTTGAATATTCGCAAAACGCCAATATATATTAATCATATATAAAATCTACCAAAAATAATTTCCACAATATCATTATCACCTACATTATTAGAAATATTATTACCAGGTTTTAATAAAAGGATATAATCACTAAAAAACCATATAACAAATGAGTAGCGTGTAATAACAAGTTGTTGTATAGAAAATTACACTGAGTCCATGGTACTCACTTAATATTAGGATTTGTTTGTTATTACATTGTTTTTTTGAAATCTCAAGGGTAGACACTAAGGCCTGAGTTCCAAGCAGGATCTCATAATAATATTACCTAATCTGTAATATGGAAGAATGCATGAATTTTTTGCAATAGAATGAAAAAAATTTATTTTATATATTTTAATGAATTTTGTGTACTTTTGTTTTTAAAACTGGATATAGTATACCTTTTCTTTGAAAAAAGATAAAGTAACTATAACTTAAACAAAATAAAAATAAAAAAAACTGTAATTCATTATACGGATGGCAGGCAAGGCAATCAAGTGCCACCATATTTTATGTAATTTTTTTTTGCTCATGATATTTTATGTAGTTTAATTAGAAGCAAACCACAAAATTAAAAAGGTTTAAAACTAACGGTCAACTCTCAAACATATCCCACAACGCCATTCTAATTTTCAAAGCAACTATTCAATGACTTTGCCTTTTAATAATATGTACGTACCAACATGTGTAAACCTAATTTTTCTTCCAGAGCAAAAAAGGTAAACCTAATTTTTCTATAAAACAGGCTCCTCTGCCGCCAACAAATTGATCGACACCATTTCAGCATGTAGATAAACAAGTGACCTCTGGCACCAAATTTGACGCATCTCCAGTCAACAATTCCTCCTCCGCCGCCACCTCCTCAGATTCTGAACATGTTGATGATGGTGAAAGGCTCGCCTCTTGCCAGAGGGTTGAAGGGAAGAGCTTTGACAGACTTGAGTTTGAGACTCAAAAGAAGAGCGAGACCACCGTCACTTTCTTTCTCTACCATAGCCGGAAACCACCTTCGTACAATAGAAAGGAGAGGGAGAGGTCGATGATGGCCAGGTGAGAGAATGTGTTGATATGCATTTTTAAATAAGATAAATATTATTGTTAAGTTGCATATGTAGATGATTTTTGGTTGGCAATAGCTTAGATAATTATTTTCTACAAGAACAGGTTGCACACAATATAAAATGACTACTTTTTGTCAAAAAAAAAAAACATTTCAGTAGATGGGCTAGCAGTTTGGTCAGGGTGTGTTTTTCAATGAAAAATGTGATCATTGGTTTCTTCTTCTTCCTCCTCTAGCGACACCAGCACTGCATATCGACATTGGGAGATTTGAAGTCTTCATACGTGACAGCTTTAGAATCTCGTGCCAGAGGTCATGATCTTATTGCATTTTTTGCCTCAGTAAATGTTTGATATTTTTTGCCTCAGGTTCTCCTCTTATCTCAGCTCAGGTTTTGATGACCATCTTCACTCCTACTTCTTGGACCTTGATCAGCTAACAGTCTCTTCTATGATTTTGTGCTTTCGTCATTTTTTGCCATCTGATCAAGGTCGGATATCGGGCAATCTGAGCAAAGTCGAAGAGCGGGAGGGAAGAGAGGTTGAGAGTGAGAAGCCCAGTTTTGACGATGCGAACGTTTGAAGATAGGGGGCTTTGGAGGTGCCGCACGATTGGCCGTGATTTATTACTCCATGTTTATTGTATTTTATTACTCCATTCTTTCTTTTTCATCCCCTCTTACTATTTATATATATCCCACTTATGTTAATGTGCCTTCTTCTATCCCTCCCTCCCGCCCTTTCCCCCATATAATAAGAGTACTTTTTGAAATAAATATTTCTATTGTGCAGCACAGCAGTAGATGAACAACTCTTTTTTTTTTTTTCTGACGTCAATGATAGCAAGGACACTTAGTCGGTGGTTGCAAAGGTTCTTAGGAAGTGGGTGGTTAGGTGGTTAATTAGGAAGAAGGATGCACCATACACAATATGGAAGATAGGAATGGTATTGGCTGATGAAATGGTACGTTGTTGTACACAATAAAAATTCCCAATAACCCCCATTTTCATAGAAACAATCCTGAATATAAAGTATACTATGATAATGATACGTAAGTTGTTAAAATACTATCTCCAACCGTCTTTAATTTTATTTAAAAAAAAAAATCCTTTTTCGTTTTAGGAGGCAACGATTGAAGTTTCTGCTACCCACAAAAATCTCATTCCAAACCCTAAAGAAGGGATGGTCTACAACTTCCAAAACTTTGAAGTTGTAGAAAATGATGATAAGTATAGACTCACTTCAAACCCCTAAATTCAACTTCCATTCTCACACATTCATAGAAGAATCTGATTTTGACTAACATTGTTGATTTTGTTAACTAGCTGTATAGGTGGTTTTATGATGCATGTCCTTGTAACAAGAAGCCCGAGTATCTGCCTAATGGGACTCTTGGGTGCACCAAGTGTAATAAGGACGTACTTATGACTGTTCCCAAGTACGTACTTGATACTAACAATTTTATATTAAATAATACATTTATATTAGTCAACAATAAGTTAAAACTCAATTTATATATATCGATAGGTATAAAGTCCACTACAAAGTATTTGATGGAAAATGTTCAATCTTGATACTAACAATTTTATATTAAATATTAAATAATACATTTATTTTAGTCAACAATAAGTTAAAACTCAATTTATATCGATAGGTATAAAGTCCACTACAAAGTATTTGACCATACTTGGAAAATGTTCAAGGACAATTAAAAAAAGTCAAGACAATCGATGTCAAATGTAGGTGTTTACTCTATCGTTCCAGTTTTTCTCACATTGACAACTTTATGTTGCTTTATCTAGGGTAAAGAGTTCCAAAGCTCTAAAAATACTGATTTTGGATGAGTTTAATAAGTGTATCAATAACACAATTAATGTGATATACAAAGAGGTTTTCCAAAACATTTTACCACATTAATAGTTGTGAAGGGAAACTTTGTTCCACTTTGTTATTGTTGTGCTTTCAATGTAATGGTTATATGAATTCATCTTTTTTGTACTTTCATTTGTGTTTTTTGTTAGGGCTACAATTAATATATTTATTAATAAAACTACAGTGTTATTACATTTATGCTTTAGTTGTCCAAATGTAAAACCGAATAAAACAACACACTCCGTGCATCGCACGGGTCTTAAGTCTTGTTTATACTAAATCCTCTACCTCTTCAATCATAAATTAGGAAATGTGGGACTCAGCCACCCACAACCAACATTAATGGCTGACCTCATAGAAGTTTTGTCTAATTATTTGTAGCATTATCTGGATTGATGCGTCTTCAATGACACAATTTACTGTCCTCCCTATCCCCTTCTGCATACAAAACCGCTGCATGATATATTTCTACCTGTCTCTTTCACTTAATTTCTGGAGTGACATAGCTGATTATATTAAGGGGAGAACACAACTTGATTAAATATAAATTTTAATACAATTGAGGATCCAGAATGCAGAATGGAGAATTGATTTTATGTCTTGAACTTTTTCTTTCTAACAATATATTGCAAATTGGACAGGTTTAAGCTTTCCAATGATCTGGATGGATTCTGGCATCTTAGTTGAACTAACAGGAACTTATAAAGGTTTAATTGATTGGATTAGTGATCAATGAATGAATAAGTTAAGCCACTGCGTTTTTTATTTTATCTTTTTGTGATTTTCCTCAGTAAAGAAGTTAAGGAGTTTTCTAGATATAAATGATCTCATAAACAGGAGTGTTTGATAAAAAAAAAAAAACACTAAAGAGTGGAGTCTCCTTTTGATAATTATCAAGCACATTGATATTTGATAGCTGATGCCACCATATCTTATAATCCCAAAAATGCTAAAATAGTCTTTCCTATCTTTGAGAAAATGATGTTGCATTGATATTTGATAGCTGATGCCACCATATCTTGCATGCCTTTTGGTTTCTTTGACATCCTTGTGGTTATATGGTATAGTCTTTAGTTCATGCTAATCCCTTAACAATCTTAGTAAGTTTATACATTGACTTGTAAGCTGCACTGCTTATTTGGTTTCCATTATTTTATGTTTTAGTCCGGAGGCAAGTGCAGCGATTTTGTGGGAGAGTGCTAAAGCTGCCCCAAAGGTTCGCACAACTCCTGAATTTAACCATATCTTTGTATACCACATTAATCCCCCCTAGGCTGCTGCAAGGCTCAAGATCACAGCATCTCAGTTGTGCAAATTGCAAGTGGCAGATGGTATTAGTCCGGTAATAATCTTAACAATTACATCTCTTACTCTTAAATTTCTTTTGTTTTGTCTTAAGACCCCTGTTATGAAATGTGTATAACACTATCAATATAACTTACATCGTAAAAACATTTGTTACCAAAAAGAGAGAAAGAGATGTGTGACTGAGAAGAAAATGTGTTATTTAATGCCTGTTATATGCTTATAATCTTGACCAAAAAAAATATGCTTATAGTCACTATTTATTTAGTGTCATTTCATATTCCGCCTTCTTACATTATTTTCCTTTCCATTTTAGTGTACCCCTTTCCACCAAGCGGGGGGCATAGATGTGTATGAAATGATTGTTACTTATGTTTCATCAGAGGGGCAGCTTCTGAAACTTAATTTTGTTTTCCATACTCATGAATATGACAATACAAAATGACGATAAACCAGTATTTATAGACGGCCAAACACGAGTATTTCCCCCAAACTTTCAAATATATTTTACTATCATAATCAGTTGTTAGCTTTGTCAAATCCAGTACCTCCTGCAGTGATTGCTAATTTCATGTTTATATTTGTGGGAAAAGATCATTCTTTGTCCTTTAATTGGAATTTCATTTGTTTGTTTTTGGTGATAGGAACCACTCGGTCGTGCACATGCAGATCCATCTTGGGTGTCACAGTAGATAAAAGATGTAATCAATGAAGCCATGGTTGTAAGTTTTTTGGCCAGCAAATCTTCCACTGAAATCAAATATGCAGAGCCATATGCTAAACATAAATCTTTGGATTGTCTCATTGTATAGGAGCTTACTCAGATGAATACCGAGGATCTACTATAGCATCGCATGCTTAAGTTCCAAAAAATTGGTGGGTTTCAGGAAGGAATTCGTGATACCTGTTGCTAAGGAGATTTCAGATGCTGAATTTCAGGGTGATGTTGAAAAACTGAAGCAGCAAATTTTGAAAGCCCAGGAATTAGTAGGTTGATTTGGATGGGACTATCCAGAAACTGAGAAAGTAGGTTGATCGAGAGTACTCTAAGGCAGTGAAAGCCTTGGGCTTGACAGACAAGTTGGTAAAGCTATAGGAGGAAGTTTGAAAAGAAAGTTCCGAGGACCAACTTATTCGTTTAGTGGTGAAGGGTAAGATTGAAAAGCTAAACGAGGAGTTGAATCAGGTCTGCCAAAAGCTTTCAACTTATCCTTAGAACTCATGTTAACTCATTTTTATTTGTCATCACCCGCTTAGACACTTGCTCACACAATTGGTGATGTATTAAATTATTTCTCAAATTGGTTCAGCTTATTCATGACAATCATTCTCCCATCAGTTCAGTTCAGCTCATCAATTCAATGTTTTGTTCAGTGGCAGTTTTAATAATTGTTAAGTCTTCGAATCCAAATTTAATTTCATCTTCTGAAGCCAAATTTGTTTCCTGATCACAGTAATTAATATACTACATTCAATTGGAAATGGGGTGGTTTTCGACAACACTCTATACATTAATATGGTTATTTCAAATATCATTTGGGCTCCCATAAATCACATGCTTTTCGGAAAAACAAAATAATGTATGCGCACGCGCAGGGCAACCATCAGAGGCGACCAGTTAGCTGAGGTAGCAGCTGGGTTATCCTATTCGTTCTCAATAGTCATGCATTTCAGTCAAAAACTTTTAAAATATGGGGAACAAACGTGCGTCATATTTTTTAAAATGGTTCAGATTCGGCCTGCTTCAATCAGCAAAAACGTTGATTCCAATTCGGGTTCTGTTTTGTAATTTTCAGCAGATGGCGTTTTTCTATAATTTGCTCTGATTCTTTAATGTTCTAAAAGTGACAGCGTACATTACATCGAATTCCCTTTTTCCTTTCCAAGCGAAAAAAAAAAAAAGAATTCCCTTTTTCCTTACATAATTCCCATCAGGCCACGCAGAAATTCCTTTTCGTTTTGGTCCTTCAACAATGTTTTCTTTTCTTATTCTAATTTTAGTCCCTCCAACATTATTATTATTTTTTCTTATCCTTGCCTTGCCCTTTTCCTCAATTATTTTTAGCTCTAACCTTCCTAAAATGGCCTATAGTGCAAATTGAAATTAGGTAGCAACTTATATTCTAAGAAAATTAACCCAATTAATAGCAATTATAATATTTGTGGAAATATTACTCTTAAGCTCTATATAGTTGCATTTAGAATAGTTGGTCATTTTCTAATCTATGCAATAAGTCACATATAATTTAAACCGCTGGTCCTTTTCTAATCTATGCAATAAGAAAATTAACCCAATTAATAGCTGTATTCCGTAGACAAGACATTATACGTTGACTTTCTGGTGTCCTTATTCTAGGCTTTTGTTTTGTTGTGAAGCATTTTAATGTCAAACATGGGACTAATCTCATAAACCCTGATTTGAAAATTGTATTAGAACTATTTACTGGGATTAAATTTGTTAGTGATGTAATCAGGACTCCGGATACTATTTTCCAACCCCTTTTGCCTCTAGCTGCAACCACTCTTATCGAGACGACTCTCATAATTATCAATACTCTACTCCCTTCTTAGTTTTTTTTTCCTGTCTATTCATTTTTCTTCTTCTGTTTTATCAATATTCTTCATCTTCACTATATGGCTGTTATGTACCAGATGTTGTTGGACTTGTAACTGGTGTTCATGAACTCTCAGATGTAGTTGACGAAGGAGAAACTATATACCAATACAATTTTGAAATAATGGACGAATGGTTTGTTAGTTACTTCTTCTTTATTAATTCTTCTACGATGTCAATGTGAATATTAATTTCCTTTCTACTTTGTAGTGGAAATCCCTTCCATTGTTGTTTCAGAGGCACCCCCGCTTTTTGGGCATCAGTGAGCTATGCCAAGGTCTTGGACAAGGAAGATGTTGTAGTTGCTTTGTTTTTTGTTAAGATGATTAGGACCGGTGGTTAGTTTTTTCCTTTTTATCACGTTATTTATTTTTTGTATTTTATACTTTCATCATATATGCATTGGCTAATTTTATCCCGTTTACATTGCAGATGGGCAAACCATTTTCGTCAGCCATTGTGATCTTTCAGAAGCTGTGTTCAACTATAACCATCATGTTGTAGTTGACTTCCGTGTGAAACTCAACCGTCTTTCTGCTGCTCATTTGACTCCTAACATTGAAATTCCTGGATCATCCCGCCAGGTCTTTGAAGTCTCTCCTTAAGATTGTTTCATTATTCTGGATATTATTCTTGGCTTTTTGGTTTTGACAACTTTATGGCTATTTTAAAGAATTGTTGTTACACCCCCTCTTTGTAATGATCTTCCAAACTTTTTGACTATTGTAGTAGCTTCAACGTTTAATACTGTTGCAACGAACAATGAATGATTTACGTTCTATGTTTGAATATGTCATTTAAGGCTTGGTAGTTAGTTAGTTTTTTTTTTTTTTTTTTTTTTTTTTTTTTGTAGTCTGTTTTATGAAGTTGAATCAATTTTTTATCTGCTTTGTTTGTTGATAATGGTTGAATGTAAACTTTTTTACAATACCCAACTTATTGTACCCTTATTCCTATCCTTTCCATTTTTATATTATTAGTATTTACTTATTAATGTTTAATAAGTAACGAGTTCATGTTCATATATATATATATATATATATATATATATATCTCATCATCGTGCACTCTACCTATCAAATTACTTAATAATACTAATGATTCTTTTAATATCAAATTATTTTCATTATTTTGGATAAAACAGTCCAAATGAAAGCCGCACCTTAGTTATTCATATTTTAAACAAAATAAAACTCTATGCTCCGTGCAACGCACGGGTTCGAAGTCTTGTTATGGTCTGCAAAAGTCTAGATATTTGAGTTGACAGACGACCATGGGATCCTTCCTATATAAAACAGTGCTTATTATCTACTACTATATAATGGGGTAAAAAAACATATATCACCCAAAAACGAAAAACAAAAACAAATATACTAACTTTAAGTCCCTAGTTGTTGCGACATCAGTTAACTTTGGGATTGGAGTAAAATGTTGGGTCCCTAAAAAACCTGGAAATAATCTCGGCCTTGTCAGTTGAGAGATCCGTGCTTTCTAGAATTTGCTCTTTCGATGCCTTGGCAATTGCTTGGACAGAACCAATGGCTTGACAAAGCTGAATCGAGTGACCAGAATAAGAAATAGGAAAACAACTGTAGGTCTAAGCAATGACCATTTAACCAGTGATAAAATAAGCCGGTCTCCTATCCGTTTCAAAAAGAAAGAGTCTCGAGCTTTAGCAAAGTGGGATGAGTTAGATGCTTACCGCATTTGCATCATGATTGTCAATGCCAGGAAGGGATGTAATCACTTTCAAGTATTGATCCATTCCTTGCACTAATTGCCTCCTCTTCACCGCGAAGTCGCGAACAACAGAAGAAGAGTCATAATATACAAGTTGATGTTAGTTTCACTTTAAAAGAGAAAGGCTGCAAGACTCATAGTTACGTACTTCCGTTAAGTGAATGAATCAGGCAACTGACCTCAGCCTTCAATTTTTCTCTAATTTTCTGCTGTTTGCATACTGCACTCAGTTTGCCATGGAATAAGAAGCATAAAGAAATACAAATATAAACTGGAACAACACATTGTAATTAATTAGTTTCGGTAATAAGATCATACCTCCCGAAGAATGCGCTATTTTGACTATCTTTTCAAAGCCCATCTCAAAGTCTTGAACCGGCACAAATGTTGGCTTGCCAATCACCATATTGAATCTTTACATTCCCATCAACCGTTCCATGATAGTTATTTCATAATTAGAGCTTTGTTTGATTTAACACTGACATATTTTTCAAGAGAAAGAACTACTGTTTGATTTTACCTCTGTTTATTATTTAATATAGTTGTATTAGTTACATTTTAAATTAAAAATTTAATATTAAAATCTAAAATATAACCAAATCTCTCTAACAATCCTTAAAATCTATTATCTAACTCTCATATCATATCCTTTTTGTAACTAGACATCCAAACATAGTTAAAATAGATAGTATCCGAACAATGATGAATTCAGTCGAAGTCACTTATTTGGAGAAAAAAATCACCAGACAGAAATCAGACATTGTAAAAATCACGTTTATGCAGTGGACACTAAGCCATAGTAAAACCAAGGTCAATTGTAGCATTATATTTTGGAACTCACTCGAAGTATGCTCGAAAAAATGACTCAATTTGCTCCTTTGCTGGGAGGATGACGATGACATAAAAACGTGCGAATTGCATCTTGAGTTTCTGAATTCTGCATGAGAAATCAGACATGTTGCTCTAAGCTCTTACAGAAACCCAAAGTAAAAACTCCAAGTTTTGCAGCCTCATCACCTGCTGAAGATTGGAGACAAATTGCTGTGATCCCAATTTGTCACAAAAATGAAGGCAACAGACAGACCGCCACAATTGAAAATAAAGTCCTACGGAAAACTCCTCAAAATTTCAGTGATGAACCAGTGTTGAAACACGGGAGAGACTGTGAACAAAGAATTGGCCGTTACCGGGGCAATTGGGACAAAATTAAGGCGAAAAGAATTTGTGCTGAGGAAAGTGGAGATAAAATTGATGAAAGATGGGTGTTGTTCCTCTTTCCAAGAATTTCTCATCAAACAGACTCCACTGCTACCTGCAGTAAGATTTAAACAAAGTGCTTGAATCAATGTTTTAACTCTGAAGCATTTTGTAGAGGTTAAAAATTCAAAAAAGTAACGAATGGCAGCATCAATTTGCCACTGTAGAGGACACGGTGAAGACAACTAATGTACGGATCAGAGCATACGTGATATGCATCAAAAGCATACGGGGGAATAAAAAAGGCTAAGCAGGAGAGGTAGTTTCATATTACACCCTGAGGACAGTGAATGAATCTAATCAAGTGTTGTGAAGCTTCTACTGTTAAAACACTACAAACGGATAAAACACTATGACAGGATAAATTCAAAAAGAAACAAAACGCGAGTTCATAACAAAGTTCATGTGATATTTTTATTTTGTTCTCACATTGATGGAGGAGAAACTTTTTGATACAGGTCTACAGAATTTAACGCAACATTTGGACCTCTGGTCCAGATTTCACAAAAGTGAACGCCCCCACACCCACATATGTATAAATTAAATATTGATAATTTTTCCCTCCTCAAACATATTAAGACATTTCCAATCTTTAATGACAATTTTTTAAAGAAAAACTATGATTAAAAGTAGAAAATTATAAAAAGATAATAAAATTGGGCTGATTTGTTGCTGTAACAAAGTAGTTCTGCTGCTGTTTCATCAAGGATTGGATTCCGGCACATGGTCCTTACATGCAGTTGAAAGCACAGGGTCTTCGCTAAAGATGGTTTGTATTGTGATTTTAATCCCAATAAACAGAGAGCATGCAACCAAGAAATTACACACTGTACATTCTTTCGCAATTTATTTTCCTATAAGCTAAAACACTTCATGTTTGAAAGCAAATTTGATCAATCTCGAAATGATAAGAAGCTTCTACATCTTTTTTTTAACCCACCGATGAAGAGCTTCAACGGGAGCCCGGGGGCAGCTCTTCCTTAAATCATACGAGTAGTATTAAAAAGCGCAACGGGAAGTCCCTGTCGTCATAACTCATAAGATTTCAACCCGTAATTTGAACTGATCGAGAATAGATGGATTGGGTACCCTAGTCTAAAAAGCCTAACTACATTTAATTTTGATTGAATTAATTTACATTATCATTTATCTGTTATGTAAGACGGTAGCTTCATTGAATTTAAATTTTAAATTCAAAATCATGGTGGTTATTGTAGTGTCCAGTTTTCCCTTCTTAAATTTCTTTTATGTACCGGGCAGCTCTCCATTTTAAACTTTGCTAAGTGGTAATCTTAGGTAAGTGCTATAAACTGTCATTGAAAATAACAGAATGCAGGTCACTCAGGAATTAAACCAATCCAAACACACATACATGGTCATGAACTTACTTTAGCCAAATAGAAAGTTTAAAAGCATCAGAATCAGAATCATAAATCAAAAAAAGAGGAAAGAGCAAAGAGCAAAGGAAAACGGCTTTTTGACTCTTTCAATCTTTAGGGCCAGAACATATGTGGATTAATAATTTTTCCTCTATTAGAAAGAAACACTTACCGGATTGTGTAATATGCGATGGTGAAGGAATGGTTGAGGATCTGTGGCTAAATTGCAAATCCTTCATCTCCATATGCAAATCGTATAGATCTGGAAAACAGCTAAAAAGTGAGAAGTAACCATAGGCGGACCTACATGATAAGCGCTGGAACCTTTGAAATATGCATGGTTAAGATCATGCCCTTTTCATTTTTGTTTCAGATCCTTTAACGAAGATAACTTAGTAAGCCAACTGATTCAGGCAAGTCCTCCAAGCCACTGAAGAATGACAATGATAACACTCTTGCGATTTATGATCTCCAATTAATTACAATGAAAATTTTAAACAAAGCAAGAAAGCGACGGCGTCCGACGAACGGTTGACAACCACGCAGGGAACAGATTCAAATATAGATTCAAAGCCGAACTGAGCAAATCAGTCTTGCAGGATTTCGGGAGAAGATAAAGCCCAGCGGTTCCTACCTTCTTCAATACTTGCCGAAGGATAACCACGCTGGGCTGATAACGGTGGAAGGTGTCCGACGGCGAGCTCGACCAAGTGGGGAATGCTTGCTAGTCGATGAAGAAAAATGAATCTGATGGCTGTTGCTGGGTACGGTGGCGTGTGGCGGATATTGTGTCTCTGGCGAAGGGTAGAGTGTTTGAAGACATTGGCCAAGAGTCTTCAGTTTGGGATGGTGGATCCTATAGAGCACCAGATGCAAGTCTTTGTTCCAAGACGAAAACGCGGATATAAGGGAGACGTTACATTTATGTAATTACCTTCTGATGGAAAATACAACCAATCAATCTTTAACTCACAAAGGTGGACCCCTCCACCTGCTGATGCGGTTCGCATGGACATAGACGGATCAGTGCGACAATCATTACCAGGCAGCGTGTGAAGGAGTGATTAGGAATTCTTAAGGCCAGTGGTTGATGGGATTCTGCAAATTCCTTGGAACTCATTCTATTATCAAAGCGAAGCTGCATGCTATCATGACAGGGCTAACTTTGGGTCTCCAGATGGGCCTTCAGCGAATCGTCGTGTATTTTTGACTCTCTTGACGCGATAAACATCATTATGAGAGACCACTACGTTGATCGCTCGCTTAGAGACATCATTAATGACATTCGTGATCTTGTCTTTCAAGACTGGAATGTAGAGGTCCGTCATACGCCTAGGGATAATATTGCTTGTGGAGACTATATGGCAAAGCAAGGACATGATTCTCCTGACGCTAATGATGTGGTTCTTCACCCCACAAAGCCCAACAGGATGCGCTTCATGGTTTTGGAAGACCAATTGGCAGAAATGGCTAGTTTATTTTGATCTGTATTATGGGCTGGGCTATCATAGTCTAGTACCCATCTTGTACTCTTCAAGCTTAGGCTTGCCGTTTTCAATCATAGAGTGTTTGAAGGCAAAGGCTGTTGGTGATGAAGTAAAGTCGGGGCAAGATCATGGCATCAGTTTAAATTTTTTTTTTTTGGGAAACACAGGTTTGTAGCTCTCGTAATCCTTTTTTTTTTTTAAAAAAAAAAGAAGATATAAATGATCATTAGCCTCTATGAACTAAAGATGAGGTCACGGGATCAGTCATTTTAATTATTGAATCATAGCCATTAGCTTGAGCATCTTCATATACAGAACTGAAGATGAAATTAGTTATTTTCTACTTCACTTCTTGCACCAATAGAGCCATAGAGGCTAGGAAGGTATTGTGTTTAACATTTTTTTTTTGATAATATTGTGTTTAACATTTTAGGTTGTCTAATCGAATGGTAAAGTGGAGATTGGAGAATCCTCTCGAGGGTAGAGGAAGAAAATGGGGACAGAAGGCCTAGTATGGGCTTGGCCCATTGGGCTTTAGTTCAGAAGTCCCACTACTCTTATAATTTTCTTAAGAATTAAATGAGAGTGTTATTGTGTTTTTTGGGCTTGATGTCATGTATCAAGCTGCACTCTAATGGAAAGATGCCCGTGCTCAACCAACAAAAAAAAAAAGGAGAATTATAATAAAGTCCTAGAAAGGAGATTTAATTATCAAGAAATCATAATAATAGGTGGGATGTTTTCCTTTCTTACTCTGAAACTTCTTATTGCTCTCTTAAGTTGTCTTTGGATTTCTTAGTAATTAAATCCTTTCCTTGCCTTGGAAGTTGGAACCTTGTTGCAATTCCCAAAAAACAAAATGATATGGTATATAATATCATGACTACCATATAATTTCATTTTCGATAACAATTGAAAGAGTATAAATTAATAAGGGTGGGAGCATAAATTTGACAAGTTAGGGAGCATGTTATGAAATGAAATATTGTGGAGCGGATATTCTCAAAATCTCATCTATACCATTAGATAAAAAAAAGTGAAAGATTTAAGTTTAATATTTTCTAAAATTATGATTATAGTGTTTTATAAATTAATTAATTTTATTTATAGGGAAAATGATGTTAAAATACTATATGAAATTTAAAAACCCCAAAATGTCTTGAAAGGACTTAAAGTGATAGGAATCAAATTGAGATTTTAAAATGTTGGTGAATTTATCATTTTCTTCTGAGTTTTTAAATTAAAAAAATGACTCGTCAAACCACTACTACGCCGCCGAGCTGGAGCCGCCGAACGAACGGCCGCAACCGCCGACATGCAATCCGGTGAGGGTTTTTTTTTTTTTTTTGTAGGGTTGAATCATTAAGTTTATTTATTTATATTTAAAATAATAATTTTATAAAATATTAAATTTAAACTGTCTATTTTTAAAAAAAAAATTAAGAGATTACAGAAGAAAAGGGAAAAAAAAAAAGATTATGCAAGCTACAAACCCGTTTTGCCCAATTTTTTTTTAAACTGATGCCATTTTTTTTTTCATCACCAACAGCTTAAAAAGGAAGAAATCAAAACCGAAACCAAAACCGAACCGTAGGGTTGAATCATTAAGTTTATTTATTTATATTTAAAATAATAATTTTATAAAATATTAAATTTAAACTGTCTATTTTTAAAATAAAATAAAAAATTAAGAGATTACAGAAGAAAAGGGGAAAAAAAAAAAGATTATGAGAGCTACAAACCCGTTTTGCCCAAATTTTTTTTAAACTGATGCCATGATCATGCCACGACTTTATTTCATCACCAACAACAGCCTTTGCCTTCAAACACTCTACCCTTCGCCAGAGACACAATTGCCGCCACACGCCACCGTACCCAGCAGCAGCCATCAGATTCATTTTTCTTCATCGACTAACAAGCATTCCCACTTGGTCGAGCTCGCCGTCGGACACCTTCCACCGTTATCAGCCCAGCGTGGTTATCCTTCGGCAAGTGTTGAAGAAGGTAGGAACCGCTAGGCTGTACCTTCTCCCTAATCCTGCAAGACTGTTTTGCTCAGTTCGGCTCTGAATATATATTTGAATCTGTTCTCTGCGTGGTAGTCAACCGTTCGTCGGACACCGTCGCTTTCTTGCTTTGTTTAAAATTTTAATTACAATTAATTGGAAGATCATAAATCGCAAGAGTGTTATCATTGTCATTCTTCAGTGGCTTGGAGGAGTTTCCTGAATCAGTTGGCTTACGAAGGCATCTTCGTTCATGTTTTCTTAAATATAAGTATGATTAAAGGAAATTAAGCCATGGGTGTAAATATTTTGTAACATGTGATTAGCCAATTGCTGCTCTATCATAAATACGTGCATACCCTTTTATGGTCGGGGTGTATCTGTTAAGGAAATGTAGAGAAAGTAGGAAGAAAGAGATAGGAATAGAGAAGAATAGAGAGAGGGAAGAGGAAGAGAGAGAGAGAGAACCAGAAGGAGAGGGGAGAGATACTGGAACTACTCTGATTATTCTTTCATCATAAAAGCATAGAGATACAATGAAGAGTTATATGCCTTATATAGGTAACACTTCAAGACCCATTAATCCCAACTAACTCCCAACGGTTACTAACAACTAACCAACCCTCTCTGACTAACCCTTTTTCTACATTTACACATCAATGTCTTCTTTTTCATCCATAAATATACATCTTACATGAGTAGTTTGGTGATACATCTGTATAGAAATGGCATACAGAGGACGTGGGCGAGGACGGGGTTTTGGAGGTTGGGGCCATTCGTTTGCGAAACCAGAGGCATTTGTGCTTTTTCCTGAGGTAATTTGACCTATCTTTGAGACATTGACTATTTGATTTTTCTTTCATTTTCAAGGGCCTTGGATTTTGTACTGAAATTGAACTTAACAATAAGGTGGACTTTATTAAATCTGGATTCTGGTATGTGTCTTTGACTAAACAAACATATTAGTGCATATGAAGTCAACCTTAGCTGGGGCTGGTTGTTTGGGACTTCGGGGAGGGATGGATATTGTAACCAAAGAAATTGTGTCCAGCAATTTGTCAATGTGTGCTTTTGGTTCAATGATTGAATGATTTTTTTGTAATGAATAATACAAAATCTTTTTGACTTGTTGATTGAAACCTTGATAGTTATGATGAACTCAGTTTGCACCTAATATGTTGTTCCAATGGCGGTAGACAAAAACCAAAAATTAAAACAAAGAACTCTAGTCCCTTCTGTCAGGCCTGTGTTTTATTATGGATTGGATATGTTATGGAGTTATTTTCTTAAAAGTTGTGGGAGTATTTATATATACCGTGATAAATTGTTACTTACAACTGATAACTTACTTCACTTGTCATCTCTGTCCTCATGAAACTGCAGGATGTTGTCTTGCCAGATGCTAAAGTGGATGATATTGATGCCAGTGTGAAAAGGTTGCTTAACTGGAATAACAAGATGAAGAATTACTGGAAAGCCTCTCCTTACTTTCTAGAGGACACTAACTCAAAGAGTAAGCATTAAAATTCTTTCACGATTTATGTATCATAGGAAATCAATTATCAATTAGATATGCAAAAGCCATGTCAATTCCAAAATATTTGACAATGTACCATAATTGAAGCGAGAGGACTAAAGCACAAGATTTCAAGTTATGGACGTGTTCCAGAGTTCTCTTGCATGAATATTGCACTCCTGTTGCACCATAACCGTGGCAATGGCTTTTCAAACTATGCTCATGAAAACTATTCTGGTGTCATATTCCTGCAATGAATTTTAATTTCTTACATATATGGGACAAATGCTGAATGCCTCTCTGCCAGAGCTGATGGTACATTTGATATATATATATATATATATATATAGAAGCAGTTAACCCTAGTTAATATAGTCTTGCAACAGAAGAGTGAGAGGTGAGGCTAGATGCTTTGGATGTCTGTATTGTATCTATCAGAACCTAAATTGCATTCCATTGCGATGTGTAAGATAACTTCTTTTACTCTAAGGAAGACAATAGTGCCATATATCACATCGGTGGGAATAAAGGGGTCTTGATATACAATCAGGTTTGAGGTGCAGCCAGATAGACCAGACAGTTTTTAAAACTCTTATTTATTGTTTATTGCATATATGCTCCATTTTTTGCTCCAAATATATGGAAATTTTCCCTCACTGAAGTATGTACTAGCTTTTAATGTGCTAAGCTTCATTTACAGTATTTAAATATTTGTCCAAATGTCAGAGAGGCAAAGGTTAGATGTGGAAAGATTTTCTGACAAGCAAAAGGCTGTGTTTACTCGCGATTCTCTTTCACAAGTTTTAGAGTTCAAAGATTTTCCTAAGGAGTTGGTTCAAGGTGTGTACAATGGAATACATAAAGACATTAGTCATGTTTTAAATTCCACGGATATATAATGCTTTTAACCTTTTAGGTTCCTTTTGATGAAGATTTTCCAAATCTCCATATGGTATTTTCAGGTACGACAAGACGTATACCAAAGCGGAAAAGTTTCCGGTGGAACCCAGAGTCAGGTTTGATGATTTCACATTCCTTTTATGTGTATTTATTTGTTAAGTTTTTCAGTTGTGTGCTAATTTGAGCTAGGTATCGAGTTTGATGTTTGGCACAGAAGTTCACCTTATAGTGCAAATAGATCCTCCCTCTTATATTTTTTGAAACTTTTGTTACTGTTTGCATCATATATAGATCATTGATTTATTTTGATAAATAAACATTATATTTTCAAAGCAATTTTTCCTTTAAAAATATAATAAGATTACACGTAGGTTGGAGGGCTTCACCTGCTGTCAAAATTGGTTTCGATTGAAGATTTCATTTAGCGTGAACTTTAGCTTTTAGGCATATCCTTCTTAACTATACTACATATAGAGTCATGATGTTGCACTAGACTTATTTAAGATGTTTTATGTGACAGATTTGAAGACACTAGATTTGTTTGAACAACTTGAGAAAAAAGCCCAGGTAAAATACCTCTGCTTTTTATATAATGCAAACATTTTTCCATTGTAACAATACAGTGGTCACAGTTCTAGACCAACTCTCCTGGATTCCTTAGTTAATTTGGCATCAGTTCACTCTATACTACTGGGAGGTTGTTTTGTAGTTTTTAGAATACTTTTACCTTATGTAATTTTGGTTTAGTAAATGAAGGGACGTGGTTCATTTCAAATGTAAACTTAGTCGAGCAATGTTCCATTGACCGCTATTGTAAGAATTAGCGGGTCTGGTTCAATGTTATGTTTGCTTTTTAAAATATGTACAGTGCAAGTCTAATCGCACTCATGTAATGGTTCCAAAATCCTTCGTCAATGATTCTTTTTCCTGCAGAGCCAGGGAGATAAAGGTGAAAAACAAAAGAAAGAAGGGGAAGATGAAGATGAAGATGAAGATGCAGAAAATGAGGAGGCCGAGGAAGAACTTAGCGATGATGACTATAATCAGGTTTTACAATGGCCTCAACTGCGATGTCATAATTTTCTTACATATTATCTTATTGACCCATTCGTCAGCAGTCGCCTCAAAACCCCCACTCTCTTTTATATTGACCCTTCGGGTGACCCCTTTTCTTTTCCATTAAATCACGGGGCGGTGTAAACTTGAAGTTTTGAACAATTATATGAGAGTACTTGGCGCTTATACCACGTGTTTTACAATTTTCCTAATATGAAATACAAGAGGCTCAACAACTTCCAGTAGTTAGGGGTTTATAATAGAAGATTGACGAGTCAAGTCAGTCATTTTCTTTCTTTTCTTTTTCTTGTTTATAAATTGTAGAAGTGCAAAATCTATTATTTATGATTTTGCGTTGAAAACAAAATGTTGAACTGAAACTAAGAACTTGCACTTTCAGAATGAATATTTTGACGATGATGAAGATGATTACAATGATGTAGATGAGGGGGAAGGTATTGTCCGCTTGAACATCCATAATTTTTTATTCACTCTGATCATCTTGTAATTGAATGAATATTATCATGCTGAACCTCTCCTTCTCACTTATTGCAGATGATGGCGTCTACTAAGAATCTCTGGAGAATGATTTTGTGCTAAGAATACTGAACACAGAAGAGCATGAGAGCATGTGGACTGGGAGATTATTTGATTGAGCAGGGGCTATAGGGGAAGTATTAGTAGAGAATATCTGGTTTTTCTCAGCAATTCATACCAAAAAGCTAGTTGGATATATTTTGTGTTGCAAATAATGGCTGCATAAAAACATGGATCGTCCTGTTTCCAAAATATACACACCATTACTCAGGAAACAGTTTTAGCGATCACATTGTTTTTCTTAACCTTTGTTTATCTGAAAAACAAGAGCTTACTCAACCACACATTTTATAAAAAATGTTAAAGAGATGAATACATAAATAAAGCCGTGACCCAGAACATTGTTCCTTCTTTAATAGATACCTATCTCCATGGCTGTTTTGAATTTTGCTTGAGGTATTATCTTGAAGGCGTCGTTCAAAATGGTTGTTTAGACCTAATGACAGTTGAGTTAATACTTGTATTGCGATTCGTTCCTTATTCAAGGGCAAAACATATGTTGTAGTTTCAATAATTTCTTGTAAAGTAATTTCTCAAAAAATAATAATTGCTCGATGACAATCGTTAAGGAGCAAGGGTTCCAATTTCGACTGTTCCTTAAAAAATTCACTCAATTTTAGTAATTCAAGTATATTCAAAAAATAGATTTGTTTTGTCACAGTTCAAAAAACGTAACACTCCTACAAGCACACACACTATAAGAGCATTCGAATAATTGATTCCATTCTAATTCCTACGGTGAAAGAACCTATAAAATGGGTACTTATTTATGTTAATTTGAACTTCACAGCATAAGATACAAGATTGTGAAGTTATATTACGATAGAATTTCTGGAAAGAAAATTCCCATCATGAGACACGTTTTCCTAACTAGTTACTTATTTAGGAGCCCAAGTGTCCGAAACCTCCATTACTGTATTAGCTTTAAATTAAATCAAATGAAAGCTTGCCTCGGCATAAATTTTCTAGATCTGATTAAACGGTAATTTTTAAAAATTGGCTGAAGGATAAGGCAATTGTAATATAGACGCGAAACATCAAAGTGAAGCTTTGTTGGCTAAATTAATAAGGGAAAAGTCCCTTTAAGGTATCAGGAAAGTAAAAAATATCCCAGAAAAATTCTGATGTCAAAAAAATTATATTAACAACTCCTTCAGTAGGTGATTAACAACTTCATCTTAAAACTCTTTAAGATATTTTTAACATTAAAATTTTTGGTGAGGCTTTTTTAACATTTTCTTAGTTCCTTAAAGAGATTTTCCCAAATAATAACCTTATTAGCTACAGGCCAGATCAGTGTAGTGCATCCATGCAAATTATAAAACCTATGACAGATCATATTACTCAATTTATTTATCATGGGAATATATATGTAAATAATATGTTGCTTAAATCTAACTGATTATTAATTTACCCCAGACAAGCTCACTTTATTTGTCATCAGCCTCAACAATCTCGACTTTGGTTTCCATTGGATCAAGCAAAACGGTGTGCATTTATCTCACTATTATAGTCTCTCTTGTAAGTACTTTGGATATCGCCGTATGCAAGAAAGACAAGAAGAAAACTAAATTATATTATTAAATACCGGTAAGGAATGTGTTTTGGTCACACATGAAATTTACCAAATTAAGGGGCCACCTATTGCATTAAAAATTAATACTATATTACTCAGCTCAACATAGAAAATACCCAACCCTCCAAAGGAGGAATTAGTAAAAAGCGAAAAACAAAACAAGACTAGCCTTGTGCAGGGTAACGAATTGACGTGGCAAATAACCGGCAATACGGGTGAGACCTTATCTTTGTGTTCATCGATTTTCTTGGCAAGTATGAGCTATTTCCCACTTTTCTGGTATGTAACATTACTCAAAACAAGAATTATGATTAGCTTCCAAATCCAAATGGAGATTTTGTCCTACTTCCACCTTCTCCGTACATTTCATTCCACTTCCTCAACTCATTCATGCTTGCTGCATCATACGCAACTGATGGCCCCACCTGTACGTTTCATCAGTCAGAAAACCGAGATTGAATATGCTAAACCAAAAATACAAACTCAGTCATGCTTGCTGCATCATACCTTTGATTTTGCCTGAATAAAATCATCCAATTTTAGAGGCCTTAATGTCGGTGTTAAGTCACTGTAGCTCGCCTGTATAAACCAAAAAGATATATTACGCAACCTGAATAAGTAAGTCAATCAAGTACAGACACAGATAGGCGAGTATGTCCGACTTGGTTTTAACTTTCCATCATGAAGCAAGGTAACCAACCAAGGAAAAAGATCAACATAACAGTTGGCAAGTGATTTTTGATTTAGACAAAGCAAACTTTTTGCAGCAAGACCAAATAGGTGTAAGATAGTTTATTGGTTTATAAGATCTGTACCTTCTTTTCATTCTCTAGAAGCTCTTGAACAGGTCTATATGCCGCAGCAATGCAAAGGTTCTTCCAAACAAACTCATGAAGGAGGGTCAGATATATGGCACACTAAAATTGCTTTACATAAAAAGCTAAAGAAGAATAAGAAATATAACACTATTCACCTTCAGATCACTGCCAGAGTATCCCTCAGTCAAGTTAGCGAGTTTGTTAAACTGAAAATCAAGATCAAGATTTTCTTGTGCAAGGAAGATTCTTAAAATCTTCATCCGATTTTCAGCATCTGGCAAATCCACATATATCCTGCACAATGCAATACCACAATAAAGCTAAAGCCAAAAAAAATTACCGTAATTTATCAGAAGCCATAATATCAAAGCATGATTCATAAGGAAAGTAGAGTAAGCTTATCACTAGGTCTATTAGGATATTCAACTTTTCATGCAATAACTAGATAACTTCATCAGAAGACCAGAACAAAAACGAGACAATTGGATGAAGACAAGAAAAGCCTTCGGCAAATAATTATTACTCTCTCCAAGAAATTGGGTCATTTACCTTCTTGGTAAGCGGCGTATAACAGCATCATCAAGATCAAAAGGCCTGTTTGTTGCACCAAGAATGAGGATTCTTTGACTCTCTTTTGTCCTCAATCCATCCCAAGCTGCCATGAACTCATTCCTCATTCTTCTAGTGGCTTCATGCTCAAAAGCACCCCCTCGAGCACCAAGCAAACTATCAACCTAGAACACAGATTCAAGTCAGAAGCAATTTAAAGAGCCTTTGGAGGATAGCCTGATGCCCTCACAACACTGACAAATTTTAAGATACTAAACATGGTCAAAACTGCTAGATTCAACTGTGCAATCTTTCTTAACTTTTCATACTGATTAATAAATTAAAATGCCCAGCCAGAGTCACTGCAGAGAAGATATATCATTACACTTCTACTTTCATTTCAAGAAATCATCTAACCTTCTAAGATGTACTCTCTTTCTGTGGCACCAACATACCAAACAAAAAAGAAACGTGGTTTAATGTATCAGATTATAGTACACCTTTCTCAATCATAAAATGCTTGTTTCAAAAGTAAAATTCAAGTTAATGATATACACTCCAGCACTCACTTCATCAACAAATATAATGACAGGTGCAAGCTTGCTAGCAAAGGAGAAAAGGGCTTTGGTAAGTTTCTCAGCATCTCCAAACCACTGCATCAACAAAGTAACAAACATCAGACATTGCATTCTGGACGCACTAGTATGAACAAAAATAAGCACAGAATGTTAAACAACATAATCCTTTCATAAAAGGACATCAAATTTATGATTGTCAGAGTTTCCATGACATTGTCTAAAATGGGCAAAAGTTCCAGGATTAGTATCACCTTTGATGTTAGAGTTGAACCAGTTATGCTGATAAAATTTGCGCCTGCTTCTGTAGCAAGTGCCTTGGCCAGAAGAGTTTTCCCAGTGCCAGGAGGACCAAAAAGTAATATTCCTTTGCAAGGCTGATAGAAGCATCTTCAATATCAGATAAATGAGGGAAAAGAGCAAGTTATTTGTTTTGGTTTAAATTGCATACAGGAAACAAGAATCACTACCCGTAACAAGTTTCCACGAGAGAAAAGCTCTGGCCTTCTCATTGGAAGGATGACGAGTTCATTAAGTGCCTTCTTCACATCTTCAAGAGCACCTACGTCATCAAACTTCACCCCAATTTCACCAGGAGGTACTACGGCCGAAATAAAGTTGCTCTCATACTCATCCTTAGCAAGGTTCTGTTGCATTTATTGTAAATATAAGAATAATATAAAATGGACAATGAATTCATAGAGATATTTCAGCAAGTAGCATAAATCACATGCCTTCAGACCCTGAGAGGGCTTCCGTAACATAGTTTCTTGATCCCTCAATCTTGAGATTGCAGTTTCAAGACTTCAAACATGGACAAAGAACAAAACAAATCAGCTCCAAAATTTAGCCAAACATGAGAAATAAGAGGATAAAATAGTTTACCTTTCACGAGGCAGGCATAATCTTTCTCCTTTAACATAAGGAAGTGCGCAAGATGACAAATAATTATTTTTGGCCCAGCCCACCACCTTTTCAGCTTCTGAAAGCAAAAGTAAATAATTATCAAAACCATGATACGAGAAAGCATTGCACTAAAAAGAATTGCTGTCTTGGCATTTCTCTAGTAAAACCAGTAGCAACTCAAGATTTAATTTTCTTCTGAATTTATTTTATTTGATAGCAATGTTACATTTATAGACTAAATGGGATAGACTTCTCCAACTATAAGGTATTGACATCCCAAACATTACGCTCAATACCATATTTACTCTTGATCACAGTATCCCAAAGGGAGTCAGGTTCCCGAGCGAACTGCCATTACAACTAGGTCAATAGATCAATGCTCTTGAACACCAAATTATCATGACCTATGCCTCCATACTTCTTAGGCTTGAAGGAAACTTCTAAACAAAACACATACTCTCCAAAAAATCTTAGGTTTGATTTAGTATGAATCTGGAAAGGCATCCCTTTCCATGGCATGAAAATTTTGATATGCGGTCAGACTCATGTGATAGTTACTTCATGGTAACTGTCAGTTGTGACTTTACTCAATATCCCCATTAGTTTATTTTTGACTCAGGCCATTTTCGGGCAGATTTTAGATGGGATAGGCAGCAGACCATTGTAGTCCACCAGCTCAAGACTTAGAAGGCTTCATATAACCATAGGTCAAGTGAAAACAAGCCATGCAGTTTTACACACATTGATTTAGTAAATAATGTGCGTGGGTGTATGATATGCTTATTGAACAAGAATTGAGAAATAGAGTAGAAGAGACACAAGAAAGGGAATTAGAAGAGAGATAGGGAAGAGAGCTCTTGTAAGCTCTCACAAGTCTTTATTCATACTCCTAGCAAAACTGATCTGATTCTTACAAAATGGAGGAGTAGGCTATTTATAACACTCTAGCCTCTCACAAATCCTAACTAATAGGTTAATGACTAATTACCATACTACTTATCTAGTTTACTTAGGTCCCTAGGTTCATATTACACTTGGGTCCCTAAATGCTGATTATTCTATTTATATATCAGTGTATGTATATATTCTTCCTAGAATTTGCGCCAAAGAAACACCATTTTTTTTGGGTTACCACTAGATTTGGCCCTTAATAATATGATTTTGCATTCCGCCTCATCAAAACAACCACCTCATTCAGTATGTTAAAATTATGTCCATCTGCAAGGAAATATATATAATGTACATATACAAGGATGGAGGAAGAAAGGATTATCGCATAGAAGATAGGTGGAATAACTTATAAAATTTGACTGCATTCTTACTTTGCTTTGTCAGAATGAGATCGTGGGTATTTACTTGCAAGAGGTCCAAGCATGATAGCTCATGTTCTTCAAGAACCTGCAACATGAAAATCCAACTATTATTGTCTGATATTAATGATGTAAAAGCGCATTAAGTGGAACCGTACCTGAAAAGCAAAATACATCATGCAAAGAAAGCATATCATAGTCGTGATTCACTACAGAGTTACTGAAAAGCGCCACAAATTTTTTTTTTTACCTTATGTAGTTCATTCAAACTACTACGTGAAATCACAATTTTCCTGTCTTCCTCAAGTTGTTTTTTGAAAGTTCCAAGCTGATCCTCCTCCTGCAAAGTGTCATAGAATGTCATATGTAACAACAACATATCTTATCAGGACTGAAAGACCACTAGCTGGAGAAAGCACTTCCCATAAAATAAAAATAAAAATAAATAAATAAATAAAAAAGATGGCTAAAATGAAGTGTTGGTAAAGAAAAGAAAAATAAAGGTAATGACAAAGAACTAGGATCTGAAGAAACAGCGTAGAAAATGAGAAAGGACTCAGTACAATGGTGAGCATGTCATTTGTCAAGGTCAGATTTTTTAATCGACAGGGACCAAAGTATAATAATAAAACAGAACCCTAAAATTTTTGTCATAAGTAATAAGAATTACCTTAGGCGGATTTATGCACAAAACATTAGTGAAAAGCTTGTGGATTTCATCATCATCCAGTCTCTTCGTTGCTCCAAGTCCCTCAGTCAAGTGTTTCAGAGAAAGAGGCTATAAAAAGTTACAAAAAATCAAATTCATAACCCAATATAGAGGTGAAATTACAATGATACAAGTGCACAAAACCCTGCCCTGCTGACAGTTTATTGACATTGAATTCTGCATCCAGAATCTCTCAATTTCTTTATAAAAGGAGACAAAATCCAGATTCAATTTATAACTGCCAGCAGGTAGGGTAAAGTTGCTGTTGGGCCACATAAATTGGCCAAGTAATTTAAATTGAAAAGGAAAACGACCAAGAAACAGAATATAGGGATAAAAATGGTGATTTAAAAGGAATGACCTAAATCTGATTTGAAGGACTTCAAACTAAGGCAAAAAAAGTTCCATTATAAAATGAATCAGACAGAATGAAAGCAAGCATTACCAGCTTACCAACGCGTCCAAAATTTGGAAGTATCATTGTCTGTCAAGCATCACATGGGGTCAGAGAACAGAAAAAATATGTTACAACTTGCTATATGGTAATGGAATGCAAATCACAATCATGCAGATAACAAGAAAATGTAACCAAAATAGCTGTTGATGCTTACAAATTGCTTTTTCTCTTTTGATCCTGATTGAATTTTGTTTTGTCCACAAATCAAAACAACTGGTCCAGACAACTTGTGAAACATTTCTTGAACCTTATGAAAGAACTCTTTTCTGTTTGACTTCAGGACTGATTTATGAAACCACTGTGTACTGTCTGGAAAATAGACAATAAGGGGTTGTTTGGAATCCAAAACCTGCAGAAGTCATGATTCATTGTTCTAGCTATGACGTATCTTACTTTGAGATCCAATGAAAAGGAAAAAAAAAAAAAAGGCATTGCAGCATTATACCTCGCATAGAGCCTCCATAGCTATGTAGCAATCCTGTATTTGAGCATCAAGGTCATGCTCAATGTCCTTAACTGCAAGCAAATTAAAAAATAATAATTTTTTTTATCACGTGTAGAACAAAAAGGCACACTCCTATTCACATGCTTGCATAGAATCTTGCACCTTAACAACATCATAATTAAAACAGAAGCTTTTTGTTTCAAGTCTTACCAGAGAATCTACTTTACCTAGAGGAGGAAAAATATTATTTCAATATCCATCCGTCACAACACAGTACAATTTTCTTTCTTTTGCAGGAAGAATTTGATTAATAAAGAGATTTTATGAAGGGGAAAGAAACGAGAACACATAAATATATATACAGAATGTTCCTGGAAATACAGGTTCAAGCTGATGACTTAAAGCTTAAAAGACAAAATCTCCAAGCAAAATCAACAAACCATAGAAATTCTAAAGACGGAGATTTAAGAATTTGAGATTGAGTGATTCTATCTTAATAATTTGAATGAGTAAGAAAACTGTACCATGTATCCAACAAAGTCGTGATTCTGTATGTTCATTAGATTTCTCCATCTCACCGTCCTTTATATTATCGTCGCTGATGTCCATGATGACAGCAACTTGATCCCCCTCCACCTCATATACCTCTCCCCGTTGACCATTGGACAAAGGTCTACAAAAAGGTTCACATTTTGTTAAAGCAAAAGTTCAAAATATTTATGTGAGCACATGTTTCCAGTGGTATAAAACTACAACCTCCATTGCATATATCCACATAAACGATTTTATAGGATAACACTAGGTTAATCCAATACAATATTAGACAAAGTAACAATTGCCATTGCACCCAAGCTCCAGCAAGTACATTAATGACCAGTATAATATAAAATGCACAAACAAGATATAAACAAACCAGAGCCATTATGCAAATATCTAAAGAAAAGATACATCAGCATGCAACATTTCATTTGGGCAATGCTTAGTCATTAATTTTCCAAGACGAGAAAAGTGCTGAAGGTCCAATCTAATGATCCTCCCAAAACCTAAACCTAGAATCATTACTATGAAGTAATCGACTGACTAAAGGAGAGACACATCATAGAAAAGTACTTCAAAAGGCTAGCATAAGTAGCAATGCCTCCAATGATAACAACCACATCCTTTTTTATGAACACCATAGTTGCTACTTGTCCAGAATCACTATATGGCACCATGAACTAGGCTTCAAAGGAAATTGACAAAACCATCTGCCCCAACCATTAAGTAAACTGATCTGTTCATGATACATTAATACTTCACGGCCTAAAGCCTAAAAGTGAAGCACTTAATAGCCCTCCAAAATCTCTCATTCAAGGAATTATCAATGGCTTGTTATCAACCATGCATACAGTAGTTTAAAACCAAGCCACAATATCGAAGAATCATCCCAAATATTGATAATAAGGTTTCACAACTTTTTCATTCTCACATGGTTATTGGCTACCAAAAATAAAGGAAAAAATCTACAAATAAAATGGCGGATGAAAGAGATATCCCCATTCTATTCAATATCAACATGGACGGAGACGAAAACAATTTTTAGAAATTGACTTAGATGCAAAGATATAAGAACCTGCCTACGGATCATGGATTGCATATGGGCTAGAAAAGAAGTTGATTTCAATTGTAGGTAGCAAAAGTCAAGAAAGCAGTTTCAAGATTTTGGCCCAAGGTGAGAGGCATTTATCCAATTGTTTTCTAAACATAGGGATGACTTACCAACCCACCTGCCATGGATATTAGTGTAAGCATTAGTTGGACCATCAGATGTCAGTATCTTCCCCAGTATGATCCTGTTATAAATTATATTGCCAATGTCAGGTGAGTGCTTAGTCCAGTGGGATAATCATGAAAAGGGTTTACAAGAAAGAGAAGGGTGGCTGCCCGAGAGTCACTCCCGCATCCTCAAAATACATGAGAATCAGCCAGATGGAATATCTTAACACCACTTCCTTCCATTTAATGAACTTCCTTTATTTTCAACACAAAAGTTCTAGAATCGTTTTCATTTTTCTAGACAGAGCCCTCCCTTCAACATTACTTACATTCTAATTCAAGATTCAAAGAATTATAATGAGGCCCTAACCCCACATCATGCAAATGAAATATGTTTAAGATCACATGATCAATACCTTAACCTCTGTCCTGAAATTAAAACCCAAACAGCCACACGTGTCTTTGGGTATTACCCAGTCGGTCACCATTTCTTCATCTGTTTCCTACATCTCATGATCCCACTTTATTCCTCTCTTACATGCCCTAATAACTCACATCCCCACATATAGGAATCAGCCTGCTTTCTGTTCAAGAAAGTTCTGAATGAACTTCTACTTCAGAAATGCCAAGAAATTTCACAGCTTTCTTGCAGATTAAGCTTCCTTAGCTCTCAATATTTTGATTTTCCTTTTGTTTAGAATAATCATGAACTTCATAAGCTGTTTCAATCCTATTTCCTCAGATAATTTCTTCTCTAATCATGTAAAAAATAATATGAACAATACACTTTTTTTCCCTGTCGGATTGGTTAGGGTTCTCTTCATATCATCATATTTACCACCAGTGGCTTAAATTAGGGAATCACACGATGTGAACAATAACCTTCACATGTTTCAGAAAAAGGGGACATCTTAACCCAGCTTTTGTAGAACAGGCCAGCATGTTATCGTACACTAACATATTAGGAACTTCATACATTGAACATCATCATATCCAACTCTCGTATTAGCTTTGTAATGTATAAGAACAAAGCACAACCAATATCTTTCAAGCAGTAGATATGACATGATGTATCATGAAATTTGACAACGATGAAAGAAGACAAATTGTATGATTCAGGATGAAACACCACATACTCACAACATGGAACCATTGTAGGCTCATCTAATATATGCTTTTAGAGCAACAAGTACAATGGCAAGCGGGTAACAAGAGTAGTATGAAATTTAAATTCAATGCGTCAAGGTTTAAAGTAACAAGTATGATAAACATAATTTATGGAAAATATAGAGAACAGAGAAACGCATGGTTACCTATTGTTGTCTTTCATTTGAACAGACGGCCCAATGTATTTCACACGGTCACCTAAGGATTTTAACAACACATTAATTTATATATTGACAAAAATTTTAATACAAACTGGTCATTAAAAAATAAGCAAGCAATATACTAAAAAAGCAAAACAGACAGACAGATAGATAGAGAGGGGGTGGGGGTAAGAGATGAATTATCAAAATTTAGCATCATGTCACATAACTTAATCCAACATCACATGCATAGGGAAAAACAGTTTCATTATTGTCCACAACATAAACCAATAGAGAACTGTAACGCATGCATGTCCACTACAGGACCATATTAAATGCATAGGCAACCTCTTCTATGCCAAGGGTGACAGAAGTTTTGCCAATGGAATAGTGCTTACTCTAATGAGAATTGAAAATTGATATCTTAATCTACTTGTATGGGCATAAAGTAGAGTTACAAACAAGAAAAGTTCCAGCTAAGAAATAGTTAACCTTTCTTTAATTGGCATCCAGATTGGTGGTCGGAAGGCTTCACAACCTCAGATTTGGTTGACTCAGAACTTTCTGACTCTTCAGATGACCTCTGGTCAAAATATAGGAAATAAATGACATGAAAAGATCTGTACTCTGTAGTAACAAAATGAGTTCAAAAGTTGCCTAAGAGGTCACACTAAAATATTCATGTAATTTTAAAATTCTTCAGAAAAAATTTATACAATAGTTTCACTCATGGTAATTCCTATAAAGCATATTATAGCATAGCAGCACTTGACTCAAATTCAGCTAAGCCTGTCATCAATTCGTTACCATAAATAATAAATCATCTTTAATCCCTACTATTCATATCTAAGAAAGCATAAGCATAAGAATGCAGAAAGACTAGCTATTCTATAGCTAGGGCACTCCCCTCCTCTTCAGCAGCCCATGATTCACACCATCATCAAAAGATAGAAAAATTGGTTCCATCATCTCATATGCATGACACCAAACTTTTTACTATTAATTACAGATGATAAATGATTAGGTTAATGTAAAAATAATTTTCCTCTCCAAGGAATGCTCACTTAAATAAATAACAGATGCAAAGTTGACATTATTCCCTACTTCTCTGCGTGAAACTCACACCAGGTGCCAAAAGGCAATTGACTTTTGATCGAGCAAGGTGCCCAAAGGTTGAGCGCCTGAGTGAACTCATCACCTCTCTTCACACAAGAGCTGATGAGGATGTTCAGCTCCTTACCTCAGCACCTTAGGCGCAAAGGCAAGTGCCTTTAACAACATTGATTATGAGTCCCTTCTATTATGAAGTATCTATATATCAGATCAAAGTTAACCTAAATGAAAAATGGTTCAACACTAGCATCAGAATAGTTACATTATTGGGCCTACAATAAAGCTCTTACAATTACCAGCATGGTTGTCAAAATCGCCGATCCAACTCGTAGGATCGCCGATTTCACGATTTTTTGGGAGGAAAACGATCTGGATCGCGGCAGGATCGGACTGGAGCAAGATCGTGTGGGATCGCCGTGCAAACTCGTCGGATCGTATAGTCATTGCAGATTGTCGATCCTGCTTGGTCGGATCTGAGTCTCAGGTTCCCCTTGTTTTCCGAAGCTTCACCGACGGTAATGGAGGAGGAGATGTCGCCGGCGACGGTGAAGGAAGCTAAGCCTGCTAAGGTCGCAGGCGACGGTGAAGGAAGCTAAGCCCGCTAAGGTCGCAGTGACGGTGAAGGAATGGAAGGTGGAGGGAGGAAGGAAGGAAGGATTGAAGGTCGAAGGAGATGTTCGCGGCGCTATCCGATATAAATCCTGGTCTGCGTTTTTCAATTTGGGAATGACCTAGGAAGCTGGTCAAAACGCAAGTTTTGACCAGGGACCTATGTGTAAACAAATGAAAGTTTTTAGAGGGACTAAACTGAAATGTTTTTGCAATTTGAGTTCAAACTTTTATTTTCAGAGGAACTAAATGTTATTTTATATGCATATTTTTTTTTTATTATTACGAAAATTAGAAAAGTAAGATCTTTACGATCCGTGCCGATCCCACGATTTACGATCTTGCTACCCCCTTCCGATCTTAAGTAAAATCGCGATCTTGACAACCTTGATTACCGATATTTCATTAATTAATTTTATCATCATGAATTGGCTGAATAATTATATCCTACTACTTTTAAGAAGTTAACCATTCAGACACCTTGAAGAAACCAAAGCTAGCATCAGAAGAGTTACATTCTACGGTCTAAGGCTATCATTGTTACTGGATTGTTCATTAATTCATTTCATCTTAGCCATATATCTCAATAATACTATTATGTTACCCTCAACAAGTAAACCATATAGACACCTTTTCAAAGTCTTCAATGTTGTAGGGAACAAGTTTCTGAACAGCAGCTTTCACCTTCTTTAGGGCTGCCTCAGCAGTTGCTATTGCATCATGTTCTTCATTATCACTAGCATCTGACTTTGCCTCAGTACTGCTAGTCCACTCTTCTTCATTGCTTGCATTGTTATCATCTTCATTCTCTGACTCCATAGAAGCCTCCTCTCCAGATTCTGCACCATCATCATCAGACTCACAATCTGATGATGATAAGTCATCGTCAATATACTGCATGACAATAGGAAAAAAAATTGAGTATTAGTATCCTTTCCCTTCTAGCCCCAAAAGCATTAAACCAATTATATTAAATTGCAATTTAACTTCATCCAGAACTTACATAAGGAGCAAGGATATTGCTATCAAGCACCAGTAAAGGGACTTTTAGATCTTGGGCAAGGGCTCTAACTAATCTCTCTCGATAGAGCTCAGTACCTGAAGGGAGCGAGACAGCATGAACATTCAAAAGAAAATTTTTAATGTGATTTATGCAGGCCAGATGCCAGATAAGCAATTAAATGGCATGTGATGTATGTAACTAAAATAATAATGACTAAAACTGAAAGAAAAGATGGCATACCAGGAACGCTCTGGAGCAATATCCTCCCACTTGAAGATGAGAGGCGAGTGCCATAAGAAGAAGCAACCTTATTATGTCTCAAATGGGAAGCAGCACATTCAACCAGAAGTTTTTTGGTATTCTCACTGTGAAAGGATAAATTAAATCATAAATCTATATTTGAAAAATAAAGAAGATTAGACATTAAAACATACGAGAATGGAAAAAGGAAGAGTGAGTAATTACTGAACATAGTAAGGAAATGTGTCCCATGAAATGTTTATTTTCTCCCAAGGAACAACCCTTCTCAGAAACTCATTTTTGAACTTATCCTTTCTCGTTAAAAAGGGTGATTCTCTCTTTTTATTTTCAATGGCAATCTTCTCATTCTTGAGCCACTCCTCTTGATCCTGTTCCCCAAGTCGAGCATGAGCATTACAGAGTTTCGCGTCTTCCCCAAACTTATCATGCCAGCTCTTTCCCTTATCACAGTGAGCTCCATCATTTGCATTTAAATTTTATCCTCACTTGCATTCCTTCCATCACTTTCAGAACTGAAGAAGCGCAACTGAGTGCTTCTCAAAAATAAACTAGGCCTTCTGTTCAAATCAGTACAATTATTATTAGATGATGCAACCCTAGATAAAAAAGATTCCAATAGACGTCTCCTTATTATGCTATCATGCGAAACACATTCTTCCACAGTAGTCTTAGGGCACTGAGGTTGAAAGCATGCATGACCATAGCATCTTGACCTAAAGTATTTGGGTGGCTGAAACGAAACGCCCCACCTCCAATCTCGACATTGTATTCTCCTAAAGTACATTGAAATTACAGTTTCTCTCCAACTCTTCTTATCTACAGCAAGAGAACCCTTTCATCAGATTATATGAATGCAAAACCATTAATACTTATTCTAACTAAATTACTCAATAAATATGAGGTTCAGACTTCAGACTACAACCAAAGTGAAGATAAGTAAGATTAAATTCATTCAGATGGATTAAGTTAAGAAATTTTATAATATTGGACCAGAAAAACAGAACTCGTGAGAAGTCACATCTTTGTGGAACTCCTATAGCTGTCTTAAATCTTGAGTTTAGTATTTTAAATCTTAGCATCTAGAGTTAGAGATATCATATATAGTGGAATTCCTTGTGCGTGCTAGCCTCCTCATTCACTGTATTTCTGCTCTCAACTTGAATTCAAAAGAACCAACCAATATACCGAAATAGTTTACCATTTAAACAGAAATAAATACAATTGATTAATTCAGAAGTATCTTTCAAGAACAAGGTATAATAATGAATGAGAAAAATAAATTAAATGATAGTGGATGAGATGAGACAGGTACAATATGATTTCCTAATTTTTTTTTTGCATAATTTTAGGTGAAATTCTGTTAAAGAGATTTGCCAAGGACACACTGATGTCTGAAACCCATGTGTGGCTGATCCTTCTCATGTCATTCCTAATTATTTTAGTCTTTAGATTAAGATTTAATTAGTCAGTCAGGTTTAGGCTTGGAATATCATTTCATACAGTTCACATACACGCAAATGGTAGGAAACATGAAACCAAACCCCTGTCACACAATGTGTGCATTCCAACTGCATCCTTGACATAACACCATAAGAATGATGTAAAAAAAAATGCGATTAATATTCTGTTCATCATTAGTAATTATATTCAAGTCACCTGACCAACATTATGCTAAATAATATACATCATCCCTCCACATTAGCTGGCCTAAATAGCAACACCCGGACAAGATTTATTCACATCATAAACTGAATATTAAGCATAAATATACCCCAAGTATATTATGGTACTTCCGTAACCAGAATGATATATTGGAGGAGGGAACCATTCACTTTGGCACTTTGCAATGAACAAAGCCAGAACTGGTCAACCGGAAAGGATGACACGAGGATCTCACGAAGGTCACCCTAGAATTGCCAGCAAGCACGCTCATTTATTTACACTTCATAACAAACGATATACATTCATCATGCATCATTATGCAACCACTAGAACATGTGTATCTAAAGGTTACGTCTTGAAGTTTACAAGAAAGAAAAGAAAGATCCACCTGAACACTAGTCCACAAGACGATAAACAGAAAACCGCAGATAACATAAAACCACAACAGGTTTGTTCATTCAAATCAATTATTTTCCGAATCATGAAAAGTCCAGATTGTCATGTTTTGCCTCTCACATGTAGAATCATTCGCTCTGGTGCGATATATAGAATCAAATGATGATAGAGGGAGAAAGCACACCGTTTGGGAGTAAATTACCTCTGTGCAATCTTAGGTGTTAGCCTGTGGCCATAAAAGAATGTGGGGAAGGAGCGTTCGGGAGAAGAGAAGGATGCGGGTGCTGTGAGGGGTGAGGTGAAGTTATCAACTCAGATGGTGCAGAACAGGAACATTGGACAACTCCGGAACTCCGAACTAGTATTTGTCCTCGGACCTCGCCTCGTGATTCTTTTGCTCCGTAGGTTTACTGTACTCGTGTCTTCAAGTTTTTATAGCTTTGGCCCATCCAGGACTGGGCCACCTGCGGCCCCAACTAGGCCCATCTAATCAGTTTTAATCAGATAATTAAAATTTTTAATTAGTTTGAAGACTTCCCGAAATTTATTTCAGATTCATCATATATCCCAGCCAACCTTTTGTTAAACATTATATAATACACATATAAAAAAAGGATAGGATATTGTCACTACCACTTTTTCACCGTTAGATCATAATCTCATCTACCTTTATCATTTCTCTCTCCTATTGAGATTCTGATCTAACGGTGAAAAAGTGGTAGTGACATAAAATTGGTAGTGACAATATCTCATCCCATTAAAAAATACCTCAAGAACTTTAAAATCCTATTATTTTCAAATAATACTAGTTGTCAATTGGTTTGATGTTCTTGTCAGTTTCATTATTATTATTGTCAGATTTTGAAATTTAAATGATTTTTTCCTATCATTTTTCTAAAGATTTGCGTCTTGTTTCTTATGTTATATTTGTGTATCCAGCATTAATTCCTTTTAGCCTTCAAGAACAAGAACCATTATCCAATAACAGTGGCTGAAGAATGAGAGGAACAAAAACAAAGCAACATATATATAGCATAGGAAGAAATGAAAAGATGACGAGTTTGCTTGGTATTACACCGGAAATGTTAATTGTGCTTATTTTGAATAACGAATAAAAGAGTGCACATGTACATATAAGCTTCCAAAATAGAGCAATTAAAGCTTAATGTTGAAGCTGGGGTGGGATCTTATTGTGAAAGAGTTGTAATTAAGTCATCTCGATAGCCTGTCCTGCGCTGCGCTTCTTCCTTGCCTGCTCTGCAGCCTCAAGATCGTCATACAAGGAAGAGCCGTACTTGAAAACAGAACTGTCAAGCTTGTCGCCCTGACCCCATATAGCATATGCCTCTTCCCCATGAGCTGCCTCGTCCCCTAGCTCCATATCCTCTTCCGACATCCTCAAAGGCATCCAGAGCCGAATGAACAGACATATGAGGCTCGTCATTATCACATTCATCAGCGTCACAAACAGCACCCCCAGCAACTGCACCCCGACCTGTCGCAGCCCTGTTTTGGCGTCCTTCATTTGCAGGCCATAGAAGAGGCCCACATATTGGCCGTAGGAGCCATAGAACAGATTGTTCAGCTTGGGCTCCGCAAACAGGCCCGACATGATGCCTCCCAGAGACCCCGCCACGGCATGAGTGTGAAACACAGCCATGGTGTCGTCCACCTTCTGAAGCAGCCTGGATCTCTTGTGGAGCACCATCATCGTCACCCACGGAATAGAGCCCGAGCATATCCCCATGAATATGGCGGCCCATCCCTGCACAACGCCGGCCGCCGGGGTGATGCAGACCAAGCCGGTGATCATGCCCTGAACTGCGCCTATCACTGAAGGCTTGCGGAAGAAGATGACGTCGAGGACGACCCAGGTGAGGAGGCTGGTGGCGGTGCATGCGTGCGTGTTCAACACCGCCAAGGAGGCGTCTAGGCCCACCGAGTAAGGGTCTCCTCCGTTGAAGCCCGTCCACCCCATCCACAGCAGTCCCGCTCCCGCCAACATGAGCAGTATGTTGTTGGGAGGAAACCTCTCTCTGTCCTTGTTCAGCCTAGGACCAACCTGCAACCAACCCAAACAAACAAGTAGTCTAATTCAAAAACCATCACAAATTCTTTATTTTTCAGCCGGCTGGGTGCTTACGTACCCAATATGCAGCGGTGAATCCAGCAACCCCGGAAGAGAGATGGATGACGTAACCTCCAGAGTAGTCAATTAAGCCCATCTTGGCCAGAAAACCTTGAGGGCTCCAGATGCTGAAAGCGGTGAAGGTGTAGGAGAATGTGAGCCAGAGAGGCACGAACAGCATCCACGCGTAGAAGTTCATGCGACCCAACACCGCCCCTGCGATCAAAATCAAAGTGATGCAGGCAAATACACCCTGGAAGTATACCATGGTGGCGTTTGGGAACATGCCCTGAAAAGCCTTCTTGAATAGGTAGGCCTCGTCCAGTGATGTCAAAGCGGGCTTTCCCCAGAACGGAGCAAGCTTGTCTCCAAACGACAATCTATAGCCCCACGTCACCCAACACACGAACACGCACGCAAAAGCATAGAGCGCCATGAACGCTGAATTCACCGCCCATTTCTTCTTCACCGCCCCTCCGTATAAGATGATGAGCCCAGGCACACTTTGCATCCCTACTAGTGTTGCCGCAGTCAGCTGCCACGCATTGTCTGCTTTGTTCATCCAATCGGGGCTTACCGGCGACGATGCCAGGTTTGACGGAAGAGCCATTTTATTTTTATTAATTAATTCCCCTCCGTCACTTATAGTGCTGCAAAAGGATGGAGGTAATTAGTGTGGGAATGAATGGTTCATCATGAACGGGGTTTTATACGAAGCACCCGACTTTTGATTCTGGCGCCTAGTTCTTTTCATCATGCTAGCTAGCTTTCTCCAATTCTCGTCCTTCTTTGTCTTAGGCCACGTCGCTGCTCATGTTGTTGTTTACGTGCTGACGGCTATTCCAACCATGTTTCTTAACGTTATATTCTATGCACATTAGCTCATTGGTTATTGTCACTTTCACCTATCCGTTTTGGAATCCGTTATTTGGACAGTCCAGATCCATCTGAACAGCCCTGAGCAATGTCTCCCTGTTCAAGACTCAGTACGGTATGCAGATTCCCTTCCCACTAGGAATATGTATAATGTGTGTACCATATGCATATTATTATCTTGTGAGGCATTCGCGAGGGAGGGTCCACACTTGTTGATTTGCCTTCCTTTTTCTTTTTTAATACAAAAGAAGATAACTACAATAAAACAAAAACTCCGGTGGGGAAATTAATCCCAACATATCAAGTGAAAACACATCATGTAAGAACACAGGGCATAATTTGTGAGGAAAACACTAAATGGTCTTTGACCACAAAAAAAAAACACTAAATGATTGCTCAATATTATATTGGAGAATCAAACCCTTGTCAAACTAAAATTCGTTTAATCTGATGATCTCCATTTTTTAATTGACCAAAAGAACCCTTACAGTTAATTTGTATTTTCCTCTCAAACGCATTCCATCAGTTTTAATAATTTATATTTATATTCCGGCAATATAAAAATTCTAACGTAAATGCATTACTCATGACCACCAGTGCGATCTATTTCTTAAATTGTGTAATGCACAAAACCCACAATCAAAAGTATTTTTTATTAGAGGACACCATTGACAATTTCTAATTTCAGCATCAATCATCATCACAATTTCACAAATATCATCCATTAGATGCTATCCAAAATAATTATGGGGCTACAGCATACTAATCCCTCACGTTATTCATACAAGATTTAGATTTACACTACAAACTTAATTAGATTTGATATTAAGGACATGTGGCAGTATTTTTTTTTAATTATCTTCGACAAGATTGTAAGGTCTATATATATATATATATGATAGATATATAGGCGATCTTATCATGCTAAACAACTAAATAGCATAAGATCAATGCGGAATTAATATGAACGATCTACATACCTCCAGACATTGATTCAAGAAGAAGAAATAGGGTCTTCCCGAGTCTTCACTCTCTCTATGCAGATGGTGTGTATTCAAAGAATAAGAGAGCAGACGCAGGACCGTATTAATAAGCACACAACCAAAAACATCTCATCCATCAAAGAGACATGATCGGCAAACGACAAAGGAAATATTAAGTAAAGGCGAGAATAATGAGAGATATTCAGTAGTGTGTTTGAGTGGGGCTGAGTGGATTGTGGACCACACTTAATGAATTATTTGATTAATAAATCCATAATTCCAACATTCTCCCACTTGGTCCACACATCTCATAATTTACCATAACAAATGCATGGATCATGGCGATAGGTCCTTTTAAAACGAGTATTATCTTCCATGTATCACAATACATTATGTTTCCCAAGTCCATATAATTAACTTAATGAATAAACCCCATGTTTATTCTAGGTCCAAACTCAATGATGTTCCTCAAATTAAACAAATAAATGTGTACACAACCGAAATGAGAAAAACATCACAAATGGGGTTCCATAAAATAACAACGTTCTTACAACGAAAGAAAATCATTCAAAATGAAATTCAAAGAAGGGCACTAATTCCCATTCTTTCCACATGATCCATAAACCTCATCGGTGGCATGCCTTTAGTTAAAGGATCAGCAATCATCAACTCAGTGCTAATGTGTTCGACAACCACTATTTGATGCTTAACACGTTCTCTTATGGCTAGATACTTAATGTCGATGTGTTTGCTTCGACTTCCACTTCTGTTGTTCTTAGCCATAAACACAAAGCCTTTGAATTGTCACAATATATCTTCATTGGCCTAGCAATTGATTTCATGATTCTAAGCCCACGGATGAACCCCTTCATCCATACACCATGTGAGGTAGCCTCAAAACATGACACGAACTCAGCTTCCATCGTAGAAGTAGCAATCAAAGACTGCTTCTTGCTACTCCATGATACAGCTCCACCGGCTAGCATAAAAATGTATCCAGAAGTGGATTTCCTTGAGTCAATGCAACAAAGAAAGTCCGAATCGAGTAACCAAATCACTTCTAGATTGTCACGTCCGTTTGTATTTAAGCACGTAATCCTTAGTCCCTTGAAGGTATCTCAACACCTTCTTCACATGCTTTCCAAATGGTCCATACCGGATTACTCGATATCTCCCTAACATTCCAACAACAAATGCTATGTCGTCCGGTGCAAACCCGAGCATACATAAGGCTTCCTACAACCGAAGCATAAGGGATGTTTTTCATTTGTTCCCTCTCAAAATCATTCTTTGGACACCGGTTCGATTGAACCCGTCACCTTTCACAATGGGAGCCGGGCTTTGTGAACAATTCCTCATCCGAAATCTTTCCAAAACTTTGTTGATATAGGTCTCTTGAGACAAACCCGTAACACCTCTATGTCTCTGTCTCTTTTGTATCTTAATGCCAATGACATAAGATGCATCTCCCATATCCTTCATTTCAAAGTTTTTAGCGAGGAATTGTTTTACTTCATACAATAAGCCTTTGTCATTGGTTGCAAGCGTAATATCATCCACATACGTAACCGTAAAACAAGTCTTACTCCCACTGACCTTCTGGTATATACATTCATCCACAACGTTCTCCACAAAACCAAATGAAGAGATAACGTCATGAAATTTTAAATACCATTGTCGGGAAGCTTGTTTCAATCCATATATGGATTTCTTGAGCTTGCACACCAAATGCTCACCATCACTAGAGGAAAATCCTTCTGGTTGTTTCATGTAAACCTCTTCCTCTAGTTCTCCATTGAGAAAAGCCGTTTTCACATCCATTTGTTGCAACTCAAAATCAAAATGTGCAACTAATGCTAGAATGATGCGAAGAGAATCTTTCTTAGATACGGAGAAAATGTCTCCTTGTAATCGATTCCTTCTCTCTGAGTGAATCCTTTGGCTACGAGTCTTGCTTTATGTTTGTCAAGGTTGCCTAATGAATCTCTCTTAGTTTTGAAGACCCATTTGCATCCAATGGCCTTCGCTCCATTAGGCAACTCAACAAGATCCCGACTCTATTGGATGCCATAGAATTCATCTCATCCTTCATAGCATCATGCCATGATACTTGAATCTCTACTGTTCATGGCTTGTGAAAACGTTCCAGGATCATTTTCAGCTCCTACATTATAGTCGATTCTTGCGTATACACAACGTATTCACTAGGTATCGCGATCTTCTTGGTCTAGTAGATCTCCTCAATGTTGTTTCACCATCTTCTTGAGGAACTTGTTGTTCAACCGGTTGTTCAACGATTTCTTTTGTTCCACAATTTCGGTTGTTCCTCATTAACAACTTGATCTACTGGATCAATATCAAGTTGTTGTGATCTTGTATGACTGGTTGTACAACACTCGTTGAACTAAAGGAGCATGGTTAACAACCAATCTGTGACTCCGAAGTAGAAGGTTGGCTATCTAAATGATCTTCTTCGAAACTAGGTTTCGAATCGATCGCTCCCACTAATCAAGTCATTTTCAAGAAATTTGGCATTCCTTGATTCCACAAACCTAGTGGTATGAGATGGACGAAAAACCCGTACCCCTTAGACCTTTCGGCATATCCAACGAAATATCCGCTAATGGTCCTTGGGTCCAGCTTCTTTTCTTGTGGGTTATAAATTTTGACTTCAGACGGGCATCCCCAAACGTGTACATGTCGTAAACTCGGTTTCCAACCTTTAAATAACTCAAAAGGTGTCTTTGGGACAGCCATAGTTGGAACTCGGTTTAATATGTACACTGCCGTCTTAAGTGCATCAATCCACAAGGACTTAGGTAGCTTAGAACTACTAAGCATACTTCTCACCATGTCCAATAATGTTCGGTTTCTTCTTTCTGCTACGCCATTCTGGTCTGGAGAACCAGGCATGGTGTATTGGGCAACTATCCCATGTTCTTGAAGAAACTTCGCAAATGGACCAGGTGCTTGTCCATCCTCAGTGTATCTACCATAATATTCACCACCTCTATCTGATCTCACGATCTTAATTTGTTTACCACATTGTTTCTCTACCTCGATTTGAATACCTTAAAGGCATCCAATGCTTCGCGCTTGTTATGAAGCATGTAGAGATACATGTATCGTGAGTAATCATCAATAAAAGAGATGAAATATTTCGACCATACGCGTCCATTTCGGACTACGATGTCCGTATGTATGATTTCTAACAATTCAATACTCCTCTTAGCACCTTTCTTTGACTTGTTAGTCCGCTTTCCCTTTATGCGGTCACAAGTCTCAAAATCGATAAAGTTCGTAGTACTAAGTACCTTTTCCTTCACCAATCTTTCAATTCTCTGAATGGAGATATGTCCCAATCTCCGGTGCCACAACATAGAGGAATCCTCATTCATAACACTACGTTTCGAACCAACAGAAACATGCATTGCATCATAAGTAGTATCATGTTGTAAGTAAATAAGAAAAAGACCGTTAGACAATGTACCATTCCCAACTTTATTTGATTTATAAAACAGATCCAAAGATGTCTCATAAAACATAAAGGAATAATCCAAAAGTACAAGTCTTGAAACAGAAATCAAGTTTCTAGTGAAACTTGGAACATAAAAAGTCTTTTCCAAATTTAAAACATGGCCACTACTTAGAATCAAACTGCAAGTCCCTACAGCCTCCACATGCGAACTAATCCTTCCACCCGAGTAGATGAATTGTTCACTTCCCAATGGCTTCCTTAGGTTTTGCATACCCTGCAAGGTATTCAAAACATGGATTGTAGAACCGTAGTCAACCCACCAAGTGCCATTAATGTCATCAACCATATTAGATTCATAACATGACAAGTGAGACCGACATACCTTTCTTCTCAAGCCATTCTTTGGAATTTAGAGCATCCCTTCTTCATGTGTCCCTTCTTTTTACGTAAGAAACACTTGGATTCCTTCTTAATTCCATCTTGGGGTGGTGTTTTTCCTTTTCCCTTCTTTTTGGCTTGAGTCTGACCCTTTTTCTCGGTTGTCATGAAGGAACTCTCTCCCATTTCCATTTTCAACCTTCCCTCTTCCTGAACACACATGGTCAAAAGTTCATTAATCGACCATTTATCCTTATGTGTGTTGTAGGATATTTTGAAAGGTCCATATGGCTGTGGAAGAGTGTTCAGAATGTAGTGTACGAAAAAGGAGTCAGACATGTCAACCTCAAGTTGCTTTAGTTGAGCTGCAACGTCCCTCATTTGCATGATGTGCTCACACACACCTTTCACTGTAGTAAGTCTTAGGGATGAAAACTTCATAATCGGGGTCTTTGGCAAGTGCCTTACCTCAAGTCCGAAATTGATCATCGATCGCTTTCGAAGTGGCCTAACTTTGTCATGCCGTTCGACGAACCACGAATACCGAGAGAGATATGAGTCTTTATGAACATTACTTGAGAGACGATTAGATCGCTCCCACTTCTCATAAAGATCAACCTGATCTGGAATGCTGGTTGCAGTAATGGAGGGTGGTTCGTCTTTCCTAATAGCATAATCAATATCCATCCACCCCAATTGGAGAAGAACTCTTTCTCTCCAAACCTTATAGTTATCACCCTTTAGTTCTAGAATTTCATTTTTCATATCGAGAAATTCGCAGTTGTTGAATTGCATAATTTAAGAAATACATGCTTAAAAACAAGAATTGAGACTAATAAACTACATCATGTTTTACCAATGTAAATCATGCTAAAATACATAAATCTATTGACATACAACTTGCCTCGGGCTAAAGTTTTAATTCAATTAGATTTATTTAGAATCGTATGATAAAACTATCAAATTATTTCTTTATTCTTAATTCCCGTGGGTAAGTTAAGAATATAATTTGATATTTTATCCTAATTAATCATACAAAACATATAATAAAAAATTCTTGTGGGATAAAATTTTATTATATTACATTACATATGATCTATTACAACTAATGTTACTATGCGATCATGCAACTCTAGATATATTTTTCAATTAATTAAAGATGTTGTGGCTATTCTCTAATTAATTAAAAAATATAAATCACTTAACATTACTATATAATATTGCATGGAAATATAAGAAATATTAAAAATAGAATTGGATATGTCATGCTTTGCATATTATTTAACATAATAGTGCATGAATAATTAAATAATAATTAATACATGCATAACTAAAATATGTAATTCATAATAGCATGAAATTCCAATTAAATAAAAAATTTCAGATTTATTTAAATCCAAAAAGTCATAATTTATATGTAAATTCAGAATCTACAAATAAAACAGAAATGTCAGCTTGGCCTAATGGTCTAAAGGGTCCAATTAAGACTTTGGATCAAAAACATGTGAGTTCAAATCCCACCTTGAGCACTTTTAAAAAAAACTTTTATTTTTGCTCCAAAAACAAAACAAACATTTAAATAAATAAACGTGGAAAAGTCAAACAGAAGGGAGCCAGTAGCTCAGCTGGGAAACCCCCAACACTTAAGACTCTCATAGCCATCAGGTCCAGGTTTCGAAACCTCTCTGGACCACTTTATAAATTTTGGTTTTCGATGAAAAATTAATTAAATAAATAATAGTCCAAAATAAATCACAAGGACACGCGTAGCTCAGCTGGCAGAGAGCTAGCTATTAAGGCGCCCACACGTCTTTCTGATCCCAGGTTCGAATCCTGGTTGAGCCCCTTATGCGTTTTTGAACTCTTACTATTTTTTCAAACTGAATAATTAATCAAATATATATAATAATGGTTCATACTTTATCACATGAGAGCACATGGCCCATCTGGCACAAGTCCAGCCTATAAGGCGCTGAAGTACCTACTGATCCCCTGTTCGAAACATCCAGAGACCAACATGCGTTTTTTTTTATTCAGAAATCAAAAACACGGTAGATAATCTCCCTTACCCGGTTCAGGAATCGACCCGACCCGGAAACCCGAAAATTTCCAAAAATTTCAGACGCACAGAATGATCAGAAAAATGCGTTTTTGACCGCAAAAATCACCAAAAATGATCCAGACCAAAATATGCTTGATATAATCATTAAATCGATGCAAAAATCACCCAAAACAGATTAAATCAAACAAATCCGAAAATTTTTCAGAAAATCCAGATTTCATGAAAACTTCGAAAATCAAGGCAGAGGCATATATTCACCGCTCTGATACCAAATGATAGATATATAGGCGATCTTATCATGCTAAACAACTAAATAGCATAAGATCAATGCGGAATTAATATGAACGATCTACATACCTCCAGACATTGATTCAAGAAGAAGAAATAGGGTCTTCTGAGTTTTCACTCTCTCTATGCAGATGGTGTGTATTCAAAGAATAAGAGAGCAGACGCAGGGACCGTATTAATAAGCACACAACCAAAAACATCTCATCCATCAAAGAGACATGATCGGCAAACGACAAAGGAAATATTAGGTAAAGGCGTAAATAACGGTAGAGATATTCAATGAGTGTGTTTGAGTGACCGAAATGGATTGTGGGATCACACTTAATGAATTATTTGATTAATAAATCCATAATTCCAACATATATATATACACATACACGACTACAAAACTTCCCAAATCCAACTGACTTATGATGCTCCATTTGATTCTCATCAATCAACAGAACTTGAACAAAAGAATTCTCTTGCACTGCTCGTCATCAACAAAAGTAATCGACGTCCCCAAATAAAGAAATCATCTGAGAATGAAAAGGCACGTATGTATGTATGTATAAGGGGGTGCGGGCACAACTATGCTAATCATATACTGGTATTATTTATACAAGCCAGACAACAAATACATACAGAAAATTATTTATTCGATATAAAGGCGAGTTTTCATTTTAAATTCTTGAAGTTTTACTCAAACTTTGATTTAGACCCAGAATTTGATTTTTTTGGCACGAGGCTAAACCCTTGTGCTTCCAGAAGTTGTAGAGGGCTTCTTTTCAGTCCCTTGCATCCTTTTAAATGTTTTCACGCAAGCCCCTTTTGTTTTGTAATGTTAGAATGCAATTCCTGTTGTTCCAGCTCTCCCAAAAACTTCAACCAGGATTTTCCACCGATTGAGATGTTATTGATAATGTGAGAAAGGAAAACACTAAAATCACATAAAGGGAATAGCTGGAGGTGCAGAGGAAATGTTCTGCCTCATTCTCTATTTATCATAGTCTCAATACACAATTCTAGAAGATATGTATAGATGCCTATCATAACAAATCCCATCACTAGACGACACGTGTAGGAATGAATACACAAAGAGAATCTTACGGTTACAACAATTATACCTACAGAGATTTAATTATATTCTAACATCCCCACTCAAACGAGATGGTGTAACTAATAACCCGAGTTTCTCTCTAAAAAATTGAAATTGTGATTGAGAGAGGGGCTTACTAAAACAATTTGCAAGGATGAAGGAATGTATCTGATGTCAATCAACCCTGATGAGACTAAATCTCTAATAAAATGCACATCAACTTCAATTTGTTGACCCCTAGCATGTTGTAACACCTCAAATTTCTAACATTTATAATGACATAAAAATTTCAATGGGTTTTTAAAAATAACTGCTAAAATCCAAAATAACCTAATTTAGGAAGTGTTACCGCCGCACTTGTACCATTGTTAAGCGCAAGGCTAGAATTTATTACTTAAAATAAACTAAGGACGAAGTTCGGTAAAATAAATAAGTCTTATAAAATTATTAAACTCATAAAAACAAATCTTTGAATCCCAGAGCTACCTAGAAATATTTGCGTTGTCATCCTCACCGCCCACCGCTAGCCCCAACCTTGACGATCTGTTTCACCGAGAATCTACCCCCCGAAGGATCATCGCAGTCAAACCAACATAAACACAAAAGTCAGCAAGCTGGTAATTCTAATCAAAACACAATTTATATAGCTCAAATATATTAATCAAATCAAATATATAATCACATAGTAATTGAATCATATATCAATTTCAATATTCATCATATCTATATATTCACATCAAATCAAATATTATTCATTATCTTTTTAAATTTATTTAGCGTAATTAGTGGGAAGAGAACCATGATAGACCCGAATATCCTTCCAGTCTACCCTGTGACCCAGAAATCCTACCAGTCACAAATCATCAAATCAAAATTGGCCATTATCAAAATCTTATTTTAAGGAGGGTAGAATGTAATGCCCCAGATTAATAATAATAATAATAACAATAATAATGATGATGATGATGATGATAATGATAATGATATAGTAATAATAAAATTAAAATTTTAATAATATTGGCATTCAAAGTATTTTTGTAATTAATAAGAATGAGTTGATAATAGTCAAAATAATAAGAAATTAAAAAGAAAAGAATAATAATACTAATAAGCCCAACCCATATCTAAACCTTAAACCTAAGCTATAAATAGCCTAACTCTAGCCAACCCTCAATATTCCTCTTTTACCCTTCTTCCCCTCTACTACTCCCTCTCTTCTTACTTCCAAAACTTTATTTTAATCTTTTAATTTTTATATATTTTTTTGATTACCAACCGGTTCTTTGCCCCAAATTACTCTTCTAGAGACTAGCGAAAACTGGAGACCAGGTAATCCTGATCCCTAGGTCAATAGAAATAAATTATTATATGTTGTATTTTTAAATCTAAAACTGCCGTCTCGGTTTTTGTGAATTTCCTTATAGGTGTTGCGCTGCAGGTAGACATATTGTTCATAAATTGCCTTCCTCAAATCTCGTGCATCTCTTTAATTTGAATTCAGATTGTTGTGCACTGTCTATACATGCATGTTTGATTATAATTGTTTGTTTTTTATTTCCGTGCAGTAATTTATAAGTGTGGTGCGGCATATATATATATATATATATATATATATATATATATATATATATGATATGTATACAAGTGTTTTTTTTATTTGCGTGAATTGCTTTAAATGGATTTCAATCTGCCGATCTGTATATATATATATATATAAATACGTTTGTTTCAAATTTGATTTGTGCCTCGATTTTTGAGAATTGAAGCGCAAATCGTACTTGCAGGGCATATATATATATATATATATATATATATATATATATATATGTATGTATGTATATTGATTACCCATTGTTTGTTTTGGTACATATATATTTGCTTTGTGCCTCCGTTTTTTTTTAAGAATTGAAATTCAATTTGGGCACTACAGTGCATATACATATATATGTTTGATTACACATATTGAAAATAATTTGAGAATTTTATTATGTGTGTATTTGAAATAATTTTATTATGTGTGCATATACGTATTTGAAATAATTACACATACATACATATACATGCCCTGCAAGTATCATCCTTGTTTTTATTAGGATTACTAGCTTTACTGATGTTTGTGTTTATGTGGCTGCGATGATCCTTCGGGAGAGCAGATTTTTAGTGAAACAGGTTCCAAGGTATGCCCTGCAAGTATCATCCTTGTTTTTATTAGGATTACTAGCTTTACTGATGTTTGTGTTTATGTGGCTGCGATGATCCTTTGGGAGAGCAGATTTTCAGTGAAACAGGTTCTAAGGTTAGGGCTAGCAGTGAGAAGTGAGGAAGAACATTTAGTAATTCTAGCTAGTTTATTTTATTATTATTTTATGCTCCGAATAAAACACATTTATTTGAGTTTTGGATTTATGTTAATGTTATAAGTTAGCCTTGCATTTGTCCCAGTATAAGTGTAACACCCTCAATTTCTAACAATTATCATAGTATAAAAATTCAATGATTTTTATAAATAATTACTGAAATTCAAAATAAACAATTTTGGGAAGTGTTACCGTCGCACTTGTGCTTGGGCAAGTGCAAGGCTAACTTATTACAATAACGTAAATCCAAACTTAAACAAAAATGTGTTTTATTCAGAACAAAATAAAATAAAATAAGCTGAATGTGATTCCTTACTTCTCACTGCTAGCCCCAATTCTTGGCACCTGTTTCACTGAAATTCTGCTCCCCCGAAGGATCATAGCAGCGCATGAACACAAACATCAGCAAAGCTAGTATTCCTATTAAAACACAATTTAATTGACACAAATATACTAATCAAAGCAAATATATATAATCATATGGTAATTGCATCAAACAATATTCATTATCTTTTTAAATTTATTTAGACCCGGAAAACCCTGCCAGTCTATTTAGTGGGAAGAGAACCATGGTAGACCCGAGAAACCCTGCCAGTCTACCCTGTGACCCGGGAAACCCTGCCAGTCACAATTAATCAAATTGACCATAAAATACTTCTTCCTAGTGTGCACACCTCTTCCCAAAGTTGCTACTAGTGTCTCGGAAATCCTGCCAGACACCACTTTGAGAAGAACGGATACTATCGATTCACATCACATAATATATCGGAGGCATAAAGCCTAAGGGTTGTGTTCATCACTTTAGGAGATATCATTCCAAAGCTATCCTCCCACTGTTAAATTATTTAAATATACTCATAATAAAATTCCTAAATTATTTCTAATATGTGTAATCAAACATATATACGTATATGCACTGTAGTGCCAAACTGAATTCCAATTCTAAAAAAGAAACGAAGGCACAAGGCAAACATATATGTACTGAAACAAACAAGAGCTAATCAATATACTTATATATATGCCCTGGATATCAACAAAGAAAATTATATACAAATATATATATATATATATTTAAATATATATTTAAATGATGGTAGAGCCAGAGATTTAAATGATGGTCATGAGAATTTCTCATGGCAACCTTATAGAAACCCATGAGTAAAATGGATAATGAGTAGAGCCAGAGATTTAAATGATGATCATGAGAATTTCTCATGACAACCTTATAAAAACCCAGGAGTAAAATGAATAATGAGTAGAGCTAGAGGTTTAAATGATGGTCATGGAAATTTCTTATGACAACCTTATAGGAACTCATGAGAATTTATTTTATAGTTTAATTTGAAAAAAAAAAATCTATTTTATGTGTGTTTAGGCATGGAAATAGGCTAGGCCAGGCCAGGCTTTGGCTAAATAGGTCTGAGCCTGCAATAGGGGTAGAAGTCCCGAGCCGGACTCCGAGCCCGACCCTTTTTTTAGGCTTAGGCCTGAGCCTTCATAAGGCCTGGTCAAGCCTGAAGCCTTTTTAAATGCTTATTTACAATGTTGTCCTTTAAAAAGGCCTCATATTGCGGGCCTTTGAGGTCATAAATAGGCTTTGTAGATTAAGTCTATTAAAACTTATATAAATATATCTAGAAATTATAATATAAGAATGAAAAATAATAAATATTATCTTATTTATATGATATAAATATAAATATAATTATTTAATATTTAAACAGGCCAAGCCTGAAGGCCTACAGGTCAGGCCTTAACAAAATAGGCCTGGCCTATATACATATTCAGACCTTTAAATAGGCCTTGGCCTGGCCTTTTTAATAAACAGACCAGGCCTAACCAGGCCCTAAATAGGCCAGGCTCTAGGCCGCCTGATAGAGGCTTGGCCTATTTCCTCCCCTATGTGTGTTGTATATATATGCATGTTGTTTGTGTTGGCTGTATCAACACAACAATTGTATGTTGTGTTGATTACAAACAAGTGTTTCAAACATATATGTACAAGTACGAATTGAATTGATTTGATTACAAATTTACAATACAAGTTTCTCAAACATACTCAAACATATAGTACAAATAAGAATTGATTTGATTTGATTATAATACAAGTGTTTCAAGCACATATTGGAAATAAGTTGAGAATTTATTATATGTGTATTTAAAATAATTTAACAGTGGGAGGATAGCTTTTGGATGGTACCTCCTAAAGTGATGAACACAACCCTTAGGCTTTATGCCCCTGATATATTATGTGATGTGAACCGATAGTATCCGTTCTTCCCAAAGTGGTGTCTGGCAGGTTTCTGGGACACTAGTATCAACTTTGGGAAGATGTGTGCACACTAGGAAGAAAATGTTTTATGGCCAAATTTGATGATTTGTGACTGGCAAGTTTCCGGGTCACAAGGTAGACTGGCAGGATATCCGGGTCTACCATGGTTCTCTTTGTAACGTTCTCAAAATTAACTTAACATAATAACTAATTAAGGGTTCATTAACAACTAAGTAATGCTCCATCATCTACCAAAATATACAAAAGTAAATCAGAGTATGTTGAATGAGCCCTAACGTGGCAATATACAATCATCCAACATAAACCAAAAGACAGAAGCACTACTCTTAGCAGAAGTAGCCTAAGCTTCCGAGGTCTTCCCTGATGGACCTGCACGGGAACTATCACTTGAAAAATGTGGTAACCATCAATCCAACTTATTATGAATACTAATACGTGCAAGTGAGGTGCCAAGTGGAGCAATTTATATAACAAAATATTAAAATATAATTCACCAATATCCACATCACAAAATTATGTATCATAAATTAGGTATTACAATTTTTCATTAACACAATTCCCAAGATGCCTCCCACCAATCCAATCGAACTGCCTTATTTCCTCCGACTAGACTCATAGACTAAGTTACATCCATGTTACTGGTTACTCAAAAGCTCACTGATCATGTGATGAGGATCGACCAAAATCTTTAGAGCACATGTCCCAGACCATGGGTCTTTTCCCCTCATTGAACTAGTGGGGTGTCGTAAGCCCTCATTGAACTAGTGGGCAGTCCCTCATTGAACAGATGAGACAATAGAAAGCCAACCATTGTGCACCAATGGAGGCCTCACCACGTGGTGGAATAAACTACTCTTCCCAAATCAACCCTTTCCATAATTATCATAATAAATAACTCAACCGGAGTTTTTCTAAGATTTTCACATTCAAATCATGTTATTTAAATAATTCTTCATAACCATGTCATAATAGCTCAAATCCCAATTCTTATACATAAATTAATATAATGCATATATTTCACAATTCAAATCATATGATCCACAAGGAAATTTCTATTAAGATATTCATAATCATTTCACAAAATACTCACAAACAACATACTAATACACATAATAAGTGGAAAATGGTTACCTCTCGCCGAAGCTAAACTATTACTGCACTGCTCCTAGTTCAAGAGCTCAAACACAGGCAAAAAATCAATCTACCACAACCAATTTACTATTCATTAATAACTCTTCTAAAACTCTACATAAAATTATAACTTATAATTTCATAAAATTAAAAATATACAAATTTTAATAATAAATTTAGAATGCTTGAAGTGGGCAAATTAGGAGGAGACGAAAAATTAAGGAGACTATCAATTCTCTTTTATTTATTACTAATTAATAATACCCTTTTTTTTATTTGCTATTAATTAATAATACCCCTATTTATTTATTATTAATTAATAACTCCCTTTATTATTTATTAGTAATTTCCTAAATTATTTATTCCATTTTTACTAATAATAATAATTATTATTATTTATTCCTCTTTTTAATAATAATAATATTATTATTTTTTATTTACTCTATTTTATTACCTAATAACAATAATAATAACAATTATTTACTTTATTATTATTATTTATTATTTCTCTACAAGTATTTTAAACTCTCGGCTTATTTTAATACTTTAAATTAGGAGTTTAAATAAATATTAACAACATAAAAATACATTTTATTATACTATAAGATTAGATCCTATTATATAGGAGGAAGTTGGATAGGATTTTATCTCTTTGAATTTCTAATTCCCTAGATGCTCTTTTATATATATATATTGTTCTGGTCTGGAACCAGATGTGTAGCCCGATGGGCTAAAGCTTTGATATTGGATCAATATGCTCCACCAGTACCTCTATGGAGTAGAAATACTGGAGGAGTCGGGATCACTGTACACTATAGACTTATTCGCCTTAAGGGGGAAGGGGAATGTGTCAAGTGGGGATGTGCACAGTGATATAGAATTTACTAGGTTTGAGTTAGAACGTCTGCACCTTAGTACCCTGCCTTTGTATATATAGGGCTTGTTTTGATATCCTAACCGTCAGATCTATCTTATCTAAACTATAATAGATATGATAGATTTCCCCTGATTGTAGGAGTTCCGAATATAAGGTATGCCCTGTATTGGGCCGTCCACCCATATGGGCCGTCTAGCCGGACCGTAACAGTTGCCCCCCAGCTCGGTAGCTCAAGTGTTTGAACTGCCGAGATGTATCCAGCCCTAGCACTTTCTGTCCGAGGTGCGGTTGGGAGTTTTTTACCTGGGTCCATGATTGGCCTAGCATGTTGGATTCTTAATCTGACTGGGCTTGACCTAGGAATGTCGCCTAGGGCCTACGTACCCTAGTATGGGATCAAAGCCCACGTAGTTCGAGATGTTTATTAATCCTTTAACCGGGTGGCGTTTGGTGAAGGCATGTGCCAGTTCACAATTTAGCCTTGGTCATGGATGTTTATTAATCCGAGGTCCGACCTCTGGTCGCCCAAGATCATGCCTGGAGGTTAGCCGTATTCATGACGTCGTCACGTCATCCTTATAATCAGGAATTTGTCCTTGGGGCCGGGATCTGAGACAAGGCTAAGAGTTGGGGCGCGTTTCTAGGTCAGAAAACCTTCCGCCTTCTCCATCATTGCCCCCTGCCATGTGGCGCCCCTGGACTGGCAAGGGGTTTTAACCGCCATGCTTTGCCGCCCTTGGATTTCGTGCGCATTTAATGCTCTCTGCGCAGGTCGCACGTCATTCCCACGAATATGGTGTGTTTTTCCATTTCTGCCCCTCTCGTTTAAACTTCTGATTTAATCTTCCCTCCGTTTTTCCTCGTTTTACTTTTCCACTAATTGCCATTTCTGCTTTCCTCTGTTTCTTGGAGCACCTCTTCCACCGCGACGAAACTCCCTTTGGTCATTTCGGCTCCTCTCCTCGTAAGGTTGGTGTTATTTCTTCTTTTCTCCTTACTGAATTACCTTTTAATGGTTTTTAATTTGCTCATTCCCGCTGATCTTCTGTGATACTCCCATTTGGTTGGCCTTTTTTTTCTGGTTTTCTGTCTGGTTCTGTTCCGATGAGTTTCTGTGGTTAGTTTTGGGTCATCGCGGGTTTTCTCAGTTTCTTCCATTAGGTGTTTGCCCTTTTGTGCTTTGTTTATTCCAGTTTGCTTCTCTTGCATCTCATCGCCTCTTTTTGGCGTGCTCTAGGTTTTTCTTCTCTTTTTTTTGATGGGTAGGCATAAACCTTCATCGTCTTCGAACCCTCCACTAACCCCAGAAGAGGAAGAGGAACTGTTACGCTCTCATTTTCCAATGGCGAGCTACTGGGTACTGGGTTCTCCTAGGCCCGAGAAAGTTAGATCTAGTACCCGGCCTCATGGTACTTCACGTGGGGGGAGTGCTGGGAGGTCACGTTCGAATTCTTCTAGGGCTTCACGTGGGGGGAGCGCCGGGAGATCCCGCTTGAATTGGTCTAGGGGCCCGAGTGTTCGTCCTGTTCTGAGTGGGTCGCCATACCCCTTGAGTCGAGATGTACCCGAAGGTATCCCCTTCGCGCCTATTAACTTACCTGAGCCTACTCCAAGTACCCGGGTCGAATCTATGCCCGAGGGATACCTCGGTCCCTGTTGGGACTGTCTTGCCGATAGCTCATATTTCATAGCGAACGGCTGGGATTTCCTGGCGGACACTACCCTCGGCACTGCCAACATAGGACTAAGGCACCTTCGACCTCGGCCCATAACACCGGACTTTTTTCTTCTCAAACTATATTGCATACGCCAGGTACTCCCTTGAGCAACTAATTTATGCCTTCGTTTTCCATTTATTTTTTAGGTCTGAATGAAGTCATCCTCTTCTCAAATTAGTGGCCGGTCGATCCCGAGGAGGCGAGATTCCTCTCGCTCCTTCCAACGCCCTTCTTCGGCGGTTTCCCTGGGTTACATACGAAGCCCTCACTACGCGATCCTTAATGACCGTAGCCGAGATTAGTCGGATGAAGCTTGGGGAGTTCGAGGGTTGTTTACTGAGTCCTCCTGATGTTGATGAGCCTGTTTGCTCGTCTAGGGTGGCCGGGTGTACAAACTTCTTTTTCTTTTATAAAGCTTATATAACCCGGCTCGGTATTCGCTTCCCGTTTACCGAGTTTCAAATGTCTTGCCTAGATTACCTTCATCTAGCCCCCTCACAACTTCATCCTAATGGCTGGGCGTACATTGTGGCCTTTGAGAAGTTATGCAATTCTTTCCAAGACCCTATTCCTTGCACGCCCGCCCTCTTTTTTTTACTTCTTCTGTCCTTATACCCCTCGTTCTGGGAAGGAAGTGGATAAATTGAAGGGGCTTACTTCCCTTCGGAGTGATCCTGACCGGAAGCTATTGAGTGCTTTCTCGGATTCCTTCAAGCACTTCAAGAACGGCTTTTTCAAGGTCGTGGCCAAACCCGGGCAAAAGCCCTGGTTTTTGAAAGGGGCCGAGGACGGAGTAGAGTGGAAGTTTCCCTTGTATTGGACGTATGATCACCACAAGGTGGCTTCTACCTCATACCAAGTTGAACCGGACGATCTTCCCGCCGAGGAGGTTGTTTTTGTAGATCGGCTGGTGTCATATTTTACTACATACGGCAGCCGGAGCGCGGCTTAATTTATTCTGGTCCCGGCTCCAAGTCGGGATATGTAATTTGTATGGCTTTTGTATATACCTTGCTTTAACCTTTTTCCTTTCCTAATGTATGCGATAACTAATCATCTTCCTTATCTTTTTATTATAGCTCAAGATATGGAGCCTCTACCTCGCTATCTCACTCATTCGAAGCAAGGTCAGAAGAAGAGGTCGGCCCCGGAGTCGCGCAAGTCCAAAACTATAGCGGATGCCCTGGCAAAGAAACAGAAACAGAAAGAGAGCCCTTTGGAATCAGTGGATATCCCACTTTCCGGACCCTCTGGCAGTTCTTGCCTTGATGGGCCGACTTCGCCTCCCGCTGTGGCTAAAATTATGGTTGCGCCTTCTTCTTTGATCCTACCGCCACCTCCTCCTCCGCATCCGAGATTGCCCCGTGGTCTTACTTGGAGTAAGGGGCGGACCGAAGAACTGGCGGTTTCTCTCCTCCCGCCTCGGCGTTATACGGATGCCATGGCTCTTACCGATATTGATGAGGCCGAGTTGTGGGATATCCAGAAGGCTACCCTAAAATCTGCCGGGGTGGTGCAGGCGTTTGAAATAGTCAAAAGGAATTATGTTAATGCCGGTCTTGCGATCCGAACAAGGTTCGGAGGAGAGGGATAGCGGCGCGAGGCCCGAAGAAGGCCGAGGAGGCTCTTGAGGCCGCCGAAGCATTGAAAAAGAAGGCTGAGGATGCCCTGCCTGAGATAGAGGCTGAGAAGAGCAAGCTCTCTGAGGAGCTCAACATGACTCGAGAGGCCCTTGACCGAGCTAACGAAGAGCTGGTCAGGTTACAAAAAGCCCACGCACAGGACATCGACTCGCTTCGGGTGGTGCAATCGCAGCGTGGGGACTTAGCGAGGGAATTGGGCGAGACCAGGGCGGCCCTAGCGGAGTCTCAGAGAGCTTATGCTGACTGCTCTGATACGGTTCAGGAGACGGCCAGAGATGCTTTCAAAATGGCCCTGGCTCAGATCCGCCACTTGAACCTTAATGTCTCGCTGAACATTGAGGGATTTCACCATCTGGCATATGTCCAGGGTGATAAGCTTGTTCCCCTCCCCGCTTCTCCGAGGTGACTTCAAAGCATCCCTTCTTGATGACGGCGATCAAGTGGGTGATGGGGAGGAGCACATCTCAGCCGACGTCCCTACCGAGGAGCCTTCCATCCCCCCTGCTTCAGATGCTTAGTTTTTTGCTTTTTGTTTATCTTCTTTGGGCGTTAATGCCCTTTGTTTGTAATTGCTGGATGTTGCCGCTATGGTTCGGCTGATTAATTTATAGAAATTAACTTGTTCTGTTTGATTGAGCACTGTATAAATGCTTAACCTTATTTGACCGGGCCAGGGTTGTTATGCAGTTCTGCGTTTATCGTCCAGACTTGCCATCTGGGGAAGTTTGATAGGGTTTTCTTAGTTAACCACAAAGGGTGTTTATTTAACGCACTACCGAGTTCCGGCTCCCTCGTCCGGGTTCAATCGCCAAGATAAGGGCAAAATGTCACATGTTCGGCCGAATTATCCTAACTCCAAGCCGAACATTTGGACTTGATCAGGGTCGGCATGACAAGTCATCTTCTTATCAAGGAGCGAGCATTGACGCGTCAATTTTGTGAAGACCTTTACAGGTGGGTTCACATTGCTCGAAACCAAGGCACATCGGCCCTAGTGTCAGCCATCTAGATGTGTTAACTGAAACCGGGTTCTGAGACCGCGGTGTAACCGGGTATGTGGACCTCGGTGTAAAAAACTTAAGTTATAAACAGCACGTGCGTTTGAATAAGAACTCCGATGCGGGTTCCTTCTTTAAAATAAGATTTCAAAGAGTTGAAGGCGTTAATGGTAAACAACCAAATATAAACGACATAAATTTAAATAAGAAAAAATGAAACAAGTTCCATCGTGCGCGACATTCGAATCGAGGTCTAGCTATGGTAGGCCCTCAGTTTGTTGGCGTTCCAGGTCCTTTTGACGAGCTTTCTTCCTAGGGTTTCTAGTATATAGGCCCCATTGCTCAGCTTTTCCTTTACGCGGTACGGACCTTCCCAATTTGCTGCCAGCTTGCCATCTCGGGCATTTTTGTTCCCAATATCTGCGCGTCGAAGTACGAGGTTGCCCCTATTGAAGAAGCGGGGTCTTACTTTCCGATTGTACTTTGTCGCGATGAGTTGTTTAGCAGCTAGGTCTTTGCAGTGCGCCCTGACTCTGATTTCGTCAATCAAGTCCAGCTCGGTCCTCAACGCATCCTCATTCGATTCGCCTCCCGCCTGGGTTACATTAGCCTTCCTCCATGACGGAAGTCCTATCTCAACAGGATCATCGCCGCATCCATAAGTCAACCCGAAGGGGTTTCGTGGGTTGACGTCCGTACACCGGTCCTATATCCCCATAGTACGCCGTAGAGCCGTTTCGACCCGCTTGGACTCGCTTCTTGCATCCTCTTCTTTAGGCCGTCTAAGACGACTTTGTTTGCTTTGCCTCGGCCCGCCGTTTGATTGTGGATGTTCTACCGAGGCGAAATGGTGCACGATATCTAGATCCGAGACCATAGTCTGGAATCCTTTGTCTATGAATTGGGTCCCGTTGTCCATGACTATTTCAGCAGGAATTCCGAATCGAGCGACAATATTATGTCGAAAAAACCTTTGAATTCGTGCCGAGGTAATCGAGGTTAGAGGCTCGGCCTCGATCCATTTGGTGAAGTAATCTACTGCCACAATGAGCCACCTAAATTGCCCCAGTGCGGCTTTGAATGGCCCTAAGAGATCCATTCCCCATTTATAAAAGGGCCAAGGAGCCGAGATGTCACATAATTCTGATGGCGGAGGCCAAATAATCTTGGCGTGTTTCTGGCAACTTTCGCACCTTTTGACAGCTTCCATGGCGTCCATCTTCATTGTTGGCCAGTAGTATCCGGCACGCAAAGCTTTTCTGGCCAGGGCCTTACCCCCCATGTGATGGCCGTTCACACCCTGATGTATCTCGGACAACACATATCTGGCTTCGGATGAATCTACACATCTCATCATTGGAGAATGTATACCTTTCCGGTATAGTTGGTCATCCATCATCGTGTAGACCGCGGCTTCTCGTATTAACTTCTTTGCCTCAACGGAATCTATTGGTATAATCCCTCTTTCGAGGTAATCTTCAATCGGTTTCCTCCAATCCGTAGTAGCGGTGATATCGTCATGACGCAACTAGGCTCGGTCGATTTTGCCGGATGACGGTTCGGTAGATTCCCGGGCCCTTGGTACGGCGAGTTTCGACAAGATATCGGCTCGGGTGTTTTCTTCTCTTGGGATGTGGGTGATTACAACTTCGTCAAATTCGGAGATCAACTCCTTCACTTTATTGAGATACTTAGCCAATAACGGACCTTTCGTCTATAAGTGCCCTCTATCTCGCGTGCGGCTACAAGCTGCGAGTCGGTGAAAACCCTTACTCTCTCGTGCTTGATGTTCTCGGGCTTGCAATAATCCGGCCGGTAGGGCTTCATATTCGGCCCGGTTATTAGAGGTCGGGAACTTCAATTTGGAGGGAATGTTCAATGGCGACACCTTCCGGGTTTTGATTATGACTCCGGCTCCACTACCCTTTGCATTTGACGAACCGTCCACATATACCTTCCACACTTTACTTTGAACGTCAGCGGCTCTGTCCATAACGGTGAGTTCCCTGACGAAATCCGCCAACGCTTGGGATTTGACTGCGTGTCGGGCCGTAGGTGATGTCGAACTCGGATAGCCGGGATCGCCTAACCGGTCATTCTTCCGGCCCGGAGTCGGGTTTATGTAATATCTGCTTGGAGCGGAAGGCTTGTACGGACTATGATACGGTGCCCCTGGAAGTAAGGTCTTAATCTTCTTGTTGAAATGAGCAGGGCAAAGGCCACTTTTTCCAACTTCTGATATCGGACTTCCGAGCTCTGTAGCGCCTTACTCACGAAATACACCGGGGACTGCCCGGCCTCGGTTTCTCCGCCGCCTCGGTTTCTTCGTATAAATATAAAAATAGCACCGCTCCCGCTGTTAGGTTTTGATAGAACTTTTGCCAAACAAAGCTTGATCTTTTCAAAAGCTGCCTCACATTCCCCGTTTCATCCTCCTTGTGTTTCCTTTTTTAGCAACCTAAAAAATGGGAGCGCGTTCTCGGCTGATCGCGGTAGAAACCTGGTCAGCGCGGCCAGTCGGCCGGTTAGCTGCTGTACTTCCTTCGTCGTCCTCGGCTGCTGCATATCGAGGACGGCCTTGCATTTATCCAAATTGGCTTCGATTCCTCAGTTTGTTAACATAAAACCTAGGAACTTCCCGGCCGGGACTCCAAATGCACATTTGGTCGGGTTCAAACGAATCTGAAACCTCCTCAACTTTTCAAATGTCCGTTCGAGATCACGGACATGGTTTTCGGGTCCTTTGACTTCACGATCATATCATCAATGAGAGACTTCAATGTTTCGCCCAATCGATCCGCGAATACATTGTTCATCATCCGTTGATAAGTTGCCCCGGCGTTCTTAAGACCAAAGGGCATCACGTTATAGCAAAGAGTTGGCCTTGTCGGTCATAAAAGCCGTCTTCTCTCGATCACTCGGATGCATAGGTATTTGATTGTAACCAGAGTATGCGTCCATGAAGGATAACAATTGAAAGCCCGACGAGTTATCGACCAACTGATCGATGTTAGGCATCAGGTATGAATCTTTGGGACATGCTTTATTCAAATTGGTATAATCCGTGCATACTCTCCACTTTCCACTTGGCTTTTTTACCATACCTACGTTAGATAGCCAGGTGGTATATTGTATTTCCCTGATGAACCCGGCTTCCAAAAGCTCCTCGACGTGCTGCTCCAAAGCCTTACGCCTGTCAGCCCCGATATTTCTCTTTTTCTGTGCCACTGGTTTGGACCCCGGCTGGATGGCCAGCCTATGACAACAAAAATTAGGATTGATTCCTGGGACCTCGGATGACGTCCATGCGAATACATCCTGGTTCTGCCTCAAGAATTTGACTAATCTATCTCTTAAATTCGGGTCCATTGCCCCTCCGATCTTTGTTGTCTTCGCTGGATTTCCTCCAAGGATGAGCTCTTCCAACTCCCCTTCGGTTCGGACGTGGGATTTCGGGCTCGTCCCTGAGGTCGAGTTCTACCATGCTGACGGGTCGTTCGTCTATTCTCTGATTTTCGAGGTTCAGAATTTGTTCGTTTCTTGGGATCCGAAGTGGGGAGGGTGGACCACTTTCTCCAGCTCGGATTGTCTCGAAGTAACATTGACGTGATTCCTTCTGATCTCCCTTAACAACCACTACTTTATTCTTATTGTTTACCATCTTCAACCTCTGGTGCTTCGTGGATACTATCATATCCCAACTATGAATCGTTGGCCGGCCGAGTATGACGTTATATGGGGACGGGAAATCAGCGACTATGAACTCCGACCCGTTCGGATTTGAAAGCCTCCCTAGCCCCCATAGTAAGTCTTAGGTCGACATATCCCTTGGGAGGTGAATGTTCCCCGTTAAAGCCTATAAGGGTTGTTTTGCACGGTTTTAAATCCTCAACGTCCATATTCATCCTTTTATAAGCATCCCAACTAATAATGTCCGCGAGCTCCCCGCATCCACAAAAACCCTTTTACGAGGCACCGAGCCACGGTGGCCGCAGTTATGACCAATCCGTCCCGGTGGCCGGCACCACGTCTTTTAGTTCTTCGCAGTAAAGACTAATGGGGGTGGTGTCGGTCCGGTTGAATCGTCTTTAAACTTTGGGATATTGCGGACAGAAAGCACTTCCCTCAAATATTTCTTGCGCTGGCTGATCGTATCGCCTCCCCCGCCAAATCCTCCACTGACTACATTACAGTGGAATTGAGCTTCTGGGAACTCATCTTCCTCAACGACCGACCTCCGACGCTTCTCATCTTTCTTCAGGCCTTTGTCTGGACTCCTACTTCAGCCTCCTTGTTAGCGTTTGGGACCTTTACGCCCTTGAGTTTGAATCAGGTATTGGCGTAGCTTGCCTTCCCTGATGAATCACTCGATGGCATCCCGGAGTTCAAAGCATTGATCCGTAGTATGCCCCGGCCCATCGTGAAACTCACAAAACTTAAACTGATCAGTCGAGAATCGAACCCTAGGAGGCCGAGGTCTATTCAATTTTTTCATCTCGGTCTGGGCAACCTCCTTCCAAATCTGGGATCGGGAGGCGTTTAAAGGGGAATACTTCTCGTATCGTCCTTTTGCCTCAAGCCGTCCCTCCAGTTGCGACCATCTCGGCCCCCGTTCGTTGGGGGCCTTCTCCCTTTGACTTACGCGGTTGGCCTTTCGCGCTCGGTGATATATTTCCTCGTTTCTCCGACCCGACCGCGTTAGCTATCTCCATCTGTTCTACGTCCAAGTATTGCTTAGCTCGGGTGTAGAATTCGGTGAGCGTGTGGACTTGATTCTTAAATATATTCTTAGCTAATCGGGCTGAGGGATCCAGGCCATCTACTATGCAGTGTACGTGGACGTCATCCGGAAGTGAACGAACTTGCAACGCTACCTCTTTGAATCGGTCTAGATATTTCGGAGGGTTTCCCCTTCCGCCGCTTGATTTTGCTCAACGTAAATTGAGACTTCGGTTGCTTTTTACTAGTGGCGAAATTTAACTCGAATTTCCGACCGAGTTCTTCAAGTCGTGGATCGATTCGGTAGGTAAGGTATGAAACCACCTCTGGGCCGGTCCGGTAAGCGTTGCAGCAAAAATTCTTGATATGACCGGGCCCTTGATTAAACGGACAAACATTCCGAGCTCGAATGTATCGAGATGGGTACGTGGGTCCTGGGTCCCGTCATATTTGGGGAGATGCGTCAAGTCCAATTTCTTTGGATATGGGGCAGTGGCGATTTCTTCTGAAAAGGGGCCTCGGTTGAGGTCGGTCGGATATTTCATCTTATATTCTTCTGGAGATCCCCGAGACCGAGGTTCCTTCCTCCTATCACGGTCTCGGTCTTGCGTGATTTTTTCTAAGCGTATCCTTTTTGCTTCTGATGCTGAAGGACGAGTCCGAGCTGATCCTGTCCCGCGAGAAAATCGGCTTTTGTCTCGGCGTTCTTGCCTCGGACGTTTACCCGGGGACGGACTACTTGTATCTGAGGATTCAGTTTCACGTCCTCCCCGCGTGTCTCTCCGCTCTCGGTTTCCGATTAACAACTCAAATTTGTTAAACCGGTCCTCCATGATCTCGCCGCGTGATTCGAGGTCTTCTTGGCGCCGGAGGTTAGAGCGCTTCTCGTTATTTTCCATGCGTCTCGGAATTGATTCCCGCTTTACGCGGGAGGACGACATCGGGATTCAGGAACGAAACCTCCGTCGTAGCTAAATTATGAGGTTTGGGAACTATCGGAGGGGAGGATGCCGTATCCGAGACGTTCCTCCCCGGGCTCCCGCCGGTGGCCGTTGAGCATGATTATTCTCGAGTACCTTCAACTGTGGTGGATTTGCGGGTTGAGTGTTCCGACCGCAACTTCTCGTGTTTGCCATCGGTGGTCACGGGGATCGAAATTTACGGTCCCCACGGTCGGCGCCAATGTTACGTCTCGGAACCGGATGTGTAGCCCGATGGGCTAAAGCTTTGATATTGGATCAATATGCTCCACCGCCTCTATGGAGTAGAAATACTGGAGGAGTCGGGATCACTGTACACTATAGACTTATTCGCCTTAAGGGGGGAAGGGGAATGTGTCAAGTGGGGATGTGCACAGTGATATAGAATTTACTAGGTTTGAGTTAGAACGTATGCACCTTAGTACCCTGCCTTTGTATATATAGGGCTTGTTTTGATATCCTAACCGTCAGATCTATCTTATCTAAACTATAATAGATATGATAGATTTCCCCTGATTGTAGGTGTTCCGAATATACGGTATGCCCTGTATTGGGCTGTCCACCCATATGGGCCGTCTAGCCGGACCGTAACATATATATATATCCAAAGGCTCATGGACAATTACATAAAAAAATGTTTATAAAAGAAACAATAAGTCAGCAATGTTTATATATATATATATTTGGTCCAACATGTTCATTAAATCAACAACGTATTATTATTAGATATATATATATATATATATATATATATATATAAACACGATGACAGGAAGCTTTCTTTTATTCTTATATGTTGCAAAGTTAATTATATATATATAGACACAGCCACGCATAATCTATATACATATTTTATTTCCTTCTCTTTCTTTTATAACATATTCACAGCAACATTATTTATATTTTCCCAAAGCAAATATATACTCATCATAACTTGACAGCAAGCTCCTATATGCATCGATGATATATATATATATATAAAAGAGACACATGCATCAACGTTAGGTCCTTTAAAAGAAACAGCCACGTATACTTATATATCAGACAACAAAGTTTCAAGTTTTGGTTATATATATACACACACACAATAAGTGTGCAGTGAATACATAAGGGATGAAAGATCACCTCTGTTTTCGGTGCTAGGTGCAGGGCAAACGATAAGGGCTGGAATTCTCTTCTCTCTCTCTCTCTCGGCTTCCACAACGTTCTCAGTTTTCTGTTCTGGTTGAACGAACGTGAAGGATGAGAAGCCGAGGAATAGTGAATATATAAAAACTGAGGATCCAGTCCGAGATGGGAATACACAAAGGTTTATGGCGTGGTGCTCGAGAGTCATGATGGAAGGATATCGTGATCAGCTTTTACTGATATTGCTGCCCTCTGTGATTGCGTGTTTGGCCAGGAGTTATCATAATGAAGATGTGTTTGTTTGTTTTTTTTTTAAAGAAAAAAAAATTGTTGGGCCGACGGATGTAGATATTTGACAATGAAGCTGAAGAATATGATAGTGATTTGAGTACTATTCATGGCTTTAACCTATCATTTTATCTTTTGCCATTATTCCATAAATTTTATTTTTAAACATTATATGAAAAATAAATTCTTTATATCAAAAAAAAAAAATTCTAAATTTTCAAATAATTAATTTGATTATTTGGCTAAATTCCACCGTTTAATTAATATATATTATTTCTAAGAATTTTAGGCGTAATTAGTTCCTTATTTGATTTATTCTTTTCCCAAAATAAATTAAGGGAAAAATAAGCCTAAATTTCCAATAATTATTTTAAGCTAAATTTCAAAATTAATTTCCATATATATTATTCAAACTTTAAAATCCCAAAATTTGGGATGTTACACTCTTCGGAAAAACGACCAAAGTAACAACTTTTTTTTAAAAAATATACCCAAATAACACGCTTTGAAACAATTTACCGAGTAACGTTGTTTTGGGGCGGTGTCGTCGGGGCGTATGGCACCGTCTAGTCCAGGTCCCTGACGGCACTTGAGTGCCGTCGTCGGCTGGCCGACGCAAGATCAGTGCTTCCGTCTGCCGTCAGGTCCCCGACGGCACTAAGCGTCGTGGACTAGGTGTCCCCGACGGTCTGCGCCCTCGGTGCGTCGAGACCTTGACGGCACCGAGCACAAGTCTTGCCGTCGGCCGTACGACGGCACTCAAGTGCCGTCGTGGTCCCCGACGGCAAGACTACCGATCTGCCGTCGTCCGACGCAAGACGCCCCAAAACAACGTTACTTCGGTAAATTGTTTCAAAACTGTGTTATTTGGGTAGAGCTGTCAAAATGGGCTGGACCCTGCGGGCCAGCCCATTTGGCCCTATTTCTAACCCCTTTATTTCTAGCCCCCACATAATGGGGCTATTTTTTTGTCCTAACCCTATTTAGCCCCCATATGATGGGGTTATGATAGGTTGGCCCGCGGGCCACCCTATTTGCCTTTTTATAAAAACTCTTCCCATGTGAACTCTTCCCAAACAAGTTTTCCTATGCGCTTTTACACTAAGTCAAAATAGAATACATCTTAGATACTTGCTTTATACATCGAAAAAAAAAACTTACCCGATACATCTAAAATCATTTCGAAAAAGCTAATTCAATTTCATATATAACTTTTTAATGATTTTTTTAAAAAAAAAAATCAAACTAGTCCAATTTATATACCTAAGTGCGTTACATCATCCAAGAGTACAGTCTAAAGTTTGATGGAGTTCAAACAAGAAAAAGTGGCGTCGACTACTCGAAATATCAAACGAGGTCATATATATATATAAACTTTTTAAAAAATAAATCTGGAAGATTAGATCCGGAACGTCCAAATCTAATTAGCTATCATTCCTAAGCACTTTGTTGCACGTCCAATAATAGTACTCCCTAATTAAGCTTGTTCGACTGTGCATCCCATTTTATGTCGTAATTGATGATTCTCACTACCGACAAACATGATTTTGAAGGCTAGCCTCTGCCTGTGACAGGAAATGATTAAGGATGTCAAGTTAAATGTTCTTTTATGTGTGTGTGTACGTAAGTATATTCTGCTTGGTGTGTATATATATATATATATAGTTTGAAAATGGAAGAAGCAATTTTTTTTTTAATATATATATATATATATATATATATATAGTGTGTGTGTGTGTGAAAATGGAAGAAGCAAAACCCTGTACTATCATGGTTTGATAAACTCTTTTTTAGTTTAAGTCGGGACAAATTATCTAATATGCCCAAAAAACTATTGCTACTATATTTCATATATTAGACTATTACAAGGATTGAAAACTACTCCTCTAACCTTGTATATCTTGACTCAACATGATATTTTCTAAAATGATTTTTGGCCTACGGGCTGGCCCTAACCCTTAGGGTTATACAATTTTTTGGCCCGTGCGGGCTGTTTAACATACGGGCTTTTTGGCCAAAATGCATGCTAGGGGCCTAACGGCTGGGTGGCCCGTTTTGACAACTCTATATTTGGGTATATATTTTTAAAAAAGTTGTTATTTTGGTGTTTTCCCCTACACTCTTCCCACTAATTAAATTGAATAAAGAATAATAAAATTGTTTTCTTGGATATATATATATATATATATATATATATATATGTGGATGATATTTTTAATATGTAAGTATTTTATTTCTCTCTATATTATCTTTCTTTTATTAGGATTACCAGCTTTGCTGATGTTTGTGTTCATGGGCTGCGATGATCCTTCGGGGGAGCAGAATTTCAATGAAACAGGTGCCAAGGGTTGGGGCTAGCAGTGAGAAGTGAGGAAGAACGTTCAGTGATTCTAGCCAGTTTTTATTTTATTTTATTTTTATTTTCTTTGTTCTAAATAAAATACATTTTTGTTTAAGTTTTAGATTTACGTTATTGTAATAAGTTAGACTTGCACTTGTCCCCATACAAGTGCGGCGGTTACACTTTCCAAAGTAGTTTATTTTGACTTTCAGTAATTAATCTTAGAAATTATCACAATTTTAAGTTATTATAGTTGTTAGAAATTTGGGGGCGTTACAATAGTGGAGGCTCACTGGATACAGACGCTGGACTAGCAGGTTCTAGACTGGCTAGAACAATTGGACTAATCGTGGGAATAAAGCTTGAGCTATTAGAGCTCGGTGATAACAGAGATAACAGTGACTCTGGTTTACCCGATACTTGATCATGTACAGTATCGACTAAATTTATTGCTTCATCCTTATGCCGTGCTTGTGAGATACAGGACTCAAATTCTCCTTTCTTTCAGTATTATCTGCTTGCTCCATGAAACCTGTTTTGAATAGAGAAACACTGGAGTCAAATACCACGTCTAGATATAAAAATTCTACCTAATTCATTCAAACATTTATATCCTTTCTACTGTGACGCTGGTCCAAGATAAACACACTTCTGGCTATGGAACTAAAACTTGTGCTCATTGTAAGGCTTGAGGCATGGATAACATGCACATCCAAATGGTTGAAAACCAATATACTCTTGTTTTGTTCTCATTAATCGAAACAGGGGCATATCATTGTTCAAGAGTGGCGTTGGCAATCAATTAATAAGGAACACTGCTTGTTGGAAAGCATCCACCCAAAACCTTAGTGGCATTCCAGAGTATGCAAGCAAAGTTGAACCCATCTCTACTATTTGGAGATGTTTTCGTTCTGCTCGGCCATTTTGGGCTGAGGTGTACGGACATGTGAGGTGAATTTTAATTCCATCTTTTTGTGAGATGGATATCACGGGCTTGTATTCAGTTCCGTTATCACACTGTATTGCCTTAATTCTCAGTTCAAATTGTTTTTCCACAAATGTTTTAAAATGCTTAAAAGCATGGATTGCCTCCCCCTTATGTTTCAAAGGATGCATCCACATAAATCAACTGAAATCATCAATGAAGTGTATATAGAAATGATGACCATCAATAGAGGACATAGGAGTAGGGCTCCATAAATCAGTGTGAATTAATTCAAGTAGGGAAGATGATTGCGAAACAGAGACTGAAAAAGGAAGTAGTTTAGATTTTCCTAATTGGCAAGCTTCGCATACATGGCTATCATTGGAAATATTGGCTAAGACTTTCTTATTACATTTGTAACACCCCAAATTTCTAACAATTATAATAACATAAAAATTTCAATAGTTTTTATAAATAACAGCTAAAATCGAAAATAATCAAATTTGGGAAGTGTTATCGCCGTACTTGTACTATTTTCAAGCGCAAGGCTAGAATTTATTACATTAAAATAAACTAAGGATTAAGTTCAGTAAAGTAAATAGTCTTATAAAATTATTAAAACTCATAAAAAAACAAATATGTGAATCTTAGAGCTAGCTAGAAATATCTACGTCGTCATCCTCACTGCCCATTGCTAACACCAACATTTGGAACCTGTTTCACTGAGAGTCTGCTCCCTCGAAGGATCATTGCAGTCAAACCAACATACACACAAAAGTCAGCAGAGTTGGTAATCCTTAATCAAACAAATATATAACTCAAATATGATTGTAAAATAAAATAAAATGTAAACAAATAATGATTTGACTCGAATAATAATTCAATAGTCATCATGCCTAATTAAATCAACATTATGAAACCAAACCGAATATCCATGGTAGTGGGAAGAGAACCATGATAGACCCGGATATCCTGCCAGTCTACCTTGTGACCCAGAAATCTTGCCAGTCACAAATCATCAAATCAAAATTGGCTATTATCAAAAACATCTCTTCCTAATGTGCACACCTCTTCCCAAAGTTGCTACTAGTATCCCGGATATCCTGCCAGATACCACTTTAGGAAGAACAGATACTATCTTTTTTTTCTTCACATAAATTAAACATCGGAGGCATAAAGCCCAAAAGTTGTGTTCATCACTTTGGGAGGTACCATCCCAAAGCTATCCTCTTACGATTAAATTATTTTAACCACACACAAAATGGATTTCTCAAATTTACAGAAACCAAACCGAATATATATGCTCCTATTTGTTAGTTACAAAAACCAAGGCAAAACCATTTAAAAAGAGTAAATGTATAGATTGAACAAATTGAAAAGGATATATATATATATATATATATATATATATTAATGAAAGGCACATATATATGTTTTAATCACAAAACCGAGACAAACAATCGGAAGGTGCATATCGGCTCCATCATGAAATACTGAGGCAAGACTATTAAAAAGTACATGTATATATGTTAGACACAAAGTAGATCGGTCAACTTGCACAAAAACCGAGACAACCAAAGCAAAATATGTACAGGTATATTCACGAACCATGAAAACGGTAAAAGGTTTTGCAAAAGTTAATCACACAAATCAAGAAGGAGAATTATATGTGTACAAGAAGGTACGACATTTTGTTTTCATAAAGTAATTGACGCTAACCGAAAAGGAAAATTACCATGAAAACGGTAAAAGGTTTTGCAAAAGTTAATCACACAAATCAAGAAGGAGAATTATATGTGTACAAGAAGGTACGACATTTTGTTTTCATAAAGTAATTGACGCTAACCGAAAAGGAAAAACATATATATAAATATACAAATGCCGCGACACATTTAAGGTTTTCACAAAAATCGAGACTGGCATGTAACAATTAATTCCTATTGTTATAGGGATTGGATTACCTGGTCTCCATTTTTCGCTAGTCTCTAGAAAAGTGATTTGGGGCAGAGAACCTAGGTTGGTAATCGAGAAAAATATATAAAGATTAAAATAAACTTTTGGAAGTAAGAAGAGAGTGAGTAGTAGAGGGGAAAAGGAGTAGAAGAGGAATACTGAGGGTTGGCTAGGGTTAGGCTATTTATAGCTTAGGTTTAGGGTTTAGATATGGGCTGGGCTTATTATTATTATTATTATTATTATTTCTTTTTGATTTCTTATTATTTTGACTATTATCAACTCATTATTATTAATTACAAAAATATTGAATACCAATATTATTAAAATTTTAATTTTATTATTACTATATTATTATTATTATTATTATTATTATGGGGCATTACAACATTTGTTAAGAATTAACTTCAGAATTCTAGCACTCGGGTGCAAAAAATGTGATGCCATTTAAGAAATTCACTATGTGCTCGAAGATCTTCATGTACTGCCATTAACGCTCTAGGCTGATCATCATGCCTTTTTCCCTTCATTTGATGCATTCCTACCTTTCATATTCCCAGGAGAATCATTCCTCCTGTCTTCATATCCTTCACATCACATCCATTATCAATAAAATTCATAGAGACAGAGTTATCACGAATTAATTTATTGACGCTCAAGAGATTTTTAGTAGCTATTGGAACATATAACACATCTTTAAGAAGTAACTTGGAACGACGATAGGGTAAGGTAACTGAGCCAATACCCAAAATGGGACTCTGTTCACTGGTATATGTGGTGAGATAAGATTTACCAACGAGATTAATTTCTTCGAGTTGCTCAAAATTTGGGGTTACGTGGTAGTTGGCACCACTATCCATATACCAAGATGGATCTGCAACTAAATACGAGTTAGCATAATAAGGCGGAGCAGAAACAGAATGATTATACCTAGCTGGTTCATTACGATAATAGCAGGTGGCCACAGTATGGCAAGGACGCTGACAGTGAAAACAGAACAGTCGGCCGTTGCCACGTCGTCTGCCGCCGCGTCGTCTGCCACCGCCACGAGAGTTGTTGTTGTTTCTTCAATTGTGATTTGCGTTAAAGTCGTGATTTGGTTCTGACCTTTGAGCAACATTAGCTTACGGTGAGATGCTTATACTAGAAAAATGCTGGTGTTGACTGAGTCGTGCTTTAAATAAGAGCAGAGCTGCTTGTGTTTCAATCCAACTTAGCTCAGGTTTGTCTACCAATTTCACCACAATCGCCTTGTAGTCCATATCTAGGCCATTTAGTGTATGAAGAACAAGATCATCTGTTGCGATGGGAGATTCAGCGAGAGTAAGTTCATCAGAGAGGCTTTTCATTCTGTTTAAGTACTCGTCCATCTTCAAGGAGTTTTTTCTTGTATTATGCAGCTCATTTTTTATCACCATGTCCCGCGCCTTAGTCAACGCATTGGTTAGCTCTTTGACACCACTCCAGAGATTGGCAGCGGTTTGACAGTGGAAGAGTTGACCTCCAACGTCTTGAGTCATTGTATTTCTCAGCCACCCAACTAGAAGTCTGTCAGCAGAAAACCATTCCTGGAATGCTGGGTTAGCTGTGATGTCAAAAGCACCGGTAGTAAACTTCGATGGAGCTCGTTCAATACCGTTGAAGTGTCCTTCAAGGCGATTGCCCTCAATGAGAGGGAGCACGATAGATTCCCAAACCAGGAAATTTGTGCGATCCAGCTTGATCGCAGTGATTTGGCTGAAGGAGCTTAACAGAGTGTATGATCGGATATTTGAAGAATTGCCATAATTAACAGAGACAGAGGAATCAGTTGAGCCAAACATTATGGAGCTCTGATACCAAGAAAGGAAAACACTAAAATCACATAAAGAGAATAGCTAGAGGCGTAGAGGAAATGCTCTGGCTCATTCTCTATTTATCATAGTCTCAACACACAATTCTAGAAGATATGTATAGATGCCAATCCTAACAAATTCTATCACTAGATGACACGTGTGTTGGAAATTATGCCCTAAGGGCAAGTCATTGTACTTTAAATGTTTATGTTATTTAAAGTATTTCTCCGTTTAGTTATCATTTCTTTTGCATGTTTATAGTGATAACTGTATCCTTGGATATATCTTATAGATTATCCTAAATGTCCCTGGTCGGTCATCTACTGTAATACCCCAGATTATTATTAATAGTAATAATTATTATTGATAGTAATAACCTTTTTTTTTAGCCTTGGTGGGCCGAATACTCTTAGTCCTAATTGCCTTAGGAACTTTCAGCTTATGCTCTAAGAAAGAGGTTTAATTTTAGGTAATAAGTCCACTACTTGTCCACCAAGTCACATTAAATTCACACCATGATTGATTGATTGAATTTAATATAACCCATTAATGAGTTGGCAATAGTAGAAGAGCCCAAAGCTAAACCCTAATTTTAAGTTATAAATAGAGGTCTAGCCTAACCTTGAATACTCTTCTTCTCTTCTACTACTTCCTCTATTCTTACTCTCCGTCGAACTATTCTTCTAGGAGGTTAGCAAAAACGGAGACCAGGTAATCCTAATATCACTAATATATTAATATATTTTAATGAGTAGATCGTGGGAATTTCCCATGAACGAGGTAATCCTAATCCCTAGAACAATATGAATTAATATTGAATACGTGTACAAATACCTTTTTCTTCTTCTCGATTTGTTTCCTGGCATTCGCCCCAACTAATAGAGGTTTTGGAGTCGTGAGTAGTTTCTTTGCAAAGTCGTTTAATATTGATTATAAGGTGCCTTACGTTGCTGTTGCTATATATATAATTCTTCTTCTCGTTTTGCGTATTTGTCCTTCTTGCAAGTCATTTAACATTCAATGTGAGATATGCTTGGATGTTACTGTTGCTTTGGGTTTTCTGGATATTATCAATTATAATATATTATGATAATATAATATACTATATTATGCTAGTTGTGCCTGATGCTATATTATTTGATATTTCTTTTATTTATTCTTCCTTCATATAATATCTCTTCACAATAAAATAGGATATGAATAGATTATATGTAAAATATTCTTTTATCCTATATTTAATTAAATAATAGAAAAATGTATAAAAGATAAGTAAATAAGTATAAAATATTAATAAATTCAATTTGGGCACTATAATGCATAGAAATAATTTAGCAATTTTATTATGTGTGTATTTTAAAATAATTTAACAGTGGGAGGATAGCTTTGGGATGGTACCTCCTAAAGTGATGAACACAACCCTTAGGCTTTATGCCTCCGATATATTATTTGATGTGAACCGATTATATCTGTTCTTCCTAAAGTGGTGTCTGGCAGGGTTTCCCGGGACATTAGTAGCAACTTTGGGAAGATGTGTGCACACTAGGAAGAAATGTTTTATGGCCAATTTGATTTGTGACTGGCAGGGTTTCCCGGGTCACCGGGTAGACTGGTAGGGTTTCCCGAGTCTACCAAGGTTCTCTTCCCACTAAATAGACTGGCAGGGCTTCCCGGGTCTAAATAAATTTAAAAAGATAATTGATAATATTTGATTCGAAGTGAATATATAGATATGATGAATACTGAAATTGATATTTGATTCAATTACCATATGATTATATATATTTGATTTGATTAATATATTTGAGCCATTTAAATTGTGTTTTATTAGGATTACCAGTTTTGCTGATTGTTGTGTTCATGGGCTGCGATGATCCTTCGAGGGAGCAGATTTTCAGTGAAACAGGTTCTAAAAGTTGGGGCTAGCAGGGAGAAGTGAGGAAGAACGTTTAATTAATTCTAGCTAGTTTTTATTTTATTTTATTATTATTATTATGCTCTGAGTAAAACATTTTTTATTATTTAAGTTTGGATTTATGTTATTGTAATAAGTTAGCCTTGCACTTGTCCCAGTACAAGTGCGGCGATAACACTTCCCAAAGTAGTTTATTTAGACTTTCAGTAATTATTTATAAAAATCATTACAATTTTATGCTATGATAATTGTTAGGAATTGGGGGTGTTACATCTACTGTAACACCCCCAATTTCTAAAAATTATCATAATATAAAACTTAAATGATTTTTATAAATGATTACTGAAATTCGAAATAAACAATCTTGAGGGGTGTTATCGCCGCATTTGTACTGGGACAAGTGCAAGGCTATTTATTATAATAATGTAAATCCAAACTTAGGCAAAATGTGTTTTATTCTTAACAAAGTAAAATAAAACATAACAGAATTAGCTGAAGGTGCTTCCTCACTTCTCACTGCTAGCCCCAACCCTTGGCACCTGTTTCACTGAAATTCTGCTCCCCCGAAAGATCATCGCAGCCCATGAACACAAACAAAAATCAGCAATTGCTAGTAATCCTAATAAAACAAAGATAATGAAGAGAAAATATGATATTTACATAATAAAATATCTATATATATAAAAATAAAAATGTTAATTTTATTATTCTTTATTCAATTTAATTAGTGGGAAGAGAACTATGGTAGACCCGGATATCCTGCTAGTCTACCCTGTGACCCAGAAACCTGCCAGTCACAAATCATCAAATTTTGGCAATAAAACATTTTCTTCCTAGTGTGTACACCTCTTCCCAAAGTTGCTACTAGTGTCCCGGGAAACCTTGCCAGACACCACTTTGGGAAGAACGGATATCATCAGTTCACATAAAATTACATATCGGGGGCAGAAAGCTCGATTGTATTCATCACTTTGGGAGGTACCTTCCCAAAGCTATCCTCCCACTGTTAAATTATTTTAAAACACACACATAATAAACTCCCAAATTATTTCTATTATTTAATTATCTTTTATATATATATTCTATTATTTTAATTAAATATAGGATATAAGAATATTTTAACTTAAAATATGTTCATATCTTATTTTATTGTGCAGGAGATATTATATAAAGAAAAGAAAATCAAATAATAGAAAAACGTGGGCAAACATGTGCAGGAGATATTAATTATAGCATTGCACAAAGTATAATATATTGCAATTTATTGCACATGTAATACCCCAGATTATTATTAATAGTAATAATTATTATTGATAGTAATAACCTTTTTTTTAATAGCCTTGGTGGGCCGAATATTCCTAGTCCTAATTGCCTTAGGAATTTTCAGCTTATGCTCTAAGAAAGAGGTTTATTTTAGGTAATAAGTCTACTACTTGTCCCCCAAGTCATATTAAATTCACACCATGATTGATTGATTGAATTTAATGTAACCCATTAATGAGTTGGCAATAGTAGAAGAGCCCAAAGCTAAACCCTAATTTTAAGTTATAAATAGAGGTCTAACCTAACCCTGAATACTCTTCTTCTCTTCTCCTATTCTCTTCTACTACTTCTTCTTTCTGTACTCTACATCAAATTATTTTTCTAGGAGGCTAGCAAAACGGAGACTAGGTAATCCTAATCCCATGAGTCTTAGGTTAATTTTATATGAATCTTAATAGGTAATCATAATCCCTGAACCTTAAGAAAACAAAACGTTGCACCTTCTTGTGTACATACATATATTTCTTCTTCTCGATTTGCGTGATTAACTTTTTACAAAACCATTTAACCATTGAATATTATCATGTACGTAGTTGCATTGGGTGATCCGGTTTTTGGTGATTGATATATATCATTTTTAATTTGTTCAATCTGCACCTGTGTTAAAATATACACATGTACTCTTTTTAAATGGTTTTGCTTTGGGTTTCTGTAATTGACAAATAGTAGTATATATATATTGGTTTGGTTTTCGTAAATTTGAGAAATTCTTTTTGTGTGTAATGAAAATAATTTAACATTGGGAGGATAGCTTTGGGATGGTACCTCCTAAAGTGATGAACATAACCCTTAGGCTTTATGCCTCCGATATATTATTTGATGTGAACCAATGATATCCGTCCTTTTCAAAGTGGTGTCTGGCAGGGTTTCCCGGGTCATAGGGTAGACTGACAGGATATCCGGGTCTACTATGATTCTCTTCCCACTAAACTAAATAGACTGGCAGGGTTTCCCGGGTCTAAATAAATTTGAAAAGATAATAAATAATGTTTGATGCAATTACCATATGATTATATATATTTGCTTTGATTATTATATTTGAGCCATTTAAATTGTGTTTTTATTAGGATTACCAGCTTTGCTGATTTTTGTTTGTGTTCATAGGCTACGATGATCCTTCGGGGGAGCAGAATTTCAATGAAGCAGGTGCCAAGGGTTGGGGCTAGCAGTGAGAAGTGAGGAAGAACGTTCAGTGATTTTAGCTAGTTTGTATTTTATTTACTTTTATTTTCTTTGTTCTGAATAAAATACATTTATTTAAGTTCGAATTTATGTTAATAAGTTAGCCTTGCACTTGTCCCAGTACAAGTGTGGCGGTAACACTTCCCAAAGTAGTTTATTTTGACTTTCAGTAATTATTCATAAAAATCGTTACAATTTTATGTCATTATAATTGTTAGAAATTTTGGGGGTGTTACAGCACAGGAGTATAATATATTGCAATCACAAAAAGTGACGCACAGGGATCATGTATGTGAATACAATTCATGCACGAAAGCCGAGGCGAGTAATGGTTTTCAATAAAAAAAAACGCACAGGTATATGTATATAATTGAAGCACGTAGGGCAAAGCAATTGTGTTCAATTCATAAAGAAGGGACGCACATGCATATGTATATAGTTCTAGCACGCAAGCCGAGGCAAAGCAATTACATGAATTTTTTATTATATATATATATATATATCTCGATACGTATGGAATTCAAACAACAATTGGTTTCTATAACCTAGGGATCAGGATTACCTATCAAGATATAAAATTAACCTAAGACTCATAGGATTAGAATTACCTGGTCTCCGTTTTGCTAACCTCCTAGAAGAATAATTGACGAGAGTACGGAACGAGGATGTAGTAGCGGAGAAAAAATAGTGGTGAAGAAAAGTATCGAGAGTTTTCTAGGTTTAAGCGGCCAGACCTAAGTTTATAATTAAAATCTAGGGTTTTTTAATTTTAATTTTTTAGCTATGAGCTGGGCCCTTTAATTATTCCCAATTAATAAATTAACAATACAAACATTATAAATTTCTAGATTTTACTATATTATTATTATTATTATTTTAATCTATTATTATTACTATTATTATAATAATATTATTATTATTTAAATATATTATTATTATTATTAATCTAGGGTATTACATCTACGCGGGAGCGAAGATGAAATAAGACCAGTATGGCTTTGATGAAGTATGGAGATACAAATTAAAGTCATAGGCACTTGTAAGAGTACAAGGTGCTGGACCGACCCACTATGAGAAAGTTGCATGGAATTAGTCATAAGCTTATCTCATATATAACCGCGTCACAATGCCCTTTGACCTGAGATCATCATGGATTCCTACATGATGAATCGCTGATTTTTGACCTAGTCAAAAGTCACCTTTGACCGGGTGATGATAAAGGCTTGGATCGGGATCAGTAGTTTTCATGCAGAGGAATGTGAATGGTTAAGATGGAATTTGTTCCTCACATTTGTAGAGAGATAATATTGGGCCCCTCGATGAGTGAGTCTGAGAAACGTGTGGCCATACTACGGTGGAAAGGAGTTTCCATTTCAATTATTAGACTACTCGAGAATCGAGAAAGTAATGGTCAAGAACAGGAAGTTGACATTATCCATGCCTCATCCTTGACCAAATTATCACGTGACAAAAGGAACGTGACATGGTTGTATGATAGGTAGTATTGTATCATTGATCCCCATATGAATTGGGTAGTCGCAATGTCTTGCTAGAGGCCGCTTGTGACTTGTGGGCTGGTACAGTATTGGCCCGCTGCCAATCTCATGTGGGGCTGTAGGGTCGCACACACGAATAGCCCAACACGAGCAAAAGTGTCCAAATTCATTGAATCTTAGATATATTTAAGATTTAATGAATACTATATTTAATCTAAGATGAATATATATGTATATATATATATATATAAATTCGAGAATAATATAATAATATTATTTAATATAGATTATAATATTATTATATATAATATTTGTTTTGTATTTAATTTATTTGATAAATTAAATATCTAAAACAAATTGAGATATTGTATCTCATATTTAATTTTCGAATATAGATAGCATATATCTAATTTAATTTAAATTGAGATATAGTATCTCAATTTTAATTAAATAGATAGATATAATATCTCCGATTTAATTTATAGAGATAAATTAAATCGAAGGCTTTTTAATTCGGATTAAATAAATAAATTAGATTAGATCTATTAGATAGATTTAATTAATATATTATTTTAATCCAAATTCAAATTTCAAGATTAATAAGGATTAATTCTGAATATAATATTGAAAAAAAAATGCTACGAGACATTTTGTCAGACATATTAGAAAAGCCGCGAGAAACCCTAGAGAGAAAAGAGAGAGACGCGTAAATACTGAAGGCGCTAGCACGCTGCCGTTGGTGTTGAAGGCTATTCGTGTGGATATCGGTAGAGGGAGTGGATTCGTAGAGTCAGCTCCTGTTGATCGAGTAGGTAGCCCACGAGATCGAATTGAACGAGACGCTCACGAGTTCGCATAGGTACAGTTTCTAACGAACCTTGATTTAAACGCCGTTGATGGATCCTCCGATGGGATTCGTAAGTTTTAATTGGATGAAAATCCTTCCGCTGCATGTACGGATCCCAACAACGTGTAGGAATGGATACACAAAGAGAATCTTACGGTTACAACAATTATATCTACATAGATTTAATTATATTCTAACACTGTGGAATCCTTTATAAGGGGGGAAATACTGTGGAATCACCGCAATCACAATAATCAATGCAATGCCCCTTGATGCTTGAGAAGTCAATGACCCTTTTGATTCGTGAAATTGAAGAACATGTGAAAGATTGAACCTCCAAATCCAAATCTCAACTCTCTACTTTGAATGTGTGAGGCATGAACTCCAAACTGTGACTGGGAATTATATGAGGGGATGACAAAAGATGGCTAAGATATAAATTAGGACCGGAGGTAGTATGATGTAACTTTCATGCCAGTGCTGCTATTCTATTCTGTGTAAGCTATGTATGAGTCGGGTCAGAAAATTCCGTTAATTGAGTTGACAAAGAAGAATGATATTGAACCTTATTTGAACCAACATATATAAAAGGTTGAAGGGCTAGATTGAAATTTGAATAGAACTTCAAGGACTAACTTTTGCCCTGGATGAAAAATATTAAAAAGAACTACCCAGCATCTTCAAAACCGTACCACTAAGAGACACGCTCTAAATTATTACTATCAACCAAATGGCGAAGTTATGGCTTCACAAGGCAATAGGATTTAAGTGAAATGATGCAGATAAAATTGAATGCATTGGTGATACAATAAAATTTACACACTCCAAAATGACAAGAGAGTAAATAAAGTATGGCAAATGAAAGATGTTATCTGGCACCTCGTAACTGAAAGTCAATGTAGGCAGTAACTTATCTGCATACAAGAGGGATTCCACTGAAGATCCTTGTGAGAAACCTGTAAATGAGAAGGAAGAATAACGGATCATAGCTGAGGATAGGAGGCATGATGTTACTCTAGACTTGCTTATGGAATCATTGCGAGGGAAACATCATTTCGCCTCAACGGTGTGTGTATCTACAGAGCTGTTTGGACTTCCCCTCATCACCTCTGCCAGAAGACACCTCACTCAGCTACATGCCCAACATTCTCTCCCACCCTCTTAAGTGATTTGCCAGCAAGGATGTGCATATAATTTCTCCCTTTGCTCATTTTTTTATATATTATCATCCAGTATACGGTTTGAGGTTCGAAGTTGTCCCTTCCAACACAGAAGGATATAAAGAGGTCATGTCTGTCACTAGATAACATGAAATGGGGCCAAAGGGTACAACTCCTCTTGTAGCGACTTGAAGTCTAAAGTGACTATAGGAATCATTGATGACACTTTCCATCAATCCATGCAACATTATCATAGTGGGTGTTCTCCAACAAGCACCCGTGCAATGAATTGACAACTCTCATATCTATGACTATAGTCATCAACCGACACATACACTAGTCGCTAACATATATACAAGTCTCAATATATTATAGTTATCACAATTCACAATAATACTTTACCAGAGATGGTATTAAGAATAATATTCTAGTGGCAGTTAGTTATATATTGATTTTTCTGTAATAACTCAATTGCCTTTTAATAAATCTTGGTACAATGCATGTCATAACAATCATGTCATGATTGGTTTTTAGGACATCCAATCCAAGAGACCTGTATTTGGCATAGAAACCAATCAACTAATAATTCAGATTGGACGTTCAATGCCACCTCCGGCCATAACCTCTTCCATGATCCCATTATGCCACCTCCATGCCATCCGCCAGATTGATCACCACCACCTCTACCATCTTGAATGCCGAGGTCTTCTTTTCTCCACTGACAATACATAAGAACCTCAGTTCCCTCTAGTTCTGGTGCTTTATTATATTGAAGCCATCAACATTCATGAAGTCTATCCAAGCATACCTGTAATGAGCACGCATTTACAATCAAGGTGGACAACAATTGACCAAACATGCTCCATCCATATTCTAGATCAAATACAAATTTTGTATATTACCGTTCTGTTTTCTATTTTGCCACTTTGATTATCATTTTTCATTACGATTCTTCACCAACAATACTTACTGTAATACCCCAGATTATTATGAATAATAATATATTTAAATAATAAATATAATAGTAAAAGTAATAGATTTATATAATGATAATGATAATGATAATGATATAATAATAATAATGATAATGATATAATAATATATAGTAAAATCTAAAAATTTTGCTTGATTATATTGTTAATTTATTAATTAGGAATAATTAAAAGGCCCAGCCCATAGCTAAAACCTTAGGATTTAGTTATAAACCTAGGTTTAGCCGCTCAAACCGAACTTAGAAAACACTCGTTACTTTTCTCTGCCGTCTTTCATCAATTATTCTCCTAAGAGGTTAGCAAAATGGCGACCAGGTAATCCTAATCCCATGAAGTCTAGAAGCCTTAGGTTAATATTTCACTGGCTTACTATATATATGAAAGATTTATTAACTTATATCTCAATTAATTCGTCTCGTGCCGCGTGCTCCAACTATTCATATATCATATAACCTGTGCGTTTCCCTTCTTCTATTGAATAATGTTGTTCGCCTCGGTTTTCGTGTGAGGATTGAAATTTTTTTTTGGTCAAAATGTGAGGATTGAATTCAGAAAGCGTTTTATGCATTGAAACCTATTTCATGCCTCGGTTTTTGTGCGTGATTCAATTGAATTCATATGGTCCTGTGCGTATTTTTTTGTGTGCGTCACTTTTTCTTTTTCTTTTTGTGATTGCAATATAGATTAAAACTGTATGATTAATAACTCCTATTTTTTTTTTTTTTCTTTTATTATTTGATTTTCTTTTTCTTTATGTAATATCTCCCGCGCAATAAGATAAGATACCAAAAGATATTAGGTCAAAATATCTTTATATCCTATATTTAATTAAAATAATATAAAAATATATAAAAGATAAGTAAATAACAAAATAATTTAGGAGTTATTGTGTGTGTATTTTAAATAACTTAAGAATGAGAAGATAGCTTTGGGATGGTACCTCCCGAGGTGATGAACACAATTAGACTTTATGCCTCCGATATAAATTTTGATGTGAACGAGATAGTATCCGTTCTTTCCAAGGTGGTGTCTCGCGGTTCCGGACACTAGTAGAACCTTGGGAAGATGGTGCACACTAGGAAGATATTTTATATGGCCAACTTGACGATTGTGTGGGTCAGATCGGGTAGCGGGTTTCCGGGTCTACCATGGTTCTCTTCCCACTAATTAAATTACATAAAGAACATCGAAATTGCATTTTTGATTATATATATGTATATGATTTTTTTATTATCTGTAAATAATTTATATTTCTTTTTCTCTATATTACCTTTGTTTTATTAGGGTTACCAAACTTTGCTTTGATTTTTGTTTGTGTTCATGGGTCACGATGATCCTTCGGGGGAGCGAGTTTCAATGAAGCGGTGCAAAGTTGGGTCAGCTAGCAGTGAGTAGTGAGAAAGAACGTTCAAGACCTCTAGCTAGTTTTATTTTGTCTTTATGTTTATTTTCTTAAATAAATCACATTTAATTGAGTTTGAATTTTTATTATTGTAATAAGTAGCCTTGCACTTGTCCCAGTACAAGTGCGGCGGTAACACTCCCCAAGTTTGTTTAATTCGAATTTTCAGTATTCCTTTATAAAATCATTTAAATTTTATACTAAGATATTTGTTAGAAATTGGGGTGTTACAATATTATACACACACATATATAGACACGGGTCCGGATCCTCTCATCATCACCCCTTTCATTATCCCTCATCAGCGCGATCTGGACCGTTCAAATCTTGATCCAACGGTCCAGTTTTTTTTTTTTAATTTTTAAATTTAAAAAAAAAAATGGACGGACGGCATCTCGGCCGTCCAAATCTTGATCGACGACGGCGAGATGCGGCCGGGGCGGAGGGATGGGGAGAGGGGGTGATGATGAGAGGATCCCCTTCCATATAGACACACATATTTATATGTATCTGTATACACACAGTCACACACACATATATTGACAAACACACACAAAGATATACATATATGTACACACACATAAATACACAAATATACATATATATATAAAAAACACACAATACACACACACACACATATTGACAAATACACACAAAGATATATATATATATATATATATGTACACACACATAGATACACAAGTATACATATATGTATAAACACACACAACACACACACACATATATATATATATATATCTATATCTGTACACACACATATATATTGAAAAACACACACAAAGATATACATATACATATATGTACACACACATAGATACACAAATATACATATATGTATAAACATACACACACATATTTATATATATCTGTATACACACACACATTGACAAACACATACAAAGATATACATATATGTACACACATAGATACAGAAATATACATATATCTACATTTGCACACACACACACATATATATTTGTGTGTAGACATACACACATATATCTGTGTGTGTGTGTGTATTGATAAATAAATTAAAATCCAACAATTTAAAAGTTTTACTTACTGTAAGAGTCTACGAATCAACATACATACACTCACCAAAAATCAAATACACTTGAGAAAATAAAATAGGGGCATTTTAGGAAGAAATTGACAAAAATTAAAATGTGTTGTCTTATAATTAGGACCAAAATCAACTTTCAAATGTTGTCTTATAATTAGGACCGGAAGGAGTATCATATCTATTATGTAGTGGAAAAGATACTCAACTGTTAACTATCATAAGTTCATACTCCATAATTGTGTGATCTTCCGGAGGAAAAAAACTTCATTCCAATCTTTAATATAAGATATATTTATCTAATTTAATTATATTAAAACAATTAATTAATATGACATATATTTTTTAAAACACCTCAGTCATATTTTTTTATTCTCTTATTCTTTTTTCTCTTTATTTATTATTCATCAATAAAAATAAATTAAGAAAATATTTATAAATATAAAAAAATTTGTCTCCTATTTCAAATCAAGTTCAGCTTAACTCCAAGATAGATAGCAGATACCACTCCTGCCTTATTTATAAATTTTTTTGACAAAAAAATTTGGTCCTATTTATAAGTCTTTTTGACTAAATAAATGAGATTGTGACATTTTTTACGCATATTATCAGTACCAAATGAAAATAAAAAAAAAAAAAAAATTGAAAAGTCACCCATTCATAAATGAGGATAAAGTTAAAAATTCACCCCATAATCATTACCTTTCTTTATACGTGTGATTTGTTCAGGGATTTAGAAATAGGATAGTGTACCGAGTAATATCTTCTTTCGAAAGCATGCGGAGGAGTTGACGAGGGTTAAAGTTTCAACGTGCCATGCACGTGCGGTAGAAATGTGCCTTCGCTGCATTTCGACACTTCCAAAGCTTCCCAGCTACTGTTGCTCTCTGACCAGCCGCTACTTCGCTCACACTAGGCTCTGCATTGTCCTCACTCCAAAACCTCTCCATTCCTCTGCTCAACAAATTCCTGATAAGAACGAGGATAGCCAACTCGGATAATCTATTACTCTCTAGTCTCTACACTCAAGGCCCAACTCTCACTTTTCTTTCCACATTGGCGCTTATCGTTGCCAAGAGGTGACAACCAACCTTCTAGCGTTATGTCTACTGGTTGTTAGATTTCTGGATTCCCTTTTAAATTTTGTTGTGGTTATTTGTAAGGAATGGACGATTTGTAAGTATGCCCAAGACTTGGCTTTGTCTTGATCTATGAAATGTGTGCTTCATTTTTTGTACTTTCATGGATATTTCAATACATTATCTGCAGCATGTGTGGTGTACCGGACCAAGTCTTTGATACCAGTCTTGTCGCCAGGTAGTGTAGATTTACAGTGCCGAATAATTTGGCAAAAAGGTGCCTACATCTAAATATGGGCTTGAATGATCACCCTTCCGGTTTTTTTTTTCGTGTTTCTTGTTAACGCTTAGGGTTGTGCAAAAAATGTGAGGTTGCTGCTTGCTTGCAATGTGGTATTGCGCTTGTTATTGAGTATATTGTTCAGTAAGCAGATTGACGGAGTAAATCTGAACACTTTAACCAGATGAGTGCAACTGATTGCTGACATGTCTGGTGAACTGGTCATTGCTGGTTTATTGATTGTCTTGAATTTGGGTAGTTTCTCGGATTTTAATTTTTCGCTGGAAGCTACTGAATTGCAGTGATTCATGACGATTGATTCTTCTGTCTAGATGCCGCAATTTTTTTTTTGATTAGTTGAATCTTTTTCCTCACGAATGAAAAAGGAAATTTTAACTAAGGGTCTGTATAATTCAGAGAAGTAACTATGGACTGATGATGTGTTGCTTTTTTCTATATATTTTTCCTTTATCGCTTCCAGAATGCAGTATAACTCACAGCACTGCAATAAATTACGAATTTATAATTAAGAACTGCTTATAAAGGTGGTTAATTCAATAAAATAACCCTTGAGCATCCTTAACTGTCCAATCTCTCAGCTGTTTGTAAAATTGGTATTTCCTGTTATCGTATTCTCTGTAGATTGTCTAAGTATACAATTCAAACTGGTGCTAATTAACTATTATTGATACTTGTTTTTTGTTTTTAAATGTAGCTTTAATTTTTCTTCTGCCATACTACATTCTTTGAAGATGGCGGCAACAGCATTTTCTGGCTTGCAAATTGCAATGTCAACAACCTGTTTTTGTTCATCACAAAGATTTGCAGATGCAGGCGTTGTGTTTCTTGGTGGCAAATCCAAGGTGGGATCTTGGAATAAACTTGCAAGTGCATGTCATATTGCACCATTGCAACCTTTCCAGCGGAGCTTTACATCTTCCATAAGATTTGACAAAATATTTACAAGGGCAGCGGCTGAGTCTAGTGAAAACAAGCCAGTTTCAGGATTGCCAATTGATTTGAAAGGTTATTCTTCTTTTCTGCTGGAAAAATCCTTCTGTCAAGTATTTAGTTTCTATGTATGCGTCTCCTTGAAGTCTAAGTTTATATTGTGACAGCATAAACTGCCCTTTCCTATATTAACTATTTCATGTTTTCCTGAGAATGTTGAAAATTGGTCTCCTAGTTTCTCAGAGAACAAAGCAAGTGAGCTCTCATCCATATAACGAATTGTTCTTGCTGATGTGTAAACTATAGAAAAGATGTCCTTTGCCCCTAAGGCTTGTGTAATAGGAGAATTGTATACAGATAACAAACTAACATCTTATAATGTCTTATTTTCTTGATAAATGCGATATGAATCACTTTGTTTTCTTTCATATTTATTGCCTGTAAACAGCTTTTGGTCTTTTTGTCATAGTTTTCTCTCACACAACGTAATTAGGACCCCATTTTTGTTCTTTAAGATGATATAAGTAATTTTCCACTGAAATTAGTTACAATTATAGGTAAAAGAGCTTTTATTGCTGGTGTGGCTGATGACAATGGATATGGTTGGGCAATTGCAAAATCCCTTGCAGCAGCTGGAGCTGAAATTCTTGTAGGCACATGGGTACCTGTAAGTCCATATGCAATATGAGGGGCTTTTGTCTCTGTTTTTTTTTTTTTTTTTTTTTGACATTTTTTTCTTCTGTTTTCCAGTCCTTGTGTAATGATGAGATTACTGACCATAAAAATGTTCTATAGGCTCTGAACATTTTTGAGTCTAGCTTGCGACGTGGAAAATTTGATGACTCACGCCTGTATGATGCCAACTGCTGTTATTGAATTAGTTTGGTTGGTTATCTGAAGTTGGTGTACTTTGCTCATAATAAAACTCAATTTTCCAGATTACCAGATGGTTCGTTGATGGACATCGCTAAAGTTTATCCCTTAGATGCAGTTTTTGACAACCTTGAGGATGTACCAGAAGATGTGAGGGAAAAATACATAGTTCTTTTTCAAAGTTCCAGACACAAACTTTAATATGATGATATTTCATAAAAAATTGAATATTCTGACGTGATCATGCTCATCTCTTCTTTTTTTGGTTTTTGAAAACTTGTATAGATAAAATCAAACAAGCGTTATGCTGGATCCTCTAATTGGACTGTTCAGGTATACACTTTGTTTTGGTCAAAATAAACTTTTGACTGCGAACTTGGTCTTTAGCCTTCATTATTCAAAAGTAAAACTTACTACTAGTTTGTGGATGAGCATTGTAATTTTTCCTTGCAAAATGATTTTCAAGATGTTTTCACGGTCTTTAACTCACCTGATATGTTTGGAGATCTTGAAATTGCAGTAAAGGGAAGCCCTAGCTTGCTAAAGTGTCATTTTTCTCTCGCATTTTATTTCATCTTTCAACATTTCCATGCCTGCATATCGCAAGTGACTTTCTTTTGGGAATTGGATGCCATTGTTAAAATTTACTGTGTTGCTCTTGAATAATTGTATTGCATTGTGTTAGAGCCCAAGATAAAACAGTAAGAAAATAGTGTTGGCTGATATTGATTTAACAAAATATTTCGTCCTCAAAAACAAAAAAGGAAGAATTACAGTAGACAACTCACACTAACCTCACACAAAGATACTAAAGAACTAGCACTAAAACATAGAGATAAAAATGATGAAGAAAGGATGATCTTCCTCCACCCCCAATCTGACTTTCGAGAGGTCAGATGCTCTCCTCACTACACTCACAATACAAAATAGTTCATGCCTTCCCCTGGAGAAACCAACTACTATTATAGTCCAAAAAAGTGACTCTCACAACTCCAAATCCCAATACAACCTTTTCCTAGGTCAGGCCCATAGCAACCCTAAACCAACTCTAATGCTTGGTTTCTTTGTCCAAAAGAGTAAAATATCTTGAGGTCAATGCTCTGGCAATCAGAAAGTGGCTTTCCTCTTTCTTGTATCTTCCTAGTTTTACTTTTATAATTTTGACCAGCAAAAGCAACTCTATCACATTTTTTTTGAGATAATAGAAAGTTTCTTTAATTTTCAGTCTTGTATTAATCTTTTCAGCTACTCTACTCCATAAATTGTAATTTTTGTATCATCTACCATGTTTTCCTTTTCCTTTACTTTTTTGTTTGGTCACTCAAGCATGATGCCTTTCTTTCCAACTTCATTTTTTAAGTTTTTTCTCAAATTTAAATATATGAATTAATTCATTGTGCTACATTTTTTCTACAGATTTTACTATATACATCTATCTTTTCATACTTGAGTAAAATGAACTCGTTATATATTTCTGGGAGCAGAGAACTTTATCTCTAATAAAGCATTAAGCAGAGAACTTTATCTCTAATAAAGCATTAAGCCAAATAATGATTTACGAATTGTTTTATTTTCCTGCGTGACTGAATTGCATGGTATTCTGTGCGTCATTCTTATTTGTAGGAAGTTGCTGAATCTGTTAAAAAAGACTTTGGCAGTATAGATGTCCTTGTGCACTCACTTGCCAATGGACCCGAGGTAGGGTAGATGCAGTAACTAAGTTTATTTATGCCTTTTATCTCTGCTCTTAGCTAGCAGTCGACTTTGTTATAGGTGACCAAACCATTACTGGAGACATCTCGAAAAGGATATCTTGCTGCATTATCTGCATCTAGCTACTCTTATGTCTCTTTACTCAAGCATTTCCTTCCTATTATTAACCCAGGCATGTATCTTATCTAATATGACTGCCATTGTATTGCTTCTTGCTTTTTATATCATATTCTCACTTTTCTGATTTGGTTGTAGGTGGATCTTCAATCTCTCTTACATACATTGCTTCAGAGAGAATCATTCCTGGGTGTGTTAATTAATTATGCCTTCAAGAGTCTGTAATTCTGTTGTCCTGATTTTTGTGTGACTATCGTTCTTGAACTAGTTAATCACTTAATTGTAATATGCAGATATGGTGGGGGCATGAGTTCTGCAAAAGCTGCATTGGAAAGTGATACACGAGTAAGTGTCTATTCTATTTTTGGGATTTCACTACTGCACATTGACTTGCTTGGAATTATTCTATTTTCTTGTTTGTCTGTTTCCTCCTTGCCTCTGGATCTTTGAAATTTTATATAACTGTATGTTCTTTCAGGTGCTTGCTTTTGAGGCGGGTAGAAAGAACAAAATCAGAGTCAATACTATTTCTGCGGGTATTTTGGACAATTTTTTTAGTGTAATACAGTTTTTCCATTTCTATATTTAATGGGTTACAAGATTGCTATAATTTGTCAGCCTCAAGTGAGTCAAGATCAAATAGCAGTGGGCGCCTTGGTTTCTACATGGGTTATTTCCTGAAGGGGCCTATGTTAAATAATTTGATCTTATATGGCATGGATATGCCAGATTCTATTATATGCTCAAAATCTCCCATATATGTTAATCAAGTGGTGGTACCTTCTATATAGAAATACTTTCTGGTGAATTAATTGCTTTGCATTAAGATCCAAGCATCTACCTTACTGGCAACATTTATCACAGCTGTATTTTTTGCTTCGATGAATTCATGTCGATTGAGAATGTGTTTTTGTTCTGTTATATAAAACTGAATCCTTACAGAAAACCATGAATTGGGCCCTCGTGAAGTAGGATGGAGAAACTGTTGCACAGTTATTTCCATTTATTCTTGTCTTCATTCTATTGTTTGTCTCTTCACCGCTAATGTAGAACTGCATTTAGGTCCTTTGAGAAGTCGTGCTGCAAAAGCAATTGGATTCATTGACATGATGATTGACTACTCAATAGCAAATGCGCCACTACAGAAAGAACTATCAGCAGGTAATATCTTGATTTGCCTTCAATAATCTTCCTTGTTGTATTGCACAATGTCTTTTTTCTGTCGCGACTGATTTAAAATTTCACATGACAGAGGAGGTGGGCAACACAGCTGCCTTTCTAGCATCCCCTTTGGCATCTGCCATCACTGGTGCTGTTATATATGTGGACAATGGCCTCAATGCTATGGGCGTTGGAGTTGACAGTCCAATTTTTAAAGACCTGAACATTCCCAAGGACCAGCATTAAGTACCTCAATTAGGAATCCAGGAGTCGATATTAGCTATACCTTTCTTTTTAGCCCCAACCCCCTTTGCCCATGATGAGTTTTTGCTCTTTTGTAGGCTCCTTTGTTACCTTTCTCCCATAAGATTTCCCCCCCTTATCTGTATTGTGCTGCTTAGCTGCACAGGTCCCTTAATTATGAACGTTATAATCTCTACATCGATCCTATGTCTTGGCGCTGTGTTTGCTGAATCTGTATATTTCTTGTTATCAGGTTGAAGTTAAGAAAACCAAGGTACTAGATTTTTAAGTCAAGGGAAACACTAAGATCTGAGGTACATTATGATCTTTGCTAGCGTGTTTTGGTCTATGCCACATTGTCATGGATTCGTCTCCCGTCTCCTTTGACAAAGAATGACTACTACCAAAACTCCTTACTTTAGGAGAACTGAAACAAGCATTGATGTCATGTCAGTTTCTGACGCATCTAAGATCATTCGACTTAAAACTGGCATGCGATAGTTCGTTATAATCTTATTAAATCTTTATAAATAAAAATAAAAATTTATTTCAAAAGAATTATATTCACATTATAGTCTATACATTGCGGGTTTGTTTCCGTCAAAACTTCTCGAAAGAAATTTACTGGACAAACCGATAAACCCCTTGGGAGTCAGAAGCTAAGCTATTCCTGTTTGCCGAACTAGAACACAAAAGAGTACAAGCAGCAGAGATGCTATGGTCGGAAAATTCGAATGGTTTTAGTAACCTGAAGCCTACAAAATGGACACTTTGTTACTGCAGAACAGCATCTATGACAAAGCACATGACCGCAAGGCACAATTGTGACATTCACTTCAGCGATCAGACAAACCCGACAAAGCCATGCTGCCTTTGCTGTATCAGCCTCTTTTGTTGCAGCTTCAAGCCTTTCCTGTACAATTATCATAATACGACATCTCATCTCAGAAATGGAGATACGGTCTTAAATTTTAAGAGAAAACATGATCGATGCAGGGGGTATCACGTCATGTTCACACGAGTGAAGACATGACATGCGTGCAATGATAGCATTCATTCCACTAAGAAATTACGACAAAAAGGAAAACATTAAGTAGTACTACTAATTACTATCAATTTCCCTTTGAATCCTCCCGAACTACATTCAACAATAAGTTGATTATTTCAGTCCAAACATTCAACAAATAAGAAAAAGTGATAACACAAAAGGATCAAACACCTGCAACTCACTTTCATCAACTTCATTTCAAAATCCAATGCACAATGCTAAAAAGTTAAACCAACCCAACATTTTTTTGGTCAGGAAACCAACCCAACATGCAACGATTATATCTTGCATATCTTTTTTTTTTTAGGGGTATTCACCTTTCTTCAAAAAAAAGAAGTCAATTCACTCAAAAATGTTACCATTACCAATCACAAAAGACCAACCTGCTCCAGTAGGAGTGCCGCTTGAGATTCTTTGAGATTTTCTTGCAAAGCTATTGTTCTTTGAAGTAGACCCTGCTTCTCCGCATCAATATTGACTCCAGCAGCAGAGAGTATCTCATTAACCGCCTGCACCAGTTCTACGGCGGAAACTTTGCCATACTGGACTTCTCTCATTGGCTGCAGTATTCAGTTAAAGCATATCAAACACCCAAGCAAGACTAAGACGTCACAACACATCAAATAGGATATGAAAGAGTTGGTTCTTGACAAAATTCTATATTTCCTAAAAGAGGATTACATAAAATTCAAAAAAGCTTGTTCTGGCTTCTTTGTTTCTCTTTTTCTCCAGTTTTACATTTTAAATACTTTACGTTTCACATAGACCTAAATAAATAAAAAATTGATCAGAGAAATCCCAATTAAGCCTTTAGACAAGAGTTCCACACAACATGTATGAAAAAAAGGGTTGGAGAAGTAGGTAGGCAATCCATAAGAAAAAACTTTATTAAGTAGCAAGCCCAGAGAGTTGAACCTGAGAACTGCTTCCGCCCCTTCCCGAAAACTCTGACACCTCAACATGAGGCCTGTTACTGCTTAATACAAGGCTATCACCCACCAAAGTTTCTGACACAGGACTGCTTGCCGCTATACTTTTAAATGAAAAAACTTGAGAAGAAAGTAAAACTTGTGTAACACCTGGTGCAATTTCAATCTTAAATCTGTATAAAGCTTGGCCTGCTGATGGTCTGACATCCTCAGGAACTTTTCCATATTTTAGCTTTTCTCCATTTTGAGAACGCCAAGCCACTATTTCACCGGAATAAAAGGGCCTCAACGGATGGAACTGAATAAGACGAGCATCTTGGGGCAATATTTCTTTTCCCACCAAATTACTGCTTCCCCTCGTGGATTCGACTTCTTTCTTGTCAAAGCACAGATTTAAGACATTAACAACTGAAATCTCAGATCCCTCGGGACAAACAAATAAAGGTCCAATAGGCAACACAGTAGGAGAGCCTAAAACCTGGCTGACAACAATGGCAATGAGATCAAAAATTGATACATAAGTTGGTGGTTCTGCAATTAGAATACAGGATTTTGATTTGTCCACAAAATAAAGAGCCTGATGCGCAGATTCACCCTTCCACTCTGGCATAATGAAATCTTTACCCACACGAGTAATATCAACTAATTTGGGCAAGAGCAAGAACCTCGTTTTAAGATTCTTAACAAATTGCAGATTTTCGGCAACTGATTTCAGTAAGGATTGTATCATATCCAAAGCTAGGTTATTAACTGCAGGAATGTAACTGCCCATGCTATTAACAATGGTCCATACAGCAATCTGAAGCGAACTGCATGATAACTTCTGTTTGATAGTCGCAAGAGAAACGCATCCCACAGAATCTAAAGTCTGCAACTGCTCATTCTCATCGATTTCCTAAAAGCCCAAGCAGAAACTTTCAAGTAAATAACAGCTTTCTGTTGACAAACTTAGAAACAAAATAAAGTTTAATAGAATTAAGAAAGCAAGATAGTGAAATAAATTGTAAAGCAAATCAATATCTGAAATCCTGCTACCTCTAGAACAACTTCGGACAATTTTTTAATGCCTAGCACACTGCATACTTGCTCAGAGAGATCTGGGTGGACAAATCTTATTTTGCAAATATCAATACACTTGACATATCGAGAACCATAGGAATCAACATAGACACATGATGCTGAATGAACGAGCCTGCAGCCATCGTCTGGTACTATGGCTTCAGATTTCCAGTTAGACCTATCGAGTGTGTTTCCCTCATTAATCTGATCACTTGTAAAATTCAAAATTTCCATCACAGCACGCAGCTCATTTGGATTTAAATGCTGATATCCACAAACTTTCTGAAGATTTAGGAGAAGATCCATTGCAGAAGAAAGGGTCAGTGTCTCCTGAAGACCCAAATCTTTTAGAATCTTCACAAAGGGTAGATATACTGTAGGAAGCTCAAAAGCAAATGGAGACAAATTGATCATCAAACGCACAAAAAGAGCGCTAGCAGTCACCAGGCGTGTTCCATTTGCAACAGGCAGAAACGCCACTTCCTGTAGCTCCAATACATCTGAGGAAAAAACTATTAGAACTTTCACAACCAACTTAGATCACTGTAACATTAGCTTAAGCTTAACTACATAGTTGTCTATGAGGTTCATCAGCTTAAAAATTGATTGATCATCTTCACTGGTGCTCAAAAAAAACAGGATAATCAATATATATTTATATGCTCCAGAGGCAACTATGGATCAACGTGTTGTGGCAGATTGGCATTTTGTATGCTAAAAATGGCACAACAAGTGATGTTATGTGTCCATAAATGTCAAATAATTTTAATTTTTCTTTTCATGCCATACATGTATCGGGCCATGGGCACACAATTCGGACATAGCTGACAGAAAGAGGAAAAATAGAGGATAGAATGAGAATGGAAAAACCACCTCGACAAGATTATCAAGAGTTGTGGGAATATTATGCATTTATTATTGATTATTTAGATTAATTATTATCTTATTATTAAGTTTGATATTTATTATATCTTAGGATTAGATATGAATATATCCTAGGATATTATATCTTAATTATTTTGATTTATTTTGATTTGATCATATTAAATTAGATTCTAAGGTTTATGTTTGCCTATATAAAGGCCCATATGTACTCTCTTTTATTCAGAGACCAGTGGATTTAGAATAATATTTTTCTCTCAAATTGTCCACATGGTATCAGAGCTAGTGAAGAAGAAGATACCAAGCAAGTCGACCCCCAAGTTCATCTTCCTTATCGTCACAGGTCAGTCCGTCTCTCTGTCAGTATCAGCACTCTATGGAATCAGCATCGGCACCCTCTAACTCTCTTGACGTCACCCTCTGTCAGTATCAACGTTCTCTAGAACCAGAATCGGCGCCCTCTGACCCTCTCGACGTCACCTCCCGCGACTTCCTCATCCGAATTGTGCAATCTCGCCATCTTAGTCCGAACTGTGCAGTCTCACCATCTCAGTCTGAACTATGCAGTCTCGCCACCTCTTGCGGCTTCCTTTTTGCTGATTGACAGTCTCCGAACTAGTCTCGGCAAGTTCTTCTTGAATCAGTCTCGACGATTTCCGAATCAGTCTCGGACCATCATCAATAGAGAAGAGATTAATTGGCGCTATCTGTCTCTGGCACTCTTGATTGTCCAACGCCAACAATTCCGACATCAGTCTCGGCGTTGCCGTCAAGTCGCGATCTCGTCGGTGATCTTGTCCAAGGTAAACAAACTAAGTCTGTGATCTCGTCCGTGACCTCAGTCCGTAAAATCAGTTGGTCATCTTCGTCTGAGTATGCAATTCGCGGACCAAAATGTCATTTTCTCACAATTTGTGGACCAAACTATCATTTGTCAAATTCGCAGGACCAAACTGTCATTTGTCAAATTCGTGGGATAAGAACCAAAGGAATGGTGTTGTTGGAACCCCAAGCGGTTGTGAGACCTTCATCTTTGATCCGTCGCTCACCGTCTGATCACAATGTCGAGCATTAACCCCTCTCCTTGTGATTACCACTGCCTTGTCACTCATTAATAATTAGAGAATTTTTCCGGCTGTAACTCCTCGAGTATCCACTACCCGTCAATCTTGTCGCAGCCAATAACTCCCAACATTGTCAAGTATTCGCAGCTGATAACTCCCAACATTGTCGAGTATCCGCTACTCTCTAATGGGCCAACTCCCAGCATTGTCGAGTATTCGTTGCTCTGTAACGGGCCTATGATCATCGACCTCCTTTGTTGTCTCGATGTCAGCCAAATCCAGTCTCAGGGTCTTCTCGTCCGTGCCAGTCGACAGCCTCTGCCTTTACAAAAGGATTACTCAAACCTACAGTTGAAAGTTACATAAGCAAGTTGGATGTGATTAATATCCACGATCCAACTTGAGGGGGAGTGTGAGAATATTAAGCAAATATTATTGACAATTTAGATTAGTTATTATCTTATTATTAAGTTCGATGTTCATTATATCTTAGGATTAGATATGGATATATTATATCTCAGGATATTATATCTTAATTATTTTGATTTGATTAGATTAAATTAGATTCCAGGGTTAGCTCTAGGTTTGCCTATATAAAGGCCCATATGTGCTCTCTTTTATTCAGAGATTAGTGGATTCAGAATAATATTTTTCTCTCAAATGGTCCACAAGAGTTATTTCCAATCTTTTTGGTTGATTATTAGGAATACAATAAACAATATACTTATAGTGTACAACAAAGAATGTCGTCATTTTTTTAATTGGGAAAAAACTATTTATTCTTACTTTCATTGGTTTATGACATCACCTGTGCCATCTAAACCTTACATTCTTAATCAGCTAAACTTGAACAAGTCAAATACAGACCTATCCTCAGTCAAAAAAACTAATTCAAATGATAGAAAGTTGAGTAACATAAGCATTATTATGTTGAAGCATCAATTTAACCAGCAAGAGCATAGCAGCAATACATAGCAAATAATTACCGATTCACGTCCAAATTTGTTTAAAACTAACAATGCTTTTTTTAATCAACCCTGACCCAGGGAGTCCTAATCAAAATGAGAATTCCATGACCAAAGAGGAACACGAAGGGAGTCACCTGAGGAAGAAAGGGAACTCCAAAGTTTGTCTAGATATTTCAAGATCTGACAAGTACATTCCTCAATGTTCATTCCTGATGCAATAGGCCAGTGAGCTAGAGTATCTTCGCCTCCATTTTTTCCAATTAACTATGGCAAAATCATGTTAACATGACAAACGTTTAGATAAACAATAAGGTTAAAGAAGTAAGTAAAATAGACGTATCATTTTTTACCTTTAGGTGCTTTAAAACCGTGGAAAAGGGTGGAGGACTCCTTAAATGGAGAGCTCCCCAAGAATACTCTGGAGGAACAATCTGCTGTCTAGAAAGAATGGGAGCGCAACTCCAAGCAAGTGGCCAATCCTTAGGCAAAATAGCTTCACTATATGAAGCAAGCACCCTCTTGCAATGGACACTTGGAAACCCCAATTCAGCAGGTACACATGCAATCCTGCCAAGAATGTCACAGAAGTTGTTGCTAAAATAAAGAGCGAAGTTTGAGAAAATAAATTCAATAACAGATCCTGCTAGCATCCAAACTTCCCTTGAGACTTCATTATTTGAGTTGCTCATGTCTGATTCAAAATCATCCACATCACTTGATTTCATGCACTCACTCCCGAGAAACTCAACTCTTCTAGCACAGTCAAGTATTACATCTACTTCAGTAGCAGCTCGGAGGCCAAGTTTCCTTAATATATGAAGCCAACCATCTGTATTAAACCTTTCTCCAGGAAATTTGGCTCTCTCACCAGAGAAAATAGAGATCAACAGAGCATCACCGGGATCAAAAAGATCTTTGGGCTTTAAGAGATCTGTTGAAAATTCATCTGAATTTCGCACAAATTTAGTTTCCATTAAAGTTTCAACTACTGACTGATTGGATTGAAGATCATGCCAATTGGTATAGAGATATAACAATATCTTCTCCTGCTCATTTTGAGGTTTGCAATCAAAGCTAGGCAAGCCAAAGCGTACTAAGATCTGTTTGTCATGCAACTCCAGCACCCCAAGAGCTCGAAGAAATGAACTTTCAATTGAATCTGTGGCATAAGCAAGACAATGCTCATCACACGGTTTAAGAAACGAATGTGAAGGGATTATGCACTGATCTTGACCCTGCAACTTAGTATAAGATCCAACAACTGTTTTATACATAGGCAGTGAACGTAAAACCTCAATTTCTTCTCGAGTAAAGCTGGAGCCATTCAAGTACTCGCTAGAAAAAAGGGAAAAAAGATCATCACAACTGGAAGTGGACATATTAGTAGGTTCAGAGAGATATCCAGCTTGCTTGGCTGCCACAAGTTTGGATGCAATCACTTGGCCAAGTGATTGACCAGGCATAGGAAAACAATTGCATGAAGCAGCACAGTCCATGAATGCTACATCAAATATGGGTATATTACACTGGTTTAGCAAAGGAAATAACCAAGGATACCTAGTTTTGGATCCTTCAAAAGCTGAAATGTAGGATTCAACTAGCTGAGCTTCAACAGTATCACTACCAGATGCTTCACCCAGATAACTGACAACTGTTTCTCTTTCTAAAACACCACTTATCAATGGTGGATGCTCCAAAATAGGTGGAATGAAGATCAGATGTCGCTCCCTTACCCGGCATAAAACTGGCCTACCAAGAAAGGCAGGAATTAAGGGCCAACTTGAAAAAAGAGATGAATCTTCTTGTGAACCACTTAAAGTTTTCCAGAATGTTCGAATCCATTCAGGGGAAGGACTGCCATGATCCACAGAACTAGGTTGTTTCTCCCATGAAAGCCATGGAACCATATTTGATCCCAGTACATGATTCACCCAATCTTTGTGGAAAATTAGTTTCATATGATGGGCCAGAAGATGAAGAGAGAAATTCTGTAACTTCAGAAGTGCCTGAATCGTGAGATTAGAGAACAGTTCACCCATTATTGGTTTGTCTAATACTTTAGGGTGCATAAACTTTGCTCCCAAGGGAAGCATCAATGATTGCTGCTCCTTATTCCCAAGCCAAAGTTCAGTAAAGCCCAATTTTACTAGATGGTTAGTTGCAGTCGGACATGGTAAACCTTTGAGCTCAGCAACCATGGATATAATCTTCTGGTCCCTGTTTTGACTGTCTCCTGTCACAGCATTCTTGTGAACAAGGGGTCCTCCTGCTCTACCAATATCTTCAACAACAACACGCCCAAAATCAAATAAAGCCTTCCCTAAACTTGTCATCATCTCAAGTGCATCTCCTGAGCTGGCTGTACCTTGGGCAAAGGAGTTGGGCATATTAGACTCTGGATGAGAACTGCTACTGACATCAGTTTGTCTGGAACCTATTGTTGAATCATCTTTTCGCAAAGAATCTGACAAGCAGTATTCAAGAACATCTATATACATGTCAACAGACCGCAACACAATTGATGTTGAAGTAACTTTTAGGAGATCACGAACCATTTTAGGTCTAATTTCACGAACAGAAAAACCCACAGCTTGGATTTCCTTTACCAGTTCCCACGGTACTGAAAATACAGGATAGTGCTCTTTTACAAAGCTACAAACTGTAGCTGGAAGTAAACTACCAATCATCCCATTCCCAGGTTGTGAAAGGAACATGCCTTCTTCAGCCTTGACTAAATTTCCTGAATATAGTTGCCATACTGGAAGGTCAACAATACGAGAATAAAATGGATGTATCACCCGCTCTTTAAGGCACTCCCAGTCTGCTTTGAGAATGGCTGCTGAACTTGAAGGTGTCATATTGCAATCACTAGGTTGATCACTCAGAACACTTGCCTTAGAACATGGCCAGAAGGAATAGATATGATCTCCATAGGCCTTCATAGAGAGATTGATTGCAGGATAGGCACTGGAATCAATAAAAGAACTTGAAACATCTTTTCTTAACTTTTGCATTTCTAAAACCATCTCAACATAGGAGTCACAAACACAAGACATCAGCTCTCTATTCCAAGATTCAACCAACTGATTCCCAGCATCAAAGTGTACATCGGCTGATGTTTCCCTGTCTTGGTATTTGGAGAGGAAACGACCTCTGTTGTGACATACAAGGAAACGACCTAGGACAGTAACAGGCATGTTTATACAACCAGACAAAGGAAGAGGGGACATAATGGTGCTCAAGGAGGAAGGATTGGAGTGATGACCATTTCTTGATATAAGTGCTGCAATTCCAGCAACAGGAGTCAAGTTGTGGGCAAGATATCGCCTGAGAAGAGAAAAGAGGATGTTTAAATGGTTTCCTTAATTTATGAAGCACAGAAGCTTAAAATACAAAGAACCGTATTGTATCTGACATTTATCAAACATTCATCTCAGACATGACATGCACTGAACAACACTCTATTACATGGGAGTCACGTCCCATGTTTCTAAGTATCCAAGCTTTCTAGGATGTTGTCAAACAAACCAAGTCAGGGCAAAGAATTCATTACATGAAAGAACATTACAAGGAGGCAGATAAAGTATCCCATAAACAGGGGTAATGAAAAATTAAACAAGACCAAAAAGTTTGGCAAATCCCAAAGAACAAGCGTTATTCCAAGCACTAAGTAAAAGCTAAATGAATTGATGAGCAACTCTACCCCTTAGTGAAAGTGATTTTGAAAATTGTGGCACTCTTCTCAACTCGAATAAGTAACAAGATGTGGAAAATATCATACATCTGTGAAATTTCTTCCCTTCAGTTTCTTTTTCTGTCCTTAGCTCATGAAACTAGTCATCATGGCCTCAGTGAAGCTTTATTTGTTTGGAGATGGTGACAGACAATATTTTAGCATGACATTTTTCATTTTGGCTAAGGAGAATTTAAATCTTTTTTGTAAGAATCCGATTCCTTTTTTACCAAGTGAAATGGAAGTGGTTCATGAAAACGTATCAGTCTTTTTCTTAAAAAATTGTTTGAGCCGTTCTTTGTATCTACAGATAGATTGCACAAGGAAGTAGCTTAGCATGCCCATGAGTAATGCGTGTTAGCAGGGATTGTAAAAGGTCCTGATTTGCTATTTTAGTAAGAGGAACTGCTTTTTCATCCAGCAAGCAAAATGCATTTCTCAAACAAGCAATAAGTCAAAGGATCAGTCTTAGATGCAGTTATTTACATCTTTCCTGTCAGATTCTAACAAATTTATACAGACCATAACTTGTCACATTATTATCAGACAACCATGTTATTGAAAAAATGACTCACATGGCTTATTTTGATTGGAGAATCCAATAACAAAGATGCAAATAATTAAGTTTTAAATATGGAGCAAGCTATTATAAGACATGAACACTATATACTTTGCATAGAATAATACCTATCAAGAGCCATATTTCTTGTTTGCCCAGAACCCAGGCAGAGTACAAGAAGCCATCGATCAATGGATGTAACTCCTTCGGAATATGAAGTCACATCTATTAGATGCATCTTAATAGCAGCATTGGAACTGCTAAATAATCTTGATATTTGGAACTTTCTCCATTTATTTTCAGAAAAAGGATTTCTCATAAGAGCAGATGGTGGGTCAATGCAAACAGAATAATTCTGGCACGGACGTGAACTTCCATCCTCCCATGTCAGTATCGATACCTGACAACATGTAAAAAAATTTAGTGATAATTAAAAGTCTATTGTGATGCTGAATGGGCAAGATTTATCACTGACCATAGGTCAAACACTAGGTACTGCACCAATGTTTAGGGGAATCATATAACTTGAAGAAGCAAAACAAGAAAAAAGGTGGTTCCTAAAAGGGAAAATGAAAGTTGGTTCCAGAACTTCAATTTAATGGCAGTTAGGCACACAAAATTTTACTAAAGAAAGTTGCAAATAACGATTCAACAGTTGCAAATATAGAAATCTTGTTTGAAAATTATGGTACTTAATTGTCATTAATTCATTATTTGCAACTGAATCTCATATTTGCAACCATCCAAATCAATATTTTCGACTTATCTTTTAACAAATTTTTTTGGGAAACTAACTCATCAAAGTGAAGTTTAGGGACCTAACTGTCATTCTCCCTTCCTAGAAGCAGTACTGAAGCAAAATATCAGGCTTTAGCACTTGGTATATGTTAAAATGCTTTTCAAAACGCACTTTCAGATGAAGTGGTTTCCAGAATACTATAAACTTTTAAGTCAAGAGCAACTTTAACCCAAAAGTATAAACTATTAGACGGCCCGTAAATAATTTTATTTCAGTGTATAAATCTAAAAGAGTACAGCATATGAAAGCCCTCTGGGCTTCAGACAGCAAAAAAGCACATGTTTCCACCTTGAGTGAAAATATAATTCTGATTAAGAGAATGGAGTAGCAAAATCAAAATGTTACCATTCGGTCATGAAAAACTTTTTTTTTTTATAAAAGATAAAATGATATAATAATAAACAAATGGAGTTATAAAACAGATATTGGAAGCGAACAAGCATGAGAATTAAAAAGCTTGAGCTATTGTGGCAATGGTTTTGATGTATATTTTTCTAACCCAGCATGGTCAAATGCACTAAATATATCCAGAACAGCAAATCTAATATTACCTGCAAAACTGACTTTAAAAGCAGTAGTGCCCTAGATCCATGCTCTATAAATTTGTCAATGATTTGCCTTAACCTGTTGGATCCATCCTTCAAGCATTCAGATGATAGAGGCATTCGGATGATGGTAGAATCTGATGACGACCATAATTCATTCTCATTGATGAGCATTGGACTAAATTGATCGCTAAATCGTTGTGTGAGGTCAGTACCTAAAAGCTCAAAAGTAAAGATGTCAAAACTCTAATTCTAGACAAGAGTTAATATTGCATTTCAAATTAATAAAATATCTAATATTTTCAAATTTTCAAAATAAACTAGAAAAATGTCCCTTTCTTTCATAAACAAACGATCAAGAAAAGCAACAAAATTTTTAAAAAAAAAAAAATGAACAAGATAACCTCCAAGAAACACAGTAGGAAGCGAAACTCCAAAGGAAAACATCAATACCAAAAAACTTCCAATTTAGTAGAATATCTAACGAAAGCACCTCTTGTGCTCAACCATTAACTAAGAAACGTAACCCTTAAAACAAGTCTATGTTGTATATAATTTACTAGAAAAGCTTTTTGCATATCCCACACCAACGAACAAGCTTAGCAACTGAAAGCAAACACAGAGTTTATGATAGAATAGGTTTAGATAGAAGAGGCACAAAGAAAGCAAAATATTCGAATAGACTTCCGAGTACGAACTACTCAGATAATGTGCATTTGGAAACATTGTAATGCATTAGCAGCTCAAGAATCAATTCTCTCATTAATGATTATTTATAACTGTGGGAATATTATATAATATTATTATATTATATTATTCTCCCTAGGTTGTTGTAATCTCTCCTCTATTATCTCCTTATTCCTCTCCTAAATTTCCTCCATCAGTTACTCTTTTATTTTCTCCTTAATTTGTTTAGTTTTATCTCTCTACTTATTATATAAGTAGGTATTGTATCACAATAATCAATGCAATGAGAATACAATTCTTCTCTCATAAATTCCACATGGTATCAAAGCCAGGTTGATCTTGAAGACAAAAGAGTTCAGTTTTGTTCGTCCGGCGGCGCTGGTGACTCACTGCTCTCTCTAAAACTGTATCTCTTTCATGCTCCACCGTCATTGCTTCGAGCATTGAATTGAGAGAGAGTTGGAGAGGCTGCAAGTCACCAGCGCCACTTTCACCATCTCTGATGAGTCAGCAAGTTGTCGCCACTGTCTGAAAGAAGGAACAGATCAGATTTGATCTTCCTTTCATTCCCCATCACCAACGACCCTCCATTCACCATTAGTCGTGATCTCGGTCATCTGTCGTCATTGTCTCAGCGCTCCCTGGGTTCTCCGTTTATCAAACCCAGCGTCAGCGTTTTCTGTCCGTGTCTCCATCGGGTCTTCAACTCCCACGTTTGTCGAGTCTCACCTCTGATCTCGTCACAGCAACTCCCAACATTGTCGAAGAACCAAAGATTCACAGCGTCGGGGAACCATCACCGTGACCTTCTTTGATCGATGCTGTTCTTCTCCGCTGGAGGCCAAAAGTTGAGAAGCTCAAAAATTATAGAAACAGAGCTTCAACACTCTAAGAGTTAGAGACCGAGAAGAAAGAGAGTCAAACTCAACCTTCCTCTATCTCCGGCGAATCTTTACCAGATTTCCAACGAGTTTCTCGACGTCAGCCAAAACCCAGCGTCGGCGCCATCTGATTCTGTCAGTATTGGTGCTCCCTGGAACGACCTCAACCCGTCGACAGTCTCAGGCTCGTGCGTCCAAACGTACTCCACCAAGCACCGTAGCCGGTGACTCCTTCACCACCATCAGAGGAAGCCGAGACTCTCAAACCCAGTGTTGTGAAAACGCCGAGCAGAAATGTAGAAACGGACGTTTCTACGTTTTTCTGCCGGAAAACAAGTCAGCACGGAGGTCTGGACGGATTTGGAGTTGAAATGGCTGGAACGCCGTTTCAACTCGGTGAACTCGGCGAGTTTACCGAGATCACTCATTTACCTTTTTTAAAAAAAAATAATTTGAAGCCCGATAAAAAACGCAAACTGAACCTGAACCCTATTTTGGTGTGTCGGCCGTCGAGCTTCACTCTTCACTGCTTCTTCTTCACGCGACAGAAATCCTTCTTTAATCTTCTTCGCATCTTCGACGCATCGCCGCTGCTGCATTGCTGCTTCTTCATCGTCGAGACTCAAGACGTCGACTGCTGCTGCTTCTTCACCGTCGCTGGAGGCTAGACGCTGGACGGCTAAGCTGAGGGTATAGCTGGCAGAGGTAAGGGGCATTTCGTGAATGGAGGTAATCACTGTCGGTAGGCACAAATGGAGTAAATGAAGAGGGGCAATTTCATAAATCAATGGATGATATTGTTGTTGGGAAGCATGAAAGGCACTGAGACACCTCAGTCAGCAATTAATGACTCTAAAATGGAACATACGTTTTTTTTTTCCAATAAAAATGATTTTCTATTAAGAAGAAACCTGCAGTGGGTATATATTATACAGATTAATTCCTTCCACCTCCACCTCCTCAAGCACGGAGCCCAAAAAATCAAACAGCTTGGCATATGTAACTGATTTAATTGTGAAAGATCCTAACTGGAGGAGAATAATTTATTAGAGATGTTGCTCTCTTTTATAATTTTATTGCCTTGGTATTTTAATTTTAATATATATTATAATGACTAAGTTTGAACTTAATTATTTCCTTGAGTGCTTGGGCTTAAATTTATGATGACTTTAATGTATTGGTGTATTTTGGTTTTATATATGTTGGATTTTATTTTATTTTGTAGTACTTAGTAAACTCTTACGTTTCGTTTACGTTTTACGATTTTACGTTTTTGCTCACCCTTACCGTTTCTACGTAGACTCTACGTTTTAACAACACTGCTCAAACCAAAGAAGCAGAGAAGGAGATTGAGCTAGAGCACTTCACCACGTCGTCCGTTGTATCAGCCGTCTCCGTCGTCGTCGTCCTCCCTTCCTCGCCATTGTTGCAGACCGAAGGAGAAGGAGAGAAGATGAAGAAGAAGGTGTCCAGTCGTTCTCAGCTGTCAGTCCGAGGCGCTGATTTGTCTAACCTAAATCATTATTATTATTAAAAAAAAAAAAAAAAAAAAAAAAAAAAAAAGTGTGGAGCCCAACAAGGAAAGAGATCTGAAAAGAAGAAGAAAAAAAAGACCCAATAGGTCATTTATTAAATTGAGGGACCAAATTGTCATTTCAGAAATTTGAGGGCCTCTGAGACTCAAAAGGAGTACAAGTCCAGACAAAATAAATGAACCTCTGAGACTCAAGAAGTACAAGCCTAAGGGTTTTGAAGATTCAAGCAGTTATGGGACCTTCATCTTCGATCTTGTTCACCCGCTGCCCGTCGATCTTGTCGTAGGCGGTTACTCCCAAAGTTGTTGTGTATCTGCTGCCCGTTCATCTTGTCGCAGCAGTAACTCCCAACATTGTCGAGACCCCAATAAGTTGCATAAGCAAGTTGGACATGATTAACATCTATGATCCAACTTGAGGGGGAGTGTAGGAATATTATATAATATTATTATATTAAATTATTCTCCCTAGGTTGTTGTAACCTCTCCTCTATTATCTCCTTATTCCTCTCCTAAATTTTCTCCATCAGTTACTCCTTTATTTTCTCCTTAATTTGTTTAGTTTTATCTCTCTACTTATTATATAAGTAGGTATTGTATCACAATATTTATCAATGCAATGAGAATACAATTCTTTTCTCATAAATTCCACAATAACTATAAAATTAAACAAGAAATTTTGACTTCCATGTTTCCTTACTGGATCTAGTCAATTGTTTCTCATATTATTTGTTTCCTTATTTTTCAGTAAGATATGATAAGTACAGTTTTTTCAATGCCTGATTTTTGGGTATGTGATTGATCTATTTGTATAACCTTATTTCTTAGAGGACATTAAGCTCACTGCTTCCCCATGAAAAACTTAATCTAAACAAGAAGGAATTGAATAGGGCTAACGCCATATTTTTAGAATAAGGATTTTTTTTTTATCAGAAATTTTAGGATACTTAATCTCTATATACATGGCATCAAATAATAATCAACTTAGTTAGTTCATATTTTTAGAATACTTAATGAACTAGGAGTAACAGAAAAATTGCAGCAATAATGCAGTAAAATTTCAAAAGGAGGTTGAACTGGAATATAAAAGAAGCTAGTTTAAATGAATCTAAATGACGAGGAATATGCAGAATACCTATCAAGGAAAACATTTTAGCTGAAGGGAGAGATGTTGAAGGTGCAGCAAGTGACAAACCACGAGGATCAAACATGTAAAAGTAGCCACCAGATACAATTGAGAGAAGAACGCATATGGAATAGCAACAGACCAATCCCAAACCATAATTAAGTGTGTTTCCCCGTAATCTCCATGGAGGAAGGAGCTGGAGGTTACTAATTTCATCTCTACTCAAGCAGGCTCCTTCAAAGATTGCTACAAGGGCAGGCCCTTGGAATTCACCTGAATAAATCCCACAGTATTGAACAAGGAACAAATTAGCTGCTCAGTATATTATGAAATGTTTTATGATCCCTGAAACATATTCTACAACAATACAGTATGACTAATTGACATCTGAGTAACTGCAGAGACATTTTATTTCCCTTGGTTGCAACTGAACTTTAGAAAGCTGTTAAATAAAAAGTTTCACCATCATGCCAAACACTGAATGTTGGGGTTATCTGGTAATCAATATTAATTTTCATAATCAAATGTGATTAATTTAGGATTGGGTCAGTTAGTGGTCTTGGGAGATCACATGGCTATTGTAAAGGAATTTAGTATGCCTGATTTTATTCCCACCACATGATTCTCTCTTTGAATTCATGTTTCTAGTGTATACAAGTCTTGGCTCACTGTGCATCATCAATGTCAATAAATTTGATTCTATAATTCCAAAACTGTTAATTAAGTTTGAAATACCTTTTTTGAGAAAAAGATAAACTAATGGAAGAGAAAGTTAAAGAATCCACCAAGGAGGAATAATATTTTTTGGCAAAGCATGGCATAAAGTAGAAAAACAAAGCCAATAGGTCCAAAATTATGAAACTCCAATTCTGTTTTCTTATTCAAGAAACCCCCCCCCCCAAAAAAAAAAAAAATTACCATCATGTTATTTGACAAAATCTACAAAAATTGATCGGAGGTGTTCATTCATCAATTATTATACTAGAAATTGTAGAAAGATTCTTACAAGAAACAACTTGAGCTGTCCAAGTATACCAACAAGGATACAATAAACATCAATAATGAAACTAACCTAAGTTGTGTTGCAGCAAAGACTGGCAGGGATGTTCCCTCTTATCATAAATCAGATGCAATTTCTTGGCTTTGCAACAATCTGCCAACTCAAGAAGGTCAAACAGCAAAAACTCCTCATTTCCATACTGGGCCAAAAGCTCATTTACTTTATCATAGTCCATGCATGGTAAGTCTTTAGTCATATCTTCGCTGACTAAAGAAAGGCATCGAATAGACAGTATGCCCAGCCTGCTAGCCAAATCATTGCTGATACTGGGATGTATAAAATGTTTTCCAACAAGAGAATTATTTTCCAGCCAAGGTGCATCATTATAAACAAGATCCCCAGCAGGCATCAGAACTCCATGAGCATCTGGAATCAACAATGGACTGTCAAATGGCTCAATAAGTGGCTTCTCCAAGCAACATTCTACTATGGCTTCAAGGACACGATGGACAAAATTTAACTGATCTAATGAAAGAGGAACCCCTTGTACATCATTCTGCAGCCGTTGTAATACATGAAGATAGTCCCCAACACCAAAACTCAGTCTGGCACCCAACTTTATCAGCAAATCTTTATATTCTGATAGTTCAGATGGAACAACATATAAATATGGAGTGAATTTTACAGGCGAATCAAATGCAAGTACATTTGGTGACACAAAATCATCCCCAATCCAGACCCATGAAACACCATCCAATTCTGCTTTCAGCTTAACAAAGTCATTGGTGTTTATATATTCTTGCAACTTTGAATAAAGGAATGGTATTTCTTTTTGCAGCTGCACATCAAAATCAGGTTCCAGTAATGAATCAATCTTAAGCTGCCTATATGACTTAGATAGTTCAATTAATTGTCTTGACAAAACACCCACTTTTGGGGAATCCATCCACCCAAGTTTTGTTTCCAGATATGGCATGTGGCATTCACCATCTAATATATGCATAGAGGATGATACCATCCACATCTGTGATTTAGGCCTAACAATTGTGGGGGATGTCACTTTACTACCGGAATTTAACCATGGAAGTCCCAAAACAGGTGAATCAGAAATTATTGGACACCAAGATATTACCTTCATTTCAGACCAAAACTCTTCTTCCGAAATATCATCAATCAAGTTGCCTACAAATGAATCAATATCACTACCATCTGTTTGGAACATCTCATCTGTTTTGTGAAAGCTATCAAACACAACAGGACCATCCATCATGCCACTTTCTCTCAAAGCTATGTCACTTTGTGGATGGCCAAAATTATTTTCAGCTTTACTCGAAAGCTTCTGTGATACCGAATCTAAAAAACTAAAAAACTCTCTCCCATGCTGCAATGTCTCAGCATCCCCCAAATCATGCAATAGAGAGACTGATCTAGCACAATCAAGCAAACCAGTAAAGCCCAGAGTTCTCCTAAGTCCAAGGCTCACTAAAATATCCAGAACTGCAGGATCTGAGAATTTTTCAGAAGGAAAGAATGCATTTCCATGCAGCATCTTTTGTAGCAGTGGAACCCGAGGATCATAAAGCCTGACATGATAGTCTAGTTAGCAATAAGAGCAATACTTTTTTATAAACAAGTATGACATTTTTATCAATGTAAAAATTGTAAATAAGCATAACTCTGACGGGAGAGATTGTCGATAATACATGACACATTAGCAGGCACATTAGTAAGAAAACTCCATAGGGATATAAATAAAAGTTAGTCAAAAAATAAAACTGTAATAATAATAATAATAAGTACTGCTGATCTACTAAAAAATAATGGAGAGCAAACAAAATGTGTTACCAAAAGACTCAATGATGGACTGTAGAATTTCATACAAGACACAAAATTTTACAACCCAAAAAAATATTATACTATACCTGGATGGCTGCTGCCAAGATCCATTGGCTGCCAGAACAAATGATGAAGATGAAAGTACAGACTTCATCGAGATATCCTCATGAAGCAACTTCTGCACATCATGTAGAATGACTGATACAGCTTCTTCCTTCAAAATAAACTCTGACATGTGGTTGAAAACGTGATATTTGTAGAAATCCACCTTGGATGGTTCTTTTACCTCTAAAAATTTTCCCATAATGACTCTTTCCATTTCAGATTCTGTTCTTATGAAGCTATCATTCAAAAGATCTTCACGGACACCACTAGGGCCAAGCCATTTCGTAGGATTACTCAAATTTACTAGTTTTCTGCTTTTGTACGACTCAAATACAGGTAGTTGTTTGATGATTTCAATATGTGTGTCATCCATTTGCTCCTCTGAGAACCACTTAGACTGGAGAACAAAACTCCGAAGTTCGTGAAGCTCTCCTTCTGATGCATTTTCAAAGATCCACTCAATTTTCTGAGGCTCCCCAGCAATTGCCAAAAGCACATTTAGTACACCTCTTGCTGTTGGTGGCTGAACAAAGTATTCCAGCTGAGGGTGCTCTAATTGCAGGTCATGTCTCAAGAATAAGCACCCGGCCTTCAACAACAAAGAAGACATCTTCTCACTCCATCCATCATTTTTTATCACATTTAAGTTTGGAGTTAACTGCATCAGACAATTGTTTCCAACAGGTAATATAGGCCACTTACAAAACACAGAGAGGTCATCACAATAAGATTTCAGATAGTTCCACAGTAGTTGCAACCATTGTAAACTTGGGTGACCATGAATGCCAGGAGTCCAACTAACTTGTCTTGCATGTTGCCACTGTATGGGGAGTAATTTCACCAGAAGTTTCTCAAGTAATTGGCATGACAAAAAGGAAATATTTGTGCTGTCACTTTTGGCAATGTAACAAAGTTTTTTGTGAACTTCTTCAGGAATTCCAAAGTCTACGAGTTGATGGGGAACAAAATCCTTGAGAAGGCCATACTCGTCACCCCGTGCAATGTACACTCTTTCTCCAACCCCCTTCTTATCAATTGTTGTAAAGGAACCATCTGCAAGTGGTAGCAAAGGCAGACCAAAAAGAGTATCAAACTGCATAGACATTTGCAAATCAAGTAAGCAATATTCAAGAGTCAAGATCATTGCATTCTTGTCCTTGAATTCCCGTTTCCTTCTGATTAACAATGTCCTCAGGAACTTAGGTGACAGAAAATGCAATGATGGACATATTTCTGTAAACCCTTCCACAAGTGACTGTGGAACCGTGACAACAGGTAGACAAGCACCAGACAATGCTTTTATAAGCTCAACTGCCTCATGGAAGGTAAAATCAGGAAATATAGCATGCTTGGTTGAAATCCACTGACCTCCTCTGGCTTCTGTATATAATACTCGGCTGCCAGATTCTGCAATAAACTGGTAAAGTCTCCGTACTACTGATGCCCAAGGCTCTAATCCTACTATTTTAGGCCAAAATGAGAAGAACAAATCACATGGACCAATCTCCAATGCTACTTTCTCAAGCAATCGACCATATGCAGGAGCAACAACATTCTCAAGAAGGTAAATATTCCACTCTGAACGTTTTCTTCCACCCCCAGCCATATCCGAACCAAACCAGATGTCCCTGCGATTTGATGATAATTCAAAGTAGGCATTTACATGTACAGGAAGGCAAGTACTAATTGGTAAGGGTAGGAAGCAGAATGCATGTCCTTCGAAAACATCCCGTGCATGGGTAGGAGAACTGACAGCTTGAAAAAAATCAGGATATGCTGACTGATTATCCAGCATCTCCACAATGTGACTTGAATTTCCATCAAGCGTAACAGAATTTAAATATGCAGCAACACATGCCCATGGAATAAAATATTGCGATTTATTCTTGGAATCTGTGGATCTGCTTTTCTGACCATTCCCACCACCGACACATTCAGTGGTTATCCAACAGTGTAAATTACTCCTAGCTGTGCTTTTCTCCGCTATCAAAATCTTCTGGCACTTATAAGGCAAATCTTTGTCAATAGATTTGTTTAGTTTCTTCAGAAACTGATCTCTATTCAATCCAACTTGTTGATTTTTATTAAATAAGTTGAACATTTCTTGGGATGTAGTAGATCCAATATTAGGCTCACCGATACAAGTTCTGCGTACATGATGAAGAAGGTGCATTTCATGTCCTATTCCTTCTTTCACAAAAATAGAGATGCTTTTCACATTGTGCAAGAATAGGAGTGTTTCAGAAACAACCTGCGAAAAAGCATCAAAGAGAGATACAACATCTTCCGGTGCATATGCTTCTTTCTTGATTTGGCTCCGGGAGGCAACACTTGCAGTTCTGAGAGGGAACCGGAATAGTGTACCAGGAAAAGGGTGTTGCAAGTCACACCCAAAATGAAGTAATGAAGAGAATTGATCAGGGAATTGCTCCAAAATCTGTCTTCCCACAAACTTAATTCGCAAGCCAGGGTGAGAAGGAGATATCCCAGGCAAATTATTAGCATGAGGATCAAACATTACAACATTTTCTCCAGAAACAAACATGGGAACATCTGTAAAGTGATAGACACAATTAAATCCAAGCCCAAATCTTCCAATAGCAAAAGGTTTCTCAAGTTTACTTTCTTGGCCAATACGTGAAATTGCATAAAGATCTTGGGGACTGAAAACTGAGTCATTGAAACAGTATAATGCAGGACCTTGCCAATCAGCCATTTCAGGAGAAAGAACAGAGGAAGTCCCATATTGAGATTTATCCAATAGAAGTATTACCTCCGAAGCACCTGCATCTTCTGCATTTTGCACCAGTTCAAATAGAGTACCGGGTCCATCAGCATACATTTCAAGTATATGCTTCAGCCTTGTTGTCAGAGCCTCATGTTGTCCAAAAGCCTCCACGGCACCAGACAGACCTAAATTCACTGAATCTGCACTCTCAGCCAGCAAGGTCCTGCGAAGAGAACAAACACCAAGCCTTTCTGCTACATCGTTGGAAATGTTACCATGCACAAATTTTTGAACTGTTTTCTTAGCATTCCAAGCTGCAGTTGATGCATTACCAAATGAGCCATCAGGATCTTCAGGGCCAAGCAACCAAGGGGCGTCATTGTAAACCAAATCTCCAGCAAGAAATAGTCTGCCCGAGATATCTGGCAGATAGATCTGAACTTTTGGTTCATAGAGGCTAACTTCAGCCATATGATGCACTATTAGTGTGACAGCCCTAATTTCCCGTGCATCAAGAGCAGAGGAACCTTTCCGAGCTGCCATTCTACAAAGAATATCAGCATAATCAGAAGGTTTCAAGAATTCACGGATACCAAGTTCTAGAAACAGATCTTTGAAAACTGCCAAATCAACTGGAATGACACGAATATACGGAGCCAAATGAAGTGGACCATCAAGGACAACCTCATCAGAGGTTGCAAATCCATCCCCCACCCAAATCCACCGACAACCTTCAAGAACAGCTTTAACAATTTCAATCTCATCTGAACCAATCAAGCTGGTCAGTATTGAGTATATCCTTGGCATCACAAGCGCTAATTCCTGCCGAAGAACCTGATCAGTCACAATCTCATTATCTTTTCCAAGCTCAAGTAATTGAGCAGCAATCACACTCCCCCCAGGTGGAGACATCCAGCCCAGGCTATATGATAAAGCCGTGGAAGAGCATTCTCCATCCAAAATTCGCATGCTAGCTGAGACTAGCCATAAATCTGTTTTTGGTCTTACCAGCTTTGGAGGAGCAACTTTTGATGACACAGCTGGCCATGGTAATGACTGAAATGGAGCAGAAATTAAAACTGGGCACCAAGAAATCAGCCGAAGGTCATTCCAAAATTTTTCAAGGTCAGATTTTGTGTTGCGAGACCTAAATGCAGTTGCTGCTCGAGATAATATTCGGTTAACCGTTAGTTTATTATCAGCAATTTGATCAGGAAGCCACTTCAATGCATTAACTTCTAAGTAAGAAAGTAGCACTTTGCCTCTTGAATATGCCCTTTGTTGATCCTCATGCATTAGGTGCTCTATATGTCGGGCGCTTTCTATGACTGTCTCAGGATACACAGAAGTTCTGAGACCTAAACCTCGCAGAATTTCAAGAATCTCAGATTCTTGGAAAGGACCTGAAGGGAAACAATCTGAATTTTCCAATAATGCAAATAATTCTTCATTACTGGGATCATATAAAACTGAAGGGCATTTAAGAGCACCATTAAGGGTAGGAATAAATTCCAAATTTCTCAACAAGTCCCTAAAAGTTATGTCTTCAAGAGAAAAAAGTGGCAAATTTCGTAAAATAGATAACATGATGCTGTCACGAACCTCAGACTGCAACTCCCTAATTGTGTCAAAAATGTATACCTTGTAGAACTGTGCTTTCCCCATTCTCTCAATTCCATAATATCTTGACAGAATATCCTCTTCAATATTTGAGGATCTGACAATGAACTCCTTTCCAAAAATAAACTCGGGCACATCCAAAGGTGGCAGGTACTTTCGAGGATTTTCTAAGTCAGAGAATTGGGAACCTTGAGTAGACTCCCCGCCGTAGACTTGATATATAGGTAATTTCCTGCAATAACTTAAGGTAACTTCATCCATAGAGCCCCCAACATACCATTTAGGATCAAGAAGAAACTTGCAGAGCACATTTCGTTCCCCAGCTGTTAGATTGTCAAGAAAAGTTTGAAGAATGCCAGCACTGGAAAATGTACTAAAAATTGATTCCAAAACACCAGCTGCAGTACCATCATAGACATAATTACACAAATCTGGATGTTCAACCACATAGTGGGGGTTCAATATATTGCATCCAATTTTCACAAGAATATCCTTTAGTGAATTAGAGAAATTGTCTCCTTTGATCATTTTCAATTGTCTGGAAGGTCGTAATAAATCTCCAGATGTAGAAGGCAAAATGGGCCAGTCACTAAATAGTGATAGAGTTCCACTCTGGTTTCTTAGATACTGCCAGAATAGCACAAACCATGATGACGTTGGCTTTTGAGTGGATTCTGGGTCCCAGTGCACTTTATTTTTAAATTTCCAGTCAGATGGCATAAATGCAGGAAACAATTCAATAAAATGGTGAATATTGAAAACTGTAAGGTTGGTCTTAGAAGACTTGGCAATAGCAGAAAGTCTGCTCAATATGTTGGAGGGAATGCTTTGATCAATTACTCGACCAGAAACTGGCTGCAGCAGCGTGTATTCTAGTTCATCACAAATGAAATAAGAAATTCCTTTTGAAGCTTTCAAAAATAAGCCAAATTCACCATTGGCCAAGGGAAGCAAAGGCAAATCATATGCCTCCATGCCAACATCATCATCAACCAAATCCTCCAAGCAATATTCCAACAATAGGAGCTTCAATGGTCTGCTCAAATTTACACAAGTTTTGCATTCTCTAATAAACTGGCGTACTGTACCTGGAGTAACCACCTTGGTGGAATCATATTTTAAAAGCATTTCAAACAAAGGATTAGGCAAATGAACAACTGGCATTCTCAGTTGGATCAAAGCCAAACCAAGGTCCTTGGTTTTGGCGAATTCCTGATCATGTAGAAAGGCTTCAATTGGTGATACCCATTTTCCTCCTTCAACATTAGAAAATAGAACTGGAGTATTACTTATATTTCTGTATATTTGTTGAACCAAAATGTTCCATGGCTCTTCAAAAGATCCAATGGGCCACAACGAATAGTAGGAGTCTGTTGGCCCAAGCAGGTCCTTCACACCAAGAAGCATATGCATAAAAGAAGGAGCAACAACATCTTCCAAAAGAAGCCTATTCCAGATGGAACGAACTTTCCCGCTTCTGTCCATGTCAGCCCCATACCAGATTCCACGACGATTTGACGAGACCTCAAAGAATCCATTGACTTGTACATTTAGTCCAGTTCGAACAGGCAATGGAAGAAAACAAAATGCCCGACCATTCCTAAGAGCATCACTCTGAAAAATTATATATGCCAACATGAGCTGATGAAACACAGTGTAAAAGAACATGTAAAATAGTAAGTGAAAAATCACCATTTACGCTAAAATTTATCCTTTAATATAAAGTAACCAACAGTAGTTTTACTTCTTTTTTTTATTTGTTAAGTCGGATGCAAGGTAAAGAGCAGCGACCTGGAGAGGACCCCAGGCTCCACCTTGAAGATGTGAACAAATATTCCTCAAATTTTGGTTCTTGATGCAACTTACAAAAATCATTATAATACTATTCACACTACAGAGGCTTAATCTCTGTACCAAATTTATTTTACTTCTATTTAAGGCCTTTACTTGTAATCTATTAGTTTATTGAGGAAGTTCAACATTAGAATTACTCTGAGGATCTGTATTTGTTCTATTATAAAGACCAGCCTGGAAAGCTTCAAGATCTAAACAGTAAACATGCCAAGGCATTATTAAGGACAACTTCAACCAAAATACTTGATTTTTTAAGTGAAGGACTATGGACATTTTTATTATAAGTATAGATTTAGAATCTTTTACATAACCTCTCACATGAAAGCCCTTTAGGCTTGAAGCATGAAGAAAGTGTACGCCCATCATACCTTAAGTTTAAACTCAATTTTAGTCAGAAGAATGCATGTAGCCAGGATCAAACACTTGGTCTTTGAGCCTTACATAATATGTCAAGGACCAATTAAACCCAAGAGCTTAAGTTGTTAAGTGAAGACTCATAAATATTTTAATAATAATCTCAAAAGGGCATCAGATAAAAAGTTGTGATTGCTTTGACTACCCTGCTGGATGAACAGACAATGAAAGAAAATGGGACATAAATTTAAGATGGTCTTCAAACATAAGTATGCTTAATCTAAAGGAAGCAAACAAGAAGCAAAATACAGAAATAAAGAAACGACTTATATCTTTTTGAATTGGTGGCTTTGAATGAAAGGAACATAGTAGAAGATATTGAGAATTACGTTCAGAGAAACTGAATTATCAGATATGCATGCCGCAACTGATGCCCATGGCAGCAAGTCAATGTCATATTCTTTAGATGCAGTAGCAGCAAAAGACCTAATCCTGCTAGAAGCTGAGGCCATAGATTGCACCACATAAAATTTCTCTGTTCTCCTCTCAGTTTTGATTCCACGTACTGCCTCACTTAAGAAATCCAATGAGAACGCATCCACTTCACATTTAGTGTTTATACACTTTGACAACCTAAGTAGTGCCTGCCGGTGACAAACTGTATCATCCGTTGCTGGACAAACAGAGCACGAATAAAGTCTCTTTGGCTCAGTTTCTCCAGAATCCCACACATACATTTCAATGCCCAGTACACACTTGAGAAAGAGTAGAGTCAAAACTCCTTCTTCAAACAGTTGATGAAACATGGAGGAAATGTCATCTGGTGAATATGCTTGCCTTGAGAGCTTACTTCCAGCAGCCTGATCCACATTCCTCAAAGGGAATCGGAATAAAGTTCCAGCAAAAGGACTTTCCATGTCACAACCAAAAGCACAATATGGAAAAAACTGGTCCTTGTAGAAAGAGAGAGCAGATGAACTGGTGAAGTCAATCCGCTTCCCAGGATTAGCTGCAGAAACTCTTGGAAGATATACACCCTGAGGATCAAATAATACAACATACTTGCCACTTACAAAGGAGGGAAGATCTGTCAAATGGTAGACTGAGTTGAAGCCTACACTAAAAACACAGAGAGAAGAAAAATAACGCAAAAAGTTAGAGAAATGCTAAAACCCAAGCTATGTTAAAGGTGAAAGAACTGAAAAAGAAACTAACCGTCAGCAATACCAGCATTAACACTATCATAAACTAAGTTTCAAAAAAAAAATTAAGGCGACGTATAATAATGAGTATAAAACCACTAAAGAATTCCCAAATGGGACTACCACATTATAAGAACTTTGGCATCGTAGTGTTGGGCAGTCCAGCCGCAGCCTACCCCAGTAAGTTCTAGATGACTAGCAAATGTTGTAGCGGACATAGTCACGATAATACAAAAAATGAGAACATGCAAACTTCGATATTACCCCACTATCCTGGGAAAACAAATAACCGTAATATTAATACCTATCATCTGCGTTTTACCTGAACGAGTAGTGCTGCACAACTCAAAAGCTTGTCAAAATAAAATTCGACATCTGTCAGAGATTGCATTCTCTAGCAGTGAAGCCGTTGTCATTACAACACAAATTGTTTAAAGCTACAGTCACAGGCAACTACTTATCTACTTTTCCTATGAACTCGGGAGCAGAGAAGGAAATTACCCAAACCGGCCGGTCTTCCACGCATGTCCATGCTTACTACTCCCTCCAATCCTGGAGATACTAATAAAATCCTCCTCCGTGAAAACTGAATTGTTATAGGCCAAAAGTGCGGGGCCTTGCCACTGTGACAATGAATCCGACAATAGTGACTGGCAGCCATGGGACCTGCGGTCCAGACACAAGCTCACCCTGGTGGCACCAGCGTCATCTGCGTTCTGTATAAGCTCCTTCAACACTGTGGTTCCCTCCGGATAATTGAGGAGAACCTCTCGGATACGACGGGTCAGGTCAACCGTCTGGCCAAAGTCTTCCAGAAAGATTGACTCCGGCGCCGGAGACTCCATACGATCCGGCAAATTTATGAACCCTTCCCCTGCAACAGTGGAGATTGGGAGTTCCGGTGGTCTAGATCATGAGAAATTGGGTTCTAATTCTTGTCCAAGGTTACATGTTGTTCTGTTCCTTTCCGCCTTTCCCCGTCATCACCTTTTCTACACAGTAACGCCGACGTAGCCAAAGTTTTTTTTTTTTTTTTTTTGGGGGGGGGCATGGCGACTTAGCCAAACTTTTCCTAAAAATCTCGAAATTTAAAATGTCAATAATTCAGGGGTTGGTGTTGACAGAGTCCTGGGCTGGTTGTAGGGGGTTGGGGTCCACGTCGGGTTGTAGTACTGGTCACAGGGCTTGGCGCGCGCGCGAGTCACTGGGCCTGGCGCGCGCGCGAGTGAAAACAGGAGAAGTCGGTAAAAATTCAACCAAAATAAAGGTGGTAAATTGCACCCAAAAAAATAAAAGATTATGCTGATCTTTGCAACATTATGAGATATTTACAGCACGATTGGAGTTGGAATATCGGATAGTCCATAACAGTTAGAAATAAAATAACCTTTTGTATTATTTGTGAATATTGTATTCTAGAATAGCCATTAGGGACACATGTCATTGTATTATTGGTTCTCTATTCTATAAATAGTAACATACAGGTCCAAGGCAATTAAGGAGCCTGACCTATTTTTCACAAAACTTGTCTTGGTATCAAAGCGAAATCCATTCAAAAAGGCATTATTAATATCAAGCTGCCTAATTTCCCAGTTTAGAGCAATAGCAATGGTCAATATAATGCAAACAGTGGAAGCTTTAATCACAGGGCTGAAAGTTTCAGAAAAATCAATACCTTCGGTTTGCTGAAAGCCCTTGGCAACAAGACGTGCTTTCCTCTTAGCCAAGGTGCCATCTGAATGGTATTTGGGCTTAAAAACCCATTTATTATCGACCACATTTTGTGTGGGAAGACGCGGTACAAGAGTCCAAGTGGAGTTTCGTTGAAGAGCAGCAAACTCCTCAACCATGGCTTGTCTCCAAGAGGGTAGACGAAGAGCTTCCTTGGTTGTCCGAGGAACACAGTCATGAACACATGTAAGGCCAACAAAAGGAGTCTTAGGCTTTGTAATGCCATGCTTGCTTCTAGTTTGCAGGGGATGAATGTTGATAGCAGCTAATTGTTGATCAATGACAGAGGTAGCTGAGATAACTTCACGGTTTGAACCAGAAAATGGAATTAATTCTGAACCAGGAGATGACGTTGAACTAGCCTTGGATGGAGAGGATATATGAGGGAGTATATTGCCAACAATAGGTGAACTAGCAACTGCAGAGGGAGCGTGAGAGACTGCATATGGTGCTGATTGAACAGAATTAATTGGTCCAGAGGTGATGCTCCCAATGGCCAAACCGTGGGCCTGATCTGTTTCAGGGACCTTATCTGGACTATTTGTTCCAGAATTAATTTCAGGGCTAATATTTCCACAAGTAAGTGGTGCAGATTTGAGTCTCCCAGAAGCCAAACCGTAGGCTTGATCTGTGTCAGTTGGAGTAATACTTCCAAGTCACAAACCAGAAATTTGATCTTCACAAAAAACAGGAGAAATATTGGCAAAGTGGACAATCTCTTGCTGTGGAGGCTTCTGAAAAACAAGAAAACCATTAGTAAAGGGGTAATCATGTTCATTAAATATAACATGCCTGGAAATGTAGATTCGGCCTGTGGAACTTAAGCATTTGAATCCTTTGTGAGGCCCACTATACCCCAGAAAAACGTATTTAGTGCTATGGTATTACAACTTGTGTTTGTTATAGGGCCGAAGACAAGGGAAACAAGCACAACCAAAAGCTTTGAAGCTCCCATAGCCAGGTTTCTTGTGATATAAGAGCTCAAAAGGTGATACATTATTCAAAACAGTAGTTGGCAATCGGTTGATCAGATAGGTTGCAGTGGAAAAAGCTTCCCACCAATAGAAAGTGGGCATGGCTGCATGAGCTAATAATGTGAGACCAGTTTCAACCAGATGACGATGCTTACGTTCAACTCTTCCATTTTGAGCTGAAGTGTGTGGACATGAGTGTCTAAAGATGATACCATGTGTATCAAGAAAATCCTGAAAGCTTCGAAACTCACCACCCCAATCACTGTGAAGAACTTTGATTTTCCTTTCAAAAAGATTTTCTATCATACTCTTAAAAAGTTTTGAAGGCAGACAATGCTTCCCCTTTGGTTTTTAAAGGATAGATCCAAGTGTGACGACTAAAATCATCAAGAAAGCTAATGTAGTAGCGATATCCTCCCACTGATTTAGTTGGAGAAGGCCCCCATAAGTCCGTATGTATTAAATCCAATACATGTAGTACAAGAGATTGTGAAGTGGGAAATGGTAGTCGATGAGACTTTCTAAGTTGACATGAGTCACAAAAAGTAAATTCTTCATTAAAAACAGCAGAAGCATTACAATCAGCTAGAATCTTTTTCAAAACTTCTTTGCTTGGATGACCAAGTCGTCTATGCCAAGACTCAAAAGAGGAAAGATTAACACTATTCCTATGACTATTATGTTTAACAGAAATAAAACTAGCAGCTGCAGAATTCTTCACAGGAACAACTTGATTGTCAATGCGGTATAACCCTGGAGTAGACCCTTTTTTTGTCTTCCCTTTCAGCAAGACATTATGCTGGTTCTTGTCCTTCACAAAACATCCATGTGAGTGTATTTCAACAAAGACATCAGCATTATCACTAGTGAGCTTAAAACCACTGATCAGATTCTTAGCTATATTAGGTGCTACAAGAACATCATTCAGATTCAGAGTTTTCAATCCAGAAGAATTATCACACAACAGTTTAGCATTGCCAGTACGAGCGACATCCACAGACTCTCCATTACCAACTGAAATAGAATTTATACCTGAATTGGAACCAGTGCCAACGGTCTCATCTGAACTGGTGATATGATGCATTGATCCAGTGTCTAAATACCAAGCCGGATCAATTGTGGTCTCTGGAGTAGCAAGATAGGCAGATGCACTATTATCTGGTTTGCGTGGAGGTTTGAAGGAACGACCGAAACGCTTGAAGCAATTTGCAACCTCATGACCAGGTTTGTCACAAAGATAGCACTAGGGCCTGTCACCCCTGGATTGAGTTCCACGACCACCAGAATTTCCTCTATTTGAGCGTCCTCTGCCCCTTCGACCACCACCACCACGTGACTGCCAGATATCAGTATTTGTGTTGGCAAACTAAGTCAATTCCTATCTCAACCAACCACCGAGCATTGGAAGGTAGTAAAGAGGGTGATGAGATATCTAAGAGGAACAACTCACTATGGCATTCACATTAAACCTGATCGGTCCCTTAATATTTCTGCATATTCTGATGCTGATTGGGCTTCTTGCCTAGATGATAGACGATCAGTAGGTGGTTACTGTGTTTTTCTTGGAGATTCTTTAATCACTTGGTCCTCCAAGAAGCAACCAGTCATTTCTCGATCTAGTTGTGAATCAGAGTATCGCTCTTTGGCCAACACAGACTCGGAGCTCAACTGGATAAAATCTCTGTTGACTGAATTAAGTCTGAATCAGCAAAGAACACCAATAATATGGTGTGATAATACAAGTGCAGCAGCTCTAGCCTCGAACCCAGTCCACCATGCAAGAACTAAACATATAGAGATTGACATTCACTTTGTAAGAGACAAAGTCCTTGCTAAAGCCCTCCAAGTTCAGTATGTTCCTACTGACTCACAAGTAGCTGATTGCCTAACCAAGCCATTACATCAAGCAATATTCTGTTTGCTCCGTGATAAGTTGGGGGTAACTGTTTCTCCAGCAAAAAGACTTCAACAAAGTCAAATTCCCTCAACAATCAGCTCATCAGGGAAGAAGAAGAAGAGGGTCCTAATTGAATGAGGGAGTTAGAAATAAAATAACCTTTTGTATTATTTGTGAATATTGTATTCTAGAATAGTCCTTAGGGACACATGTCATTGTACTATCGGTTCTCTATTCTATAAATAGTAACATACAAGTTCAAGGCAATTAAGGAGCCTGACCTATTTTTCACAAAACTTGTCTGTAACAATAGTCTTACCGTGTAACTAATCCTCCGAGCAAGGGTTCAGCTTCTTGTGTAGATTATTTCTAAGTCGTTGTCCAGATTTTCTGTTTGTTCTCTTTTGGTTGATATATATTAAAGTCTAGAGTGGTCTTATCTTTTTTCTTTCTTTTTTTCCAGTGGCATGTATCATGCTTTATTACAAAAATAAAATAAAATCCACGTCTAAGATATCATCACTATTTATTTAAAATAATTAATTTTTTTGAAAACATTTTAAAATTTGAAGGAAAAAAATCCCAACACAGGATAGCTGATTCCCAGAAATTAATGTTGCTCTTCTATATATGGAGGGCCTGGAGATCTGAAAATCAAATTATGCATATCATGTCCCGAACCTCAATTTTCATGTAGGCATTAATTAATTACTCCCAGCAATTTTTGGAATGTTATTAAATTATCTAAGCAAGAAAAGCAAAAACTCCGATCATAGGAGCATTAGTAACAGTGGTGGGCTCAGCGAGTTGGTAGTCGGACCTAGAATCATCGTAGTGATCATCGGAGTCAGGGCTGACAATTGCTCCCTCCAGCACATTAGGGTTCGCGGCATTTCTGTTAAACCACAGTTCATAGCCGCCTTTGCACGTCACCGGGGACGGATCCTTCTTCACCGACACAATGGAGGCTCCCCTGTGATGGATCTTCTGCGGATAATTAGACCCGTATCCCACCATGTAACTCATTCCCCTAGGGTTTGAGCCCAACACGTAGTCGGCCTGCGACTTGACAAGTGAAGTGAGATCGGAAGGGGAGAGGGTGCCGGCGTCGCACTGGACGGAGGAGTGATGAGCGGAGAGATATTGAGAGTAGACGGAGAGTGAGAAGGTGGCGGAGGCGACATATTGAAGGTTAGCCCAAGGCAGAAACCAGAGGAGACCGCCGGGGGTTTTCTTGAAGTTGCTGCCTCCGGTCTTCTGAGCACAGGAGCATATGAATTTGTCGGCCTGGGTTTTGTAATCTGCCCACGTCCCTTTGCCATCCACCTTGCCCTCCAGCACCAGCTTGGCAACAAGGATCTGAGCGCCCACGTACTTGTCATCCCAGGAGAAGGAAGATCTTTGGCCTCCGGCACTATTTTGTGCCACGTATTCCAAATACGTCTTTGATCCACTGGCCCGATGAAGCCATGCAGCCGCCCACACCATTTCATCCTGATGCATGCAATTTGCCAAACCAATTAACTCGATCGGGTTTTATCTCTTACGTACGTAAACTTCTTTCGTGCATGAACATTAATTACCTGATATCCGCTGCTGGCATATATTTTCTTTGCTACTTGGATGCTATCTTGATAAAGGCCTGGCTTGTTTCGTGCAAACTCAAACAGCTGCGACATTATCAGAAAGCAATTAGATTACTCTGAATCATTAATTTAAAAACAAAAAATAAAGTTTACACTTATTATGTACACAATTAATGCTGTTTTGGCTATATATATATATATATATGTACGTACATGGGTTGCATGAGTGAGCAGTCGGGATGCGTATGCGGCGTTGACTGGTCGGAAAGCAATGGAGGCTGCAGCCAAGGCGGCGGCGGTCTCGGCGGCAAGATCGGAGCCAGGATGGTCGGCATCGATTCGGAAAGCATGGCGAGGGGTGGTCATGTCCTCAGGCCTCTGCCAACAATCATGGTCGGAATCAGCATCACCAACCTCTCCGTACAGTACGTCTGGTTGGGGGTGTGCCTTCATGAAGTAGTCTGTGCCCCACTTGATGGCAGCCAACGCATTCGAGAGCTCCTTTTTAGCCGCCAGTTTGTCTCTGAACTCTATCGTGCTCCATGACAGCATCGTTATTGTAAATGCCATTGGAAACCCCAGTTTCAGATTGTCTCCGGCATCGTAGTATCCTCCCACAAGGTCAATCTATTTATGTATTAATTACATAATTTGTGGTCAAGGTCAAACCATTCAAATCCAGAGTCATTGATGATTAGGTCAATATCTATACATGTGCGAACAAAAATAGTGGTATAACAAAAAAGAGGAATTGTACGTTTACTGAGCGTTACAATTACTTTCAAATCCAAGAAACAATGGATTAACTGCTTGCGATACTGATAATAAACGCCCATACTTCTCTCTCTCTATATTTTTAAAATCTTGTTTAATATATTGCAAAAAGATTAACATGTTTAATACTAATCACTTAGAAAGAAAGAAACAAACATAGTTACGTTGGGAGGAGATGAAACAAGTTAAGAAATGTAGAGAACGTGTAGTGCTAGCTAATTAAAAGGAGGAAGAGTGAGAGAGGGAGAAAAAGAGATTAGAAGAAGAAGGAGAAGAGGGTAATTAATTACGTACATTGGCATCATCATGACCGTCCTTAAGGCCGGAATCTGCTCGCCATTGCACTCTCTGATTGGGAGGCAACTTTCCTGAGCGTTGACCCTCGTAAAACAACAATGATTTTGTTAATGCTGTTCCATAATCTGCACTAACAACATCATGAAACATCAGAACCACACACAGCCCAACCAATACTGCTACGACCTTCCCTCTGCTTAATGCCATGTTTTCTATCACAAGAACAGCTTTGATATTATATCTGGTCCACTTTCTCACATCTATCACACATATATATAAGCCTGTTTATAATAAGATGCATTTTTTTTCATTCGATCATCTTTAAAATACTTCAAGAATCAACTGCGTTCATTTTTCTCTGGAGTCATCATGAGCATTAATATTGAAATTTCAATTACTGATTGTCTGTATCAATTTATAATTATCCTGCACTCAATGAATGTGATTTTGTTTCATCGACTTTCTTTCAAATAATATCCTTGTATCCTTAATTAATTACAATAAATGTCTTGCCAATTTGAGATGCTTTATATTCTTTCAATATTGCGTAACACGCCCGCTTGTATCCTTAAATAATTTTATGTACATGTACGTTGTTCCTTTTGTATACAAGTCTGTTAATAATTTTACGTAAATTAAGAAAATTAGTTAATACTTTTTATAAAATTTTAAATTATTCTTTATAAAAAAGTCTTTAACTAGTTTTTAATAGTTACATATTATATGAAAAAAAAAATACTTTACATTAAGATGTTATATTAAGAAACATGTAGAATCAAGAAAAACAGTAGTAATACACACACACACACACACACTTACCGTACATGGATTTATTTATGCGGAGTTTCGGAGGCATTAATTCCTTTAATTTGACCTTGCAATTTTCTTAGGTCAGAACCCTTTCAATTAAAATTTAAAATCGTTAATTAATTTTATATACATTCAGGAGAAATTTATTTGAAAAATCCACACTTTGAATTAATGTCCTGGCACTAAATGTGGCTTACTTTGGAAACTTATTTATTGTTGAGGATAATCGTTTATTGCGGGAAATGTCAACTTTCCAATACAAGGTCGATTCCTTTGTGTGAAGAATCGTTGTTGGAGAGAAAGATTGAAGTTTTTTTTTTTTTTTTTTTTTTTTAAAGTTCTATTTATATATAAGACATCTTATTAAAATGGTGAGGTGAATGTACAATTTAACTCTTTACTTATTACTCCTTCTAGTCCTAATTATAGAAACATTTTTATAGTGTAAATTACACTACAAAAGTGTTTCTATAATTAGGATCGGAAGTAGTATTATATTAACTATATTTTCTTATATATAAAAAAAACTATATTTTCACTTGGTATTATATATATTAAGTAGTGATAGAGTTGAAAAGTTATTAAATTTTACGATAGAGTTAACGTGATTTAAAGTTTTCTTTAGTATACTTGTGTAAAAATGTTAAAAGCACCATATAAATATAAATATGACCAAATGAATAAATTCATTGCTTATGCGTTGGAAATAACACCATTCTTATCTTTATTTCCTGGGGCCACAATAATATAAATCAGTAAAACACTTTTTTATAAGAATGCATTAATCAGTCCATCATAGTAAAAAAATGCATTAGTCCACAAATACTCGGGTGAGCATGGTGATCAGATGCCCAGTACGCTCGCCCAAACCCAGTAAAAAATTGCCCAGCCCTGTCCTAAAAAAGTGGCCTAGAAAAAATTTGGACAGTTTTGAGTTGGGCCAGTAACTGGGCTGGGCATCGGGCAGGGGGTCCTGCCCTGCCCATTTGGCCCTTCCCGGAAACTTAAATATATTTAAATAAATATTGTTCTACATATATTATTTTATTTAAAATATATTATATTATTATGTCTAAATATATTATATTATACTTCAGCTATCTCAAAAACTTTGAAATTCTATAAATTGTGAACTAAAATCTTCAAGGAGCAGGGTAAAGCGTTACTACTTGGGCAAAGGAAACCCGTCCTGTCCAGCTCGCCCTTGCTCAGCCCGAAAATTGTTAGGACTTTTATCAGACAGGGCTGGACATCGGGCAAAGGTCTCGCCCTGCCCATCCCCTGCCCATGCCCACCCCAAGTCAAATACACACTTAAAGAATAATTAATATATACTTTAGTTCGTGATCTTATAAAGAACATTCTCTCTATTATCTCTAATAAAGGTAGTATTTATTAGTGTAAGGAATAAATCCCTAATGTCTGAATTTTTAAATTGTTCTTTTCTTTTTTACCCCATCAAATACAAGTTATTTATTATGTCTAATACACCCTCTTTACAAATAGGAGTATAATTGGTAAGAAAAGTATAAATTTTACATATTTATTACTTTTAACTACCAATCTAATCCTATTTATAAGTTTAAATTATTTAATCATCACATATCAAGAAAAATTAGTTAACTCAATAAATATAAACTAAATCAATAATTTTTTTTCCGTTTTGGCCTCATTTATTAATAGGGCCTAGTTGTAACATTCTAATTTATTACTCTGAAAGTGAACTGATAATAAGAACTAAATTTTTTTGCCATACTAAACTTATAAATAAGACCAAAGTGATAATATTTTGAACCCCATGTTTTTTTTTTTTAGTTTTTCCTTATAAAAAGAATCAGGGAATACTTATTTATTGTTTTTGCTCATGTAATTAATGCTTAATTGTGATTTTTGTATTTTACTCTCTCTTTCAAAACCTAATTTAGTAGGGGGTTATAAAAATTTGCAATTTAAAACATATTTAATGAATTAAATACCATTTATGAATTGTTAAAATGACTTATATTATGAACAAAAGGAGTATTATGAATCAATTTTAACTAATTCTCACGTACAAATAAATGTTTGTTAAGTTATTTAATATCATTAAATTAATAAATTTTTTCTAGTTTACCCTTATTCCTTTTCCTCCTTTACAAATCATTCTCACATCTTTCATTTCTCTCTCTTTATGTAACACCCCCAAATTTCTAACAATTATAATAACTTAAACTACGATAATTTTTAAGATTAATTACTGAAAGTCAAAATAAACTACTTTGGAAAGTGTTACTGCCGCACTTGTACTGGGACAAGTGTAAGGCTAACCTATTACATTAACATAAATCTGAAATTAAATAAATGTGTTTTATTCAGAAGAAAGAAACTAAAAATAAAATAAAATAAAAACTAGTTAGAATCATTGAACGTTCTTCTTCACTTCTCACTGCTAGCCCAACTCTTAAGACTGTTTCATCAAATTACGCTCCCCCGAAGAATCATCGCAGCCCATGAACACAACAAAAATCAGCAAAGCTAGTAATCTTAATAAAACAAGGTAATATAGAGAAAAATAAAACATTTACATTATAATAATAATATCACACACACACACATATATATATATATATATAATTAAATAAAAGAAGAAGTCAGTTTTGTTATTCTTTATGAAGTTTACTTAGTGGGAAGAGAACTATGGTAAACCCGGAAACCTGCCAGTCACAAATCATTAATTTGGCCATAAAACATTTCTTCCTAGTGTGCACATCTCTTCCCAAAGTTGCTACTAGTGTCCCAGAAATCTGCCAGACACCACTTTGGAAAGAACGGATACTATCTTTTCACATCATATAAATATCGGAGGCATAAAGCCTAAAGGTTGTGTTCATCACTTTAGGAGGTACCATCTCAAAGCTATCCTCCCACTGTTAAATTATTTTTAATACACATATAATAAATTCTTATGAGTTCCTATAAGGTTGTCATAAGAAATTCTTATGACCATCATTTAAATCTCTGGCTCTACTCATTATCTATTTTACTTATGGGTTCCTATGAGGTTGTCATGAGAAGCTCTCATGACCATCATTTAACTCCCTGGCTCTACTCATTATCCATCTTACTCATACGTTCCTATAAGGTTGTCATGAGAAATTCTCATGACCATCATTTAAACTTCTGGTTCTACTCATTATCCATTTTACTCATGAGTTCCTATAAGGTTGTCATGAGAAATTCTCATGACCATCATTTAAATCTCTGGTTCTACTCATTATCCCTTTTACTTATGGGTTCCTAAAAGGTTGTCATGAGAAATTCTCATGACCATCATTTAAATCCCTGGCTCTACTCATTATCCATTTTACTCATGGGTTTACTAGGCTTGACAAAAAAATAGAACAATAAGTTTGACATCGCGTATCATCATAATATATTATAATTGGTAATATCCAGAAAACCCAAAGCAACAGCAACATACAAACATATCTTACATTTGATGTTAAATGACTTGCAAAAAAAAACAAATACGCAAAACGAGAAGAAAAATTATATATACATATATATTCAATATATACCTAAAATCAAAACCAGGGAAACACATACGCAGGCATCATATATATTCAATTGCACAAGATTTTCAAAAAGCACATCATGCAAAATTCGAGAAGGGGATATGGAATTATGCAAGTGTGAATTGGTCAACATGTCCAACAAAAGAAAGTAAAAGGGTGTGGGACCCGCAGCAATATGCAAAGAAAGAAAACCCTAAGCTATATCTATCGGAAGCCGTACGATACACAGACGTGCATATTCTCGTACCACGGATGGCAAAGCAGGATGCAAAGAAAAAGAATCAGCACGAGACGCAAGGTTGTTTTAGGGATTATGATTACCTGATCTCTATTTTGCTAACCTCCTAGAAGAATAATTGATGTAGAGTAAGAAAAGAGAAAGTAGTAGAGGAAAAGAGACGTATTAAGCGTTCGTTAGGTTTAGGCGGCTAAACCTCAATTTATAATTAAAATTTAGGGTTTTAGCTATGGGTTGACTCTTTAACTATTGCAATTAATAAATTATAAAACAATACAAACATTATTAAATTCTAGATTTTTATTATTACTATATCATTATTATTATTATTTAAATCTATTACTATTATTATTATTATTATTTAAATATATTATTATTAATAATAATCTGGGGTATTACACTTTCTAACAAAAAATATAAAATTATAAAGCAATCACTTATAACCATGGTTATCAAACTTGGACCGAACCGGCCGGTTCGGATCAGAAACTAGCGAATCGGCCGTGAAGCTGGTCTGAAAAAGCATAGAAACCGGGGTCAAAGGGCTTTTTTTTAATAAAAAAAACGTCAAGTGAAGCATTTACAGATAAAGAAAGAGAGAGAAATGGGAAGATGAGGTTGAAGACTCCAAGCGTCGTCGACTCCTGCTTTGAAGACTTCGAGCGTCGTCGGGCTCTAGCGTCGAAGAGGACTTGCAGAGACATGGAGAGAACGAAGGAAGAGGCCAGTTATTGCATGGCGGAGATCTTTCTTAGTCCTCTTGCACTTGACCGGCATGTTGTTGCAGAGACATGGAGAGAACGAAGGAGCCATGGCTGAACGGCTGAAACGCTAGAGAGAGACGGGAGAGAAAACACTCAACTCAAACAGAAAAAGAGAACCCTGAAATGAACCGAAGAAGGAAACAGATCATTCAATGGAAAATTTTTATTCAATGGACATTAGAGTGGTAGAGTGGTCAGACTATTTCATTCCCCAAGAACATTAATAATCACTTGAAGAAGTGAAAAGACATGAGTATTTGTTTTATCCAATGGACATAGAGTAGTTGCAAATCTTTTTAACCGGAGGATAGTAGATATTAAAGGATTTTTTTTTTTAATTTCATATTAATAAAACAAACATGAAATTCTCACTTTCTCACTTGTTTGGCTCTGGCCTGACCCACTAACCCTTAACCCAGTATCCCGACCGGTTCCATCACTGGTCCGATTTTAATAACCTTACTTATAACATCCGAGTAGATTGATACATGTGACTTTTTTTTTTCCCTACAATTGGACTTATAACAATGACTAGAGAATTAGCACTTGCGAAAATAAAGACTACTCCCCATGTGGTTTATAAATACTCCTTTGGTCCCCCCCCCCTTTTGGTATAACTACTTTAGTCTTATTCATAAGAAATACATAAAATGTTTATTTTGATAATATTTATAAGTTACATCATTTTTGAGTGTGTGTGAATTTAAAATTTCAATTTCATTTATTATTATGCTTATCTTATTTTCAAGTGGTGTATTACATTAAATTGGGGTGAAATTAGAAAGTTGTTAAATTTTGAAGGGAGAGTTAATGAGGTTTAAAGTTTTTCTTAGTCTATATAAAATATGTTAGAAATGACTTAGAAATAAAACTTAAACTGTAACAATTATCTAAATCACACATATCAAAATGTTCATATAATTAGTGTCACAACAGAACGACCAGTAACTCTAGCTAAGACCAAACTGAACGACCAGTAACTCTAGCTAAGAGCAAAGATAAAGAAGTCAAGGGTTTATTAGGCGAGTCAAAGAACAACCATGTGTGTGGCTTGGTCAAGGATGGGTTCAAAGTCAATGTAGGGGTAGTAGCACAACAACAGTTTGGATTCAACCATATATTACTCTAGTCCTATTTATAACTATTTTAACAAAAAAAAAAATAGTTCTTATTATAAGCTCAGTTTCATAATAATAATGCCTTTGTTAGATTTTTGCCCCTACTAATTGCAATAAATAAAAAGAATTTATTCATGTTGACTTTTTGAATCAATTATAGGGTTAAGGTGCGATTTGACCAATAAACTATTGGCTCAGGAGCGTCCAACACAATTAACTATTAAGTGGACCAAAAATACCAACAAACTTTTCAAAAGGTACGTCAAGACAACGCCGCTAGTTAGAAAAAGTTAACGTCCAGATTATCTAAAGTGCAAATTAGGCCAAATGACTTTTACTGCAGGAGCGCCAAAGAAAAAAGTTTTACTCGGAGCGCCCGTGACAAAATTCTAAATTTTACTAAATTAAATAATTTTTTTCTCAATTGTCATTATTCAAAACTACTTGTATAGATATCTATGGACAAAAATTACTCATTCTTCAATTTTGTCAAAATTTTAATTTGCTAAAATAAACAAAAGTTTTAATTAAAAATATGATTATATGATTTAAATAAAACTCAAGGTATTTTATAGTTTATTATATATGTTAAACAAAAAAAAATATGATTTATTTTTATTTTAGAAGAAATTTATGTGAGTTAAAAAATTAATTTAATGTTAATAAAATTTAAAAAATCTAAAAAAATCTATTATATCCTGAAATAAATTAAATGAGTTTAATTTTTATTTTTATAAAAAAAAAAGCTTAATGGATATCAACATTGATACTTAATAATATAAATTCGGCAACTTGATGATATATTTGTTAATTAAATGATCTATTGATTATATGAATATGAGACTTGTTGGGAAAAAAAAAAGATAACTTAAGAGACTTGATGAAGGACAATTTAATAATAGGTTAAGGAGCAATTTGGCCTACGAAAATTTTATTAACATTAAATGAATTTTTTTAACTCACATAAATTTCTTCTAAAATAAAAATAAATCATATAATTTTTTTGTTTAACATATATAATAAACTATAAAACACCTTGAGTTTTATTTAAATCATATAATTATATTTTTAATTAAAATTTTTGTTTATTTTAGAAAATTATAATTTTGACAAAATTGAAGAATGAGTAATTTTTGTCTATATATATCTATACAAGTAGTTTTGAATAATGACAATTGAGAAAAAAATTATTTAATTTAGTAAAATTTAGAATTTTGTCTTTGGGCGGCTAAGTGAGTAAAACTTTTTTGTCTTTGGCGCTCCTAGGATAAAAAGTTTGTTGGCAAATTTGCACCTTAGATAACGGACATTAACTTTTTGTCTAACGGCATTGTGCTGGGCGCTCCTGGTAAAACTTTTTTGTGCTGACTACACATTTTTAAAAGTTTGTTGGTATTTTTGGTCAACTTAATAGTTAATTGTGTTGGACGCTCCTGAACCAATAATTTATTGGTCAAATCGCACCTTAACCCTCAATTATAAATAATGATAAAATTGAAAATTTAGTCCATAATTAGTGTGTTATTAGTACGTAAAAGTTAGTTAATTTGAATTTATAAATAGAACAAAAATAGTACACAAGTTGCTTCATGGAACTCAGAGTGCCCACCCTCGTGTTGCAATGTGTGGTGGATTAGCCAAGAATCATGAAGGTTTCTAGTTGGTCTCATCATCGTGAACTTGGGGTGTGCTGAAATTTGGGCTATTCCATGGATGGCTAATGATATTCATATTTGAGAACGATAACTTTGAGATTGTGGACTGGATCAATCAATAGATACAGGTTAATAACCCCCCCCCCCCCCCCCCCCAAAAAAAAAAAAAAAAGAAAAAAAAAAAAAAGAGGTAGTTCCATGTGAAATAATGCTCATTAGCGCAGGTAATGCTTGTGATAGTAGACAAAAGACGAAATAAGTGAGATATACTACTGAGGAAAGATTGGCCATCTCTCTTGTTTCTTCTTGCACCGTGATGCACAACCAAAAGGACCCTCCCCAGGGAATTGGGGGCGTTTGTGGAAAGTCCGAGCTCCTGTACGGTGTAAGATGCTTCTCTGGTTGGTTGCACGACGGATTACTTACTAATGCAAAAAGAGTGAAGCGACATCCGGCAACGGACCCGGGTTGCACTCTACGTAGTGCGGCATTTGAGGATACTATACATGTATTTCGAGATTGTCCATACTCGAGATCACTATGGAGGAAAGTGGTGCCAAGTGGGCGATGGCGTAGATTCTTGGATTTGACTTTGTTGGATTGGTTATGGTGGAATGTTAGAGGACAAGCGGTAGAGGCAAGTAATGAGTGGGCCTCTCGATTTGTTATTTTATGTTGGTGGATTTGGCGGAGGAGGAACCTATTCATCTTCGAGGGTAAAACAACTTTGAATGACACCATTCTTGCAAGCGTATGTGCCATGATGGAGTGCATGATTTCTACCAATGACCGTATGGTTGGACTAAATCTCCAAGGTGTTACCTTGGCCACTACTCGAAAAAAATGGCGCCGCCGGAAGAGGGTTGGGTCAAGGTTAACGTGGATGGAGCATATTCTAGGGGTGCCAATAAGAGTGCTTGTGGAGGTCTTATTAGGGATTCAATCGGGAGATTTCTCAAGGGATTTGTACACCCCTTGAAGATGGAGATGAGCTCACGCGAGAGATTTGGGCATGCTTTTTCTGACCGAAAATTGCATGGACTTTGGGGATTCGACAGTGTGGGTCTGGAGACGGATTCAACAAATGCCTCGATTTGCTTCGTCTTGAACAAAGTGGCCAACATAGAGACGCACGGATCATCAATGAAGTTCAAAAGTTGCTTCAAATGGATTGGAGCACGAAGGCTTTACATACATTCCGCGATCGAGAAATTCCGCGGCGGATTTCTTAGCAAAAAAGGGCCTTGAGGCGGAATCGGGCGTCATGAGATTTATCAACCATCTACGGAGCTGAAGGCTTTCTTATGTAATGATTATAATGGAAATTATTCTCATAGGGGATAATTGAGGTATCTCTTTGTATCAAAAAAAAAAAGGACCCTCCCCATGTGCAAACGGCGTCGTATGGGTGCAGCACTAGGAATATGAGAGCCTTGGATATCCACGTGTCCAATGAGGCGCCTTCAAATCACCCGCGAAGCCGTTGGACAAAATACATTTCGGATAACAAAGACGGATAAGAAGCTCAAAGCTAGAGAGAGAGAGAGAGAGAGAGAGAGCTCACTCGACAATGGCGACTCTGCAATTCACTGACTGCTCCAAGCCAGTGATCTTGCTGAGGTCCTTCACCTCTATCTTATCCAATTCTCGTCATCGCCATTGGCGAAACGTTCAACCTCCTGCTCGATTCATTCCCAAAGCTTCCCTGCAGCAATTCTCCCTCAATCGGAGGCGCTTCATTGCTGAGACTGCTACAATTTCGCTGTCTCTACCTTCATTACTCGGGTTTGAACAATTGGCCAGGTCCGAAGAAGCCCTGTCGGAGTGGGAAAGAGTTTACCTCCCAATAGACCCCGGTGTTGTACTTCTTGACATCGCTTTTGTGCCCGATGAATTGAACCACGGTCGGTTTAGTAGTTTTGCATTATTTCTCTGGGTCTCGCTGTCTGGTTTCCGACTTCTGAGGAAGTACAGGAAAATTATGGACTTGTTAGAGCATGATGTTCTTTGGTCATTCCGCTTTAAACACAGTCTTTACTCAACCTTAAACTACTGGTGCAGAGTTCCTCTGCAACTTCTAGTTTTCCAGGATATATTGAAGAAAGTCTATCACTTTCTGATTAATTAACTGCTAACTACCAATATAATTTGCCAGTCTGGTCCATTGGCCTAGAAACTTCTTGATAGAATTCACCAAAAAAAAATGTAGTAAAAAATCAAAGGCATTATCAGAATACAATTTACTATTTATTTTATTGTGACAATGTAATATTATTTAGGGATAAGAGTTCTTACTTGGACAATTGAGGTTATTCAGGGATTTAAGAAGGGATTTGAATAATGGCTATTGTTCCAAGAGTTCTTTTAGTCTGTATCTTAGTATCCTAGTTAGATTGGGAAACTTAGTATCATAAGGCTATTTCTGTTCCTTCTTGTTTTCCGTCACCTTGCTTAATGCTGCCAGCCTGCCACTGTCTTAATTAACTCAAACAAGGATGATCTAAGCTTGACTTCAAGAACAAAGGGCCTTTTGTATTATGCACATCTTATGGAATATATATAGCCATAAATCATTTATCAGCTTTCAATGAGAAAATAGAGTAGTGCAATGAATGAGTGAGTGGGAAATTAATGACTTACGGCCTTAGACTACAATTGGTAGGGTGCTCCAGGTTTGTATAGTACTGCAATGAATGGGCTCTTGAGAGTCCCCATAATAAGCTACAGACTACTACTGCCCCTTTAAAAAATTTATTCGAAGTTTGTAGTTGTTGCTATTTGGGATCTCAAATGTTACATTGCTAAAATTATGCTATAATATGCTTTTTAGCTTTTTTTTTACTATGACGTTCTAAATACAATGAATTACATTTAAATTTGATCTTCGTACTAAAATATGGCCTCACTTCTCATGGTAGGCTTTCTGCTAGGGACCAGGCAAACTATTTTGGAGACAAAAGATGGTGGTAACACTTGGATTCCCCGATCAATACCCTCAGCTGAAGATGAGGATTTCAACTATAGATTTAATTCAATCAGCTTCAAAGGGAAGGAAGGATGGATAGTGGGAAAACCAGCAATCCTGTTGTACACTTCTGATGCGGGGGAGAGCTGGGAAAGGATACCACTTAGTGATCAACTTCCTGGCGATATGGTATACTTGTTAGAAATTTATAGTATGTTTTCCAATTTTATATATTGAAGTGATGTTTGTGATTCATAAAAAATGAATATATTTTTAAACTAAATTGACTATGTGTTGTAATTTTTTTAATTCTTAATTCTTTGTTATATGTGCTGTTTTAATTTGATACTTCTCTCCAGTTTTATTTCTCTAGTGCATGGTCTTCATGAAATGTCTATTGTTCATTGCCTTGCAGAAAAGTCTGAAATTATCACATCCTCTTATATGGTTATTATTGGTAAAGATTGCAATTCTGCTATCAAATCTGCAGGTATACATAAAGGCAACTGGTGAGAAGAGTGCAGAGATGGTGACTGATGAAGGGGCAATATATATTACGTCAAACAGGGGTTACAACTGGAGAGCTGCAGTTCAGGAATCCGTGTCAGCTACCCTTAATAGGTGAGTTTTTGATAAACGGCTATCTAATTGCTATTCCCTGTCTTGATTTTATTTTTTCATTTTTATTTTTTTGAGACAGACAATTTTAACCCCCCCTCCCCCCAATAGTAGAGGAGACTCACATACCCTTCACACACACGTCTACCCGTACTTGACAACATGGGGTATAGAACCCATGACCTCATCTATGAGATGAGGCATGGGCTGCCAATTGAGCTATAAGCTCTTGGCCACTGTCTTGATGTTATTAGCTTCTTTCTTTGTTTTCTTTTCTGTTTTTCTTCCTTTCATTTATTTTTTGTTGGTTAAATTCTTTTCCTTTCTTTAATCTTCTTCAACTCATGCATGTATAAAGAACATTGACTGCAGCTGGAGTTGATTAGGGTTATGCTTGTACTGAAGAATTAGATTACTGAAAAAAAGAAAGAAAGAAAATGAAGAAGTATGAAAAGTGAAAACAATGGTATGCTTTTTCTGCAATTAGGATAGGATGATCAAGAGTCAAATAATATGTGCTAACTATGCTTCTTTCCCTTAAAAATTTCCCCCCTTTCCTGTTGTTGTTTTAAAGTACTGTGGTTTGTGTTCATGCAAAGTAATGATACCTTGATAAAGAACACGACATTTTGTTTCCGTTTTTTATATGGTGATTTATCTTTACAAACACCCCCCCCCCAAAAAAAAAAAAAAAAACACACACACACAAAATCAATTAATCAGTTACACAGTCGATATGCTCATGGGCCATGAACCAAAATCTTTTTCTGCTTCAATATTATTCCTTCTTCAGTTCCATTTGTTGACGCTGAAGTTCCTTATAGAGAATAATCGAACATGATTTAAAATAACGCCTCATTGCTAAAGTTGTCATTTTTATCCAAACCTTTTGCTTCCTTTTTTCTTTCCCATCTTTTCCTATATCATCTTGTGATGCTATTAAACAAATGTGTATTTCTTCAAAATAGTGTATTGATTTGCACATAATTTACATTCCTATCATTTACTCATTTGTATATGTTGAGACAATTATCTATGTTGCCTCTTCAGAACAGTTTCTAGCGGTATTAGTGGTGCAAGCTATTATACTGGAACTTTCAATACTGTCAATCGCTCACCAGATGGAAGATATGTTGCAGTCTCAAGTCGTGGAAACTTCTACTTAACATGGGAACCTGGCCAGGTGAATTTTTTACTTGTTGCTGAAATTTGTTTTGGCTCAATATCATATTGGTGCTTTTGGTAAGGCTGCCTTACAACTGTACTCATACTTTCGATTTACTCTAAGACAAAAGCACATTTTTTCTTCACATAGAGTCCAAGTTATGTTGAATAGATTGTAAAATAATGGTTTAACCCTTCGAGTGTATCTTTAGAATATTAACCATGCATCTAATTTGTTATTGGACCAGAAAGCAAATTAAACTATAGCAAGGAATTTTATAAACAAAAAAAAAAACAAATTGCTATATGTATCTTTCTGTTGATGGCTTATATAGTTCTATGGTTATGTAGAGCAAAATAATCTGAATTTATTGGTTATTTATTTACAGAAAGGGTCTATACATATATGAGGAAGGAGCTCTAGCATTTATGGCTCTTAACAATAGTAATATCTAATCTAATCCCTGATTTTTAGTGATAATAAAATATTATATAATAATTACAAATATATATGTACTAACATAACACTCCCCCTTAAGTTGGAGCGCAAACGTTAATCAGACCCAACTTGTTACAAACACGAGTTCCATTTAAGGCCTTAGTCAAAAGATCGCCTAATTGATCACTAGACCGCACATGCCTTGTAGAAATAAAGTTCTCCTTGATCTTATCGCATACAAAGTGGCAGTCAATTTCAATGTGTTTCGTATGTTAATGAAAAATAGAGTTGGAGGCCATGTGTAGAGAAACTTTATTATCACACCATAGTTTTGTAGGCAATGATGTGACAAGAACAACCTCCTTCATTAACTGGTGAATCCACACAATTTCTTGTATTGACTGAGCCATGGCTCTATACTCAACTTCTTCACTAGACCAATAAACCACATCCTGCTTTTTACTCCTATAGGACACTAAGTTTCCACCCGCAAACACGCAATATCATGTGGTGGATCTCCTGGTAGCCTTTGACCCCGCATGTTCTGCATCACAAAAGCATTCAATCTTGGTGTAGCCATGATTCGTATAGAGTATACCACGACCAGGTGAACCCTTCAAGTAATGTAAGACATGCTCCAAAGCTTCCCACTAAGCAAAGGTCGGTGGTTTCATGAATTGGCTAAGCACACTAACTAGAAAGGTCACATCAGGGCGAGTCATCGTGAGCTAGTTCAATTTCCCAATCAGTCTACAGTATCTCTCAGGATACGCAAATTGTTTGATCTTCTCAGGATCAACCCTTTTTTTCACATCCTGAGGTAGCTCGGCAAACAGTATGCTGTCATCAATATCCAAAAAAAGATTAGGAATCATGGGAAAGCTACTTGGTGCTGCTCCAAGTTTCCCGGTTTCTTTTAGCAAATTAAGAACATATTTCCTCTGTGTCAAGAGGATGCCTTTCTTGCTTCTCATAACCTCAATCCCAAGAAAGTACTTTAATGGACCTAAATCCTTCGTTTGGAAATGAGAATTAAGAAAGGCCTTGAGGATAAGATTCTCGAAGTATCGTGACTCGTAATAACAATGTTATCAACATATACCACTAAGAGAATCAGGTTGGCATCCGTCCACTGATAAAACAAAGAATGGTCACAGTTACTCTGATTCAGACCAAACTTCTTAACCACAGAGCTAGACCTGTCAAACCAATCGAGCATAGCTCTTGACAACCAGTTGAGCTTTCAAACGTTCCAAGGTGTTATCGATTTTTTTTTTTTACCGTAAACACCCACTTATACCCGATACCCTTCTTTCCAAGAGGTAAATCAATGAGAGTCCAAGTGCCTTCCTTATTAAGGGTCATCATTTCTTCTTCCATCACAGCACGCCAACTAGGATATGCCAAGGCTCAGTGGAGAGTAGTGGGAACGGTTATAGAGTCTAAGGATGCTATGAAAGAACATGGTGGAGGAGAGAGGTAATTATAGGAAACAAAAGAAAAAATATAATAGGTGCAAGTACGTTTACCTTTTCTAAGGGCAATGGGCAAGTCATTAGAAGTATCAGGCATTGTTTTTGGTTCAGAGGCAGGAGCGGGGAAAAATGGATCCGGATCAGATGCCGAAGCAGGCACTGATGGGTCATGAACATGATCGACTACATTTCTTTCCTTGGGACGTTTATGATAAACATGATGTCGAGGTGGTTTAGCATGTGCCAGAAGAGACGCTTGCACTGGTGGTGAATGGACATCATACACCAATATATCATCAAGACCTTCTGTTGTGTCAGGGGATTTAGGTGGAGTAGAGAAGGGAAATAAAAGAGTTGACTCATGGAAGGTGACTTCTGTAGACACAAGACAACGATAAAGAGTGGGAGAATAGCACAAATAACCCTTCTAAACCCTAGAATACCCAAGAAAAACATACTTGAGAGACTTGGTATCAAGTTTTGTAACAGTAGGTCGAACATCTCGAACGAAACAAACACAACTAAAGATTTTTGGATCAATACGGAACAAGGGGTTGGAAGGAAACAAAGTTGTGACTAAGAACAGGAGAGGGCATACGATTAATAAGAAAATACGCAATTGACACAACATCGGCCCAAATAGGTTTAGGAACTTGCATTTGAAACATTAGAGCTCGGGCTACTTTTAATAAGTGCTTGGTTTTTTCTTTCTACGACATCATTTTGAGCTGGTGTATCTGCACATGAGGACTGATGAATCATGTCATACTGTAGCATTTAGTTTTGAAATTGAGCAGAAAAATATTCTTTAGCATTGTCACTCTGTAAGGTTTTCATAGATACACCAAACTGAGTTTTGATTTCAGCACAGAAATTGCAAAAGTGAGAGAACAACTCTAAATGATTTTTCATTAAATAAACCCAGCCCATGTTGTACTTGTCAATACTATTACTAGTTTTGTTAATTGTGACCATGTATTGAAAGTTATGTATATGGGAAGGACCATGTTGTATGATCTGTATTGAAAGTTTTGTTAATGTTTATTAGGAAACGGCCAAAACGCTCATGTGAAATCCATTACGAATCTTGTCAAACTCATTATTGCTCTTGTGAATCCTATTACGAATTTTGTCAAAGGGCACAAATGTTGGTGAATCCCATCTTATGTTTTTTCCATCAAGAAACGCTCTTGTGAATACCATTACGGATCTTGTTAAACTCATTATTGCTCTTGTAAATCCCACTACGAATTTTGTCAAAGGGCATAAATGTCAGTACTCAATAGGAAATCGCCACTTCCTCTTGTACATTTCCTTAATCTGAGTTTTGTCCAGATCTTCAAAATGGTGGTCGATCTGAGTGGAAAAGTGAGTGATCACGAGTCATGATGGTTTCTTCCAAAGTTTCTTACCAACACCTTGCTTTGATTCGAATTTAGAAACTCATCTGCAAATCGATCTAACAACATTAAGTGTCGATATGATTATGACTACCATTTGTTGCTCAATTTTGTTCTTCGTAGTCTCTGTGCAACACATGTGGGGTCAGAAGCAAGAAGAAGAAGAGAGCGATTTTGGGATTGAACAATGGAAGTACATAAGAGAGAAAGGGCAAGAGAAACAACAACAACAGTAAGATTGGGGAAAGTTTGAAGCAGAGATTAATGGCTCTGGGAAGAGAGGTTCTGATGCAGAGATCAACGGTGGAAAGACAGAGGAAGAAGCTGGAAGTGAAGAGAGAAGAGGTGAAGGAAAGAGTAGTTTGGTCTTTTGCCCAAATATTCAAAACCCAGATTCTTACCTGTGTACCTCTCTGTCATTTTCCCTTTTCAGTAGACGTTTCTGGGTTTTGAAAGTTCATATGGTATTTAAATATCTTTCTCCCAAGAAGAAATGTTGCAATACTCAATAATTCGATCAATAAGTAAAGGTGAATACAAATGAAAGGTCTAGGGCTTATTTATAGAGCATAAATCCTAAACCTAGTGAAACTTGATAATCCTAAGAGACAAGATACTCTTTATTCTAGCAAAGGTAAATTTAAATTAAAGATAAATATTGCTTTCTAGCTGGTATTCTATCACTGTCATTTTGCTTGACTGTTCATCTGAATAAATATTGCTTAATTCCTTTCCATAATTTTCAGGCGTTCTGGCAGCCACATAATAGAGCGGTTGCCAGAAGAATACAGAACATGGGATGGAGAGCTGATGGTGGCCTCTGGCTTCTGGTTCGTGGTGGGGGCCTTTACCTTAGCAAGGGCACAGGGGTATGAAACACTAAGAATGTCATTATAATGTATCAAGAAGTATGTTGGGAGTTATTCCGAGAGTACAGTAAATGTTTAAATGTAAATAATGAAGGATTGGCTAATAACAAGTAAAATGGTAAATAATGTTTAAACAAAAATTAATTGTTTTCACCTACTTCTTGATTGTAGTGTAAAGCTTTCTCTTGACTAATATCTTTAACTTAATACCATAAAACTGACCTTGTTAACTTTGGTGAGTTGATCAATTGTTGCTTTTAGATTTCTGCCTTCTCTTTTGATATTTAGTTGCATGCTTCTGAGAAGAGGAAATATTTCATTGTTTTAGATAACCGAAGAATTTGAGGAGGTTCCTGTTCAAAGCCGAGGTTTTGGTATTCTCGATGTGGGGTATCGCTCAGAGGTAATGAATTCCTGAATTCAGAGAATTGCCTTACGGCTTAGCCGTTTCTTGCACACCAGTCTCATCACGTATTTCTCACTTGAAGCAAAAAGTTCACTATGTGACTTAAAGAATCAGCTCATGCAAAATTGAATGCCTTAGAAGGTTATATAAAATATTTTTTTCTTTTGGTATTATCATCACTTCTGTGATTAAAATAGTTACTGAGCACCTGTGGAGTAAATTATCCAAGCAAGTCCATGAATATAGAGAGCTGTTAGGGGTCATGGTAAGGTGAGCTGAAGATACCTTGGTTGTTAAATTGTATGACAGCTACATTTATGTTATGGGTGTATATTTCTCTTCTGTTTTGCCCATAACTAGACTTCTTGAAAAGTAAAATGATACCCATCCCATTGATGCTGAGTGATAAGGAAAAACTATTGGTTGTTTGAATGAATTACATTAGTGATCGGGATAAGTATGGTCTTATTATTACTTGATCGGGTAACTTTAGGATTAGTAATTGTTATCACTAAACTCATTTGAGTGTAGGGATTGTTGACGAAAGTATATTTTAAGAATTTAGGATTAATTCTTTCTGTTTCTTATAAATAACCCTCTAGTCAGTAAACGTTCTCATTCCTTTTCATTGATAAATAATTATCGTAATATCACAAAGTGGGAGGATTGAGGTTTAATTTACACACCTTGTTAAAAAAGAACCCTAGGTAGAGACATCTTGGTTGCTTGGATAATTGGTAGTAGGATCCAATAAAAGTGCCAAATACCGGGTGCAGGTAGCCCAAAGGGTTATGAAAAAATAATTATGATAATATTTTTATTAATTGTGATTATTCTTGATTTGCGTTTTATTCTGCATTATCCTCACTAATGCTAAGCATAGAATCATGCTGAAGCTTCTAGTTATAATTTTATCAATTATGTATGCAGGAGGAGGCTTGGGCAGCAGGAGGAAGTGGTGTTCTGTTGAGAACTACTAATGGTGGCAAGTCATGGACCCGTGACAAAGCAGCTGATAACATTGCTGCAAATTTATACTCAGTGAAGTTAGTTTTACTATTACTAGAGCAAACACATTTTTTATAAGCGTCTATTAATTTAAAGCTGGTCGCATTTATTAACTTGCGAGAGCATTCCTCCCAAGTCCCAACTCTACAGTCCTTCTCAAGTGGCTGACATATTCTCCACTCTCTTTTTTGGGAAAATTGCTAATAAGTACCATGAAATTAAATTATTTATTCTAGAAGACCTTAATTTGAAATTTCTTTACAGGATCTTTTTTTTTTCTTTTTGGGGTAAAAAATTGCTTTGAGTGACTTAAGGTTTTTCAAAACTTGTTAAACAGTGTCAGCGACAAGTACCCCTTAGAACTTCAATGGAAACAATTTCATATTGTAATTTGTAACTCATGTAAGCAATATGATACCACTGAAGTTTTCCGTCACTTCAACTAAGTTACTATATGTGTAATAATTACAATGAGTTAATGTTCCCATTAGTTCTTCCAAACTTCCAACAGTTACTTGTCCTTTTACTTATATTACTGCCTAGTTTATGCATATTATCATCCTTTGTCATTAAGGGCCTTTTTCTTTGAATATCTCAAATATTAGATCTTTAGGTCCTTTATTATTTTTAAATTTAATTTCAGTTAGATAATTGATTTCATTATCTATATTAGTTATCTTCCCTTCACCTATCCACCTATCTCGTGATTTTACCCCTTTTCATTTGTCAGAGAGCAAGGATGAATATAACTGAAAGTAACTGGACCATAATGTTTAATCATAGCACTGGATGGAAAGAGATCCAGCACATGAACTTCTATTGTGCAGGAGTTGTGAGAAAGGAGAAGATTGTTTTTTAAAGCTCTTGAACTTTTACCAACAAAATCTCAATTTGAATGTGCTGCAGGTTCATTAACGATAAGAAGGGATTTGTATTGGGGAACGATGGAGTCTTGCTTCGCTATCTAGGATAAAGTTCTATTTCAACACGGTAACTATTAATGTTCTGTTTTTGGTTGACTTATGACAAACTGTAAGTGTTAGCTGTTTCATCCAACTCCTGTTCAGATTTATGACACTGTCATGAGATTTAGAATTGTATCTCAAATATGCCATCAGAACATCTTTCTATCTTTATGGATTAATTTTTAGTCTAAAGAGAAAGATAAACCAGAAAGCAAAAATAGAATGGGTGAATGAAAGGAATAGATTGAGAAGAAGAATGGTTAAACCTGGACAAGAACAAACTTGGAAGTAGCTTGAAAGCATTTTTTAGCTGTAATCAGGAACAGTATATGTGAAAATTACTCTTGTCTTCTTTGTTGATCTTTCTAGAACGTCGTCTATCTTAGGGATTCACCAATTTGTGGAAGGGTTACCCAGGCCCTCAAATAGGGGATCACAGTCCCTCTCACTCAAAACAATTATAGCGGAAAGCAAGGACAAGTTGGAAAACCAGTTTAAGTTTATCTTGATAGTTTGATTGTCTGAATATAATTTAGAATTTACAGTCTGTTAACGCAGTGCTTGCAAATTTGTGGCAGAATACATGTCCCCCCTTATCGCCCGTTGCTGTGAAGAGAGTTCTGAACCAAAATCAAGGTGGTGCTGATTCTGCCTAGAAACATGAAGTAGACAAAGAAGAAGAAACTTCTGCTTTGTAGGGTGTTAGATTAGTTCAATTTCACACTGCAATGGTTACTGTACTATTTATTTTGGAATGCAATTCCATGTCACATGTGTTGTACTATAGAGAATACATTGGTTGCGAAGTCAATGACTGATAGAGGTCATTCCAAGTCGGCACAAAAACTTGTTCATATGCACATGATTATTCCAAGTCAACGGTATCTTTCTGTTCCCAACATACCAATACCCCACTTTAGGTTCCTTTATCAATGAAACATTTGGTGTTTTTTGGTAATGATCAATGAAACATGTGTGACTCGTTTCATGTCATTTTCTCTTTCTTTTCATCCCTCTCTCTTGTCATGAACTACTCCCTCTCGTCCTTAACTCCCTCGTTCTCTTTTCTCTTTGGTTATTGTTGAGAAGCATCAATACGGTAAATTAAGAAAAAATTGACAAATATATAAAAAATATGTTTTGTTTTTAAAACTAAGATCAATTCTCTAAATATGTTTTATATTAAGTACCGGTAGGACCATATTAATGAAATTGTTTTAAAAAAGAGTATATCAATGTGTAATACTCCAGATTATTATTAATAGTAATAACCCACTTTTTTTTAAAAAAATATATATAGCCTTGGTGGGCCGAATACTCCTAGTTCTAATTGCCTTAAAATTCTCAGTTTATGGATTAAGAAAGAGGTTTTAGGTAATAAGTCCACTACTTGTCAACCAAGTCACATTAAATTCACACTATGATTGATTGATTGAATTTAATATAACCTATTAATGCGTTGGCAATAGTAAAACCCTAACTTTTTAAGTTATAAATAGAGGTCTAGCCTAATCCTGAATACTCTTCTTCTCTTCTACTACTTCCTCTATTCTTTCTCTACATCAAATTATTCTTCTAGGAGATTAGCAAAAACGGAGACCAGATAATCCTAATCCCTATAACAATTTTCTGATTCCTTAATTGTTCCCCGTCCTTGCATCTCGTGTTGTTCTTTCTTTGCTTCTTTTTTTGTTCCGTCCCTGTGTACGTCTTCCCTTTCGGTTTCGTTTAGGTTTTTCATTCATTTTTTTTTTGTCTTGATTACTACATATCGAACAAAATACAAGGTTATTTATTCCTCTTGGTTTTATTCAATGGCACCTTAGATGTCTTCCAAATCTGGGTCTTTTTCTTCACGTGGGTTCCACTTTTCCACCAATTCATATATTGCCTCAGATTACATGATTCCATCTATTGACCTTCTTGAATTGCGTGATAAACTTATTTGAAAAGCCATTACTCTTTTTTTTTTTTTGATATAAAAAGGTTTTGGAGGGGTTCGACATCGTCCCCACTGCACAGCCAAGAAGGCCTTCAGGATCTATGAAGACTTACGGGACTTACGAGATCGCCTTACCAAAGCGAGTCCCCAATGACGCGAGAGGATCGAACCCACCCACCGCGCCTAATCCACGATCCTTCCCATCTACGCTAACTCACGTTGCAAAAAGCCATTACTCTTAATATGCATACTTGCACGTCTTGTGTTTTTTTTTTTTTGGATTGAAACCTATATATAGCCCTTTCATGAACATATATATATATATATATATATATATATATATATATCTTTTCATTGATATACATGATACCCACCTGTACGTCTTTTGTTTTGTTTTGTTTTTGTTTTTTTATTGAAACCTATGTATATCCCTTTCATGAATATTTTTTTTGCTCGAGAATCCCTTTCATGAATATAAATAATACCTATACGCTCCTTTGGCTCTGTGCGTCGTTTTCATTTTATGATTGAAACCAATAAGTGCCTTTCATTAATATAAATATATATAAAAATAATTTAATCGTGGGAGGATAGTTTTGGGATGGTACCTCCTAAAGTGATGAACACAACCCTTAGGCTTTATGCCCCCGATATATTATTTGATGTGAACCGATGATATCCGTTCTTCTCAAAGTGGTGTTTGGCAAGGTTTCCCGAGACACTAGTAGCAATTTTGGGAAGAGGTGTGCACACTAGGAATAAATGTTTTATGGCCAATTTGATGATTTGTAATTGGCAGGTTTTCGGGTCACATGGTAGAATGACAGGTTATCCGGGTCTACCATGGTTCTCTTCCCACTAAATAAACTTCATAAAGAATAACGGAACTGACATTCTCTTTGATTATATATATATATATATATATATATATATATATATATATATGAATGATATTATTATTATTATGTAAATATTTTTTTTTCTCTATATTATCTTTGTTTTATTAGGATTACCAGCTTTGCTGATTTTTTTGTGTTTATGAAATGCGATGATCTTTCGGGAGAGCGAATTTGATGAAACAGTCTTTGGTGTAACACCCCAATTTCTAACAATTATAATAGTATAAAATTTAAATGATTTTTTTAAAATGAATATTGAAATTCGAAATAAACAACCTTGGGAAGTGTTACTGCCGACTTGTATCTTTGAGACAAGTGCAAGGCTACTTATTACAATAATGTAAATCCAACTCAAATAAATGTGATTTATAAAAAAAAAAAAAAAAAAAGCTAGAGGCGCTTGATATTCTTCCCTCTTCTCACCGCTAGCCTCAACCCTTGGCACCTTTTTTATCAAATTCTGCTCCCCAGAAGGATCATCGCACCATGAACACAAACATCGAATTCTTTGGTAATCCTAATAAAACACAATTTAAATGACACAAATATATTAATCAAAGCGAATATATATAAATCATATGGTAATTGCATCAAACATTATTCGTCATCTTTTTATATTTATTTAGACCTGGGAAACCTTGCCAGTCTATTTAGTTTAGTAGGAAGAGAACCATGGTAGACCCGGATATCCTGCCAGTCTATCCTATGACCCGGGAAACCCTGCCAGTCACAATCAATCAAATTGGCCAAAAAAAATACTTCCTAGTGTGCACACCTCTTCCCAAAGTTGCTACTAATGTCCCGAGAAACCCTACCAGACATCACTTTGGGAAGAACCGATATCATCGGTTCACATCAAATAATATATTGAGGGCATAAAGCCCGATTGTGTTCATCACTTTGGGAGGTACCATCTCAAAGCTATCTTCCCACGATTAGATTATTTCAAATACACACAAAAATGGATTTCTCAATATATATATATATATATTTTGATTAATTACATTGAATATACATACCTCTGCTCTGGTTGTAAGTTCAATCACAAATCCGAAGCAACCAGAGCAGAGGTACCAGAGCAGAGGTATGTATATTCAATGTAATTAATCAATATATATATATATATTTTGAAAACCAAAATGTTCCAAGCAGCCATGTACAGCAATGGTAAATGGGTTTTGTAAAAGAAATTGATCAATGTAATTCATCAAATATATAATATATTCCAATTTCGAAAACCAAAACGATAAAAGCAGCCACGTAGTTCATCTCGTAATTCAAGGAGGAATATGGAATCATGTAATCTGATGCTACATATCAATTGGTCAAAAGGTCAAACTAAAGGAAAATAAAAGGGGCGGGGCGTGGGACCCGTAGCAACATGCAAAGACCCTACACTATATCCATTAAAAGCAACAAGATGCACAGATGCATATACTCGGACAACGCACACAGGAATGGAAAAACGGGATGTAGAGAAAGAGAATCAGCACGAGACGCAAGGTTGTTTTAGGGATTATGATTACCTATCAAGATTCATATAAAATTAACTTAAGATTTATGGGATTAGGATTACCTAATCTCCGTTTTCGCTAGCCTCCTAGAAAAATGATTTGATGAGAGTCCGGGAGGAGGATGCAGTAGCGGAGAAAAAAGTGTCGAGCGTTTTCTAGGTTTAGGCGGCTAAACCTAAGTTTATAATTAAAATCTAAGGTTTTAGCTATGGGCTGGGCTATTTAATTATTCTCAATTAATAAATTATAAAATAATACCAACATTATTAAATTCTAAATTGCCAATTAATAAATTATAAAATAATACCAACATTATTATAATCTAAATTTTTATTATTACTATATTATTATTATTATTATTATTATTATGGGGTATTACACAAGAGTTGGGGCTAGCGGTGCCGGTGAGAAGTGAGGAAGAACGTTCAGTGATTTTAGTTAGTTTTTATTTTATTTACTTTTATTTTCTTTGTTCTGAATAAAATACATTTATTTAAGTTCAGATTTATGTTAATAAGTTAGCCTTGCACTTGTCCCCGTACAAGTGCGGTGGTAACACTGCCCAAAGTAGTTTATTTTGACTTTCAGTAATTATTTATAAAAATCATTACAATTTTATGTCATTATAATTGTTAGAAATTTGGGGGTGTTACACAATGAAATGGTAATTTTTTTTTTTCACATTTAAGTAATTTTCTAAATTTTATGAAAATAGATAAAGGCTTTATAAAAAAAATTTAAGGGAGTACCAATTAAAATTCAAACTTTTAAATTTACCACACATCCTCTTATATTTATAAGTGAGGGTTGTTTGATTATTGGAGGGAAAGGGAGATGAGAGAAAATTTTATTTGTTGATTTTTTTTTTAAAATATATTAGAGAAATGGGTTTCAAAGAAACTTGTGATTCCCATTACGAATTTTGTCAAACTCATTATTGTTTTTGTGAATCCCATTACAAATCACAAGACTTGTAATGTGTTTAACAAAGACTTTTGTCTGGTGAAAACCTGTCAGTCTGGGTTTACCAACATCTGAGTACTATGAACAGAAGTCGTAATGAGATTAAAGATTTCATCAATGATATTCACAAGACTTATAATGGGTTTAACAAAGTGTTCGTTAGGTGAAAACATGTCAGCTTGGGTTCATCAACATTTGATAACTATGAACAAAAGTCGTAATGCGATTAACAAATTCATCAATGATATTTACAAGTATAACACCCCCAATTTCTAACAATTACCATAGTATAAAATTTAAATGATTTTATAAATGAATACTAAAAATTCGAATTACACAACCTTGGGAGTGTTATCGCCGCACTTGTACTAGGACAAGTGCAAGGCTACTTATTACCATAATGAAAATCCAAACTCAGTTAAATGTGATTTATTTAAGAAAATAACAAATAAAGAAAAAATAAAAAAATAAACTCGCTAGAGGTCTTGAAGCTCTTCCTCACTACTCACTGCTAGCCCCAACTCTTGGCACCTGTTTCTCTGAAATTCTGCTCCCCCGAAGGATCATCGCAGCCCATGAACACAAACATCAGCAATTGCTGGTAATCCTAATAAAACAAAGCAATATAGAGAAAACAAAATATTTACATAATAAAATATCTTCCATATATATAAATATATATACATCCAAGAAAACAATTTTATTATTCTTTATTCAATTTATTTAGTGGGAATAGAACTATGGTAGACCCGGGAAACTCTGCCAGTCATAACTAATCAAATTTGGCCATTAAGTATTTCTTCCTAGTGTGCACACCTCTTCCCAAAGTTGCTACTAGCGTCCCTTTAAACTCGCGTACACCACTTTGGAAAGAACGGATACTATCTTTTCACATCGTATAAATATCGAAGGCATAAAGCCCAAAGGTTGTGTTCATCACTTTAGGAAGTACCAACCCAAAGCTATCTTCCCACTGTTAAATTATTTTTAATACACATCTAAATTCTCATAAGTTCCTATAAGGTTGTCATAAGAAATTCTCATGACCATCATTTAAATCTTTGGCTCTACTCATTATCCATCTTACTTATGGGTTCCTATGAGGTTGTCATGAGAAGCTCTCATGACCATCATTTAACTCTTTGACTCTACTTATTATCCATTTTACTCATGGGTTCCTATAAGGCTGTCATGAGAAATTCTCATGACCATCACGGCTCTACTCATTATCTCTTTTTAAACTCATGGCTCTACCCATTGTCCCTTTTTAAACCCATGACTCTACTCATTATTCCTTTTTAAACCCATGGCTCTACTCATTATCACTTTTTAAACCCATGGCTCTACTCATTATCACTTTTTAAACCCATGACTCTACTCATTATTCCTTTTTAAACCCATGGTCATAATATATTATAATTGATAAAATCTAGAAACTCAGAGGAACAGCAACGTTTAGGCATATCTTATAATTAAGACGAGTGGGTGTTGTAATATAGGTTTTCAATTGCTTGCTCATATTTCTCGCACAAATGACTTTGCAAAGAAAAACAAACAAACAATAAAACAGACAAAAACGTAAAACGAGAAAAGGAATTATATGTATATATATTCAATTACCTAAAATCGATTAGAGCAACGCACAGGCACCTATAATCAATATTAATCGACTTTGGAAATAAACTACTCGCGCAAATCGAGAAGAAGAAAATGTATTTGTACACATATTCAATATTAATTCCTATTCTTTTAGGGATTAGAATTACTTGATCTCCGTTTTTACTAGCGACCTAATTTTAATTTGATGAGAGTACAGAAAGAGGATTTGAGAAGAAAGGTAGCGGAGAAGAAAAGTGTCGAGCGTTTTCTAGGTTTTAGCGGCTAGACCTAAGTTTATAGCAGCTAGACCTAAGTTTATAATTAAAATCTAGGGTTTTAGCTATGGGCTGGGCCCTTTAATTATTCCCAAATAATAATAAATTAACAATACAAATATTATTAATTTCTAGATTTTACTATATTATTATTATTATTATTATTTTTTATTATTACTATTATTAATCGGGGATATTACAACAAGACTTATAACGAGTTTAACAAAGGCGTTTGTCAAGTAAAAACATGTCAGTCTGGGTTCACCAACATTTGAGAACTATGAATAAAAATTTGTAATAGGATTAACAAGTTCATCATTGGTATTAACAAGATTTGTAATGGGTTTAACAAAGATATTCTTCAAGTGAAAACATGTCAGTCTCGGTTTTTTGAGAATTATGAACAAAAGTCGTAATGAGATTAACAAGTTCATCAATGGTATTCACAAGAGCGTTTCCTAATGAAAAAACATTACCAGAATATACTCTCTCTCTCTCTCTCTCTCTCTCTCTCTCTCTCTCTCTCTCTCTCTCTCTCTCTCTCTCTCTCTCTCCTAACTCCTTTAATATGAGGGTGTGGTGGATTCAAATCTCACCCCTTACACCTTCATTCAATTTTTTTAAAAAAAAAAAATTCAACCCCACTCGAAAAAAAAAAAAAGCTCACCGCCAAAGCTTAGGCCATCGATGGTTGCAGCCTGTGCCTTAGCTCCTGCGGCCGGCTGCGGTGGTGCTTCTGCGAGGCTCATTTTTTATTTATTTAAAAACTGAGGGCAAAATGGTAAATCTACCAACATTTTAGAATTCCAATTTGATCTTGGTCACCTTTATGTCCTTTCAAAATGTTAATAGATTTTTTGTAGTTTAGAAATTTCAAATGGTATTTTATCTTCATCTATCTTTACTTAAATTCTACCCATTAATTTATAAATCAACCTCTTTGGGTATGTTCGCTATGAGGAAAATGAAGGAGGAGGAAAAATTTAATAAGATCGATTTTAAAAAATTGAGGAAGCGAGGTTAAAAGTTTTTTTTTTTACTCTTTAATCTTACTTATTTTCTTCATTAAAATTTTGAACCTCACGTCTTTATTTCTTTAAATCAAATTCATTAGATAATTTAAGTATGGAGGGTTTATTTTTAAAAACTTTACTTTTAAATATAAAATTATTAATGTGTTAATAAAAAATATATTTAAATAAATAGTATTCCTTCCTAGGTCCTAAATATAAGATCTAGTTTTTTTTTTTTAGATTAAGGAAACTAAATAAATTACTTAATTATAGTATATATTGTATATTATTGGATTATATAATTTTTTATAAGTCATGAAAAATAATTTTGAAGAAAAAATAATAAATATAAATGCTCTAAAATAAATTATGTAACTTTCTCAATCTCATAAAAAAACTCAATTAGGTCTTTATATTTAAGATTGGAGGTAACAACGTTATTTAAAACGCTTGACAACACTTAGTTAACTTCCTACATGTCAATTATGAAAGAAAAGTTGTAACACCCCGATTTCTAACAATTATCTTAATTCAAAATTTAAATGATATTATAAAGGAATACTAAAAATTCGAATTAAACCACCTTGGGGAGTGTTACCGCCGCACTTATACTTTGGGACAAGTGCAAGGCTACTTATTACAATAATGAAAATTCAAACTCAATTAAATGTGACTTATTTAAGAAAATAAAAATAAAGACAAAATAAAACTAGCTAGAGGCCTTGAACGTTCTTCCTCACTACTCACCGCTAGCCCCAACTCTTGGTACTGCTTCACCAAAACTCGCTCCCCAGAAGGATCATCGCACCCATGAACACAAACATCAAAGAATTCTTGGTAATCCTAATAAAACAAAGCAATATAGAGAAAACAAAATATTTACATAATAAAATATCTTCCATATATATAAATATATATACATCCAAGAAAACAATTTTATTATTCTTTATTCAATTTATTTAATGGAAGAGAACCATGGTAGACCCGGAAACCTGCCAGTCTACCCTGTGACCCTAAACCTACTGCAAATCACAATCATCAAGTTGGCCATATAAAATATCTTCCTAGTGTGCACACCTCTTCCTAAGGTTGCTACTAGTGTCCCTGAAACCTGCTAGACACCACCTTGGGAAGAACGGATACTATCTGTTCACATCAAAATTTATATCAGAGGCATAAAGTCTAATTGTGTTCATCACCTTGGGAGGTACCATCCCAAAGCTATCTTCCCACTATTAGATTAATTCAATCACACACAAAAAGAATTTTCTAAAATTTACGGAAGCCAAACCGATCATATATACTGTTATTTGTCAATTCCAAAAAAAAACTAAACCATTTAAAGAACCATTTAAAGAGTATATGTATTTCCTATATATATATATATATTTATATTAATGAAAGACACTCAAACGAAACATACATATGAGGCATATTTGGGTTTTAATCACCAAAAGAAGGCGTACAGGTTTTGATGGATATATAGATGATTCATGCACGAAGGCCGAGGCGAGACAATATTATTCAATTACAAAAGAAGAAAAACGCACAGGTGCATACATATACATAATTGAAGCACGCGGCACGAGGCGAAGCAATTGAATTCAATTGAAGGAACGCACATGCATATATATAAATTGAAGCATGCAAGCCAAGACGAAGCAATTGTATTCGATAAAGAAGGAATTCAACGAATTGATCAAATATTGTTCTAGGAATTAAGATTACATATAATATATTTTATATATAAGAACCCTATCAAAATTTATACAAAACTAATCTAAGATTTATGGGATTAGGATTACCTATCAAGATCTAAAATTAACCTAAGAATCATGGGATTAGGATTACATATATATAACAGCCCTATCTAAGTCTATATAAAACTAAACTATTGTTTATGGGGATTAGGATTACTTGGTTGTCGTTTTGCTAACCTCCTAGGAGAACAATTGACGAAGGACGGCAGAGAAAAGTATCGAGTTTTTTTTTCTAGGTTAGGTTTGAGCGGCTAACCTATATTTATAATTTAAATTTTAGGGTTTTAACTGCGGGGGTTGGGCCCTTTAATTATTCCTTAATTAATAAATTAACAATACAACCATTATAATTTTTTTTTTTTGATTTTGCTATATATTATTATATCATTATCATTATTATTTATTATATCATTATTGTTATTATATCATTATCATTATCATATCATTATTATTATAATTATAATATAATTCTATTACTTTTACTATTATATTTATTATTTAAATGTATTATTATTCATAATAATCTGGGGTATTACATTCTACCCTCCTTAAAATAAGTTTCGTCCTCAAAACTTAAAATGGTTTTTTTTTTTCATAATAATCTGGGGTATTACAAAAGTGGTCAAAGAACATGTGTCATTTAGGCTTGTTTGGTTCGAAGGGAGGGGAGGGTAAATTTTTACCTTGTTTGGTTTGGTTGATGGGGGAAGATGTAAAGGGTTTTCAATGATTGTTTGGTTTAAGATAGGAAGAGAGGGTGAAATGATAACAATCTACTATTCTACCAAAACATATTTTGTTATATTTTTTATTTACATGTTATAGAAATTAATTTACATATTATCTAATTAATATAATAATTTTTTTATAATATATATATATATATATGAATTAATTGTATAATAATTTTTTAACTATGATAATTTTTTTATTTATAATAACATATCTTTATTTTAAATTAATTTCATAATAATATATTTTTAATATAAAAATGATATTTTTTTAAATTTAATAATAATATATTTTCATTATAAGAATATTTTTATTTATATATTAACATATTTTATAATTATAATTTTTTTATTTAATATTTTTTTAAAATTTCAAATCAGTTTTACAATAATAATTTTTATTTGTAAGAATATTTTTTTTTAAAAAAATTATTTCATAATAATATTTTTTTATGATAAAAATATATTTTTATTCAAATTCATTTTATATTATTTTTTTTTATTTAAATTTGTAGGAGCATACATTGTAGTTATAATTTGAGTAATTTTCTATTCATAAATATATATTTCATATATTAAATTATTTTTTAGTATATTTTTAATTATAATATATTTTGTATAAAATATTTTAATTTATTATAATATTTTTTTTATTGAAATATGATATAAATTATAAGAGTAAAGTGTTTCAAAATTTTAGTTTCCTCCAAGGGAGGGAGGTGTTGAAGGGGAGGAAAGGAAACTCTAGTTCCTCCATTTTTCAAAATTTCAACTAAATAAGAGAAGGGCTGATTTTTCCTCACCATCCATCCCTCCCCTCCAACCAAACAGCCCTTGTTAAAAATTGATTATAGCCAAAGCCCTCTGTTCCTGGCGAGTGGCGACTGAACTTTGAGCTCGGCGCCGTCGTCATTGTCTTACCCTCTGGGGCTTCTTCCCCGTCTTCCATCTTAGGTGTGTTTTCGCCCTCTCCTTCCCCCTTTTTTTTTATCCCAAGTCAATTTCTTTTTTAGTCTTCTTATAAGACACCAACTAACTTTTCTCACAAACCAATAAAAGTAGTTAAAAGTCAATAAAGTTGGCATAAAATCCAAGTAATTTCTAATATTACCCCTACTAATCAGATCAAATTCTAATATTATATTAATTATTACTCTCACACACTACCTTTATTAATTAGGAAAAGAAAACATTTAAAAAAAATAATCATTGTTGGGACAAACAAGTGTCTTTATAAAAAAGACAAATAAATTTTTTGTTAGTCTTTATAATAAGACTTTAGAGAGGAACGAACCGCCTACGAAAATGTCTAAATGGGACTGCTCATTGTTCATTTCTTTATCCTACAGCTAATTGAAACTTGTGCTTAAATGTTTAATCCAAAATTTGCTGGATTTAACGTGAGTTTGAATTATCTACTTGACAGTATTGCTACAACTCCTTTTACACTTTCAGACTCCTTAAGTACTGCGCCAAGAGGGACTGAATTCCTTTAAAATCCGCAGAGTCATTCTTCCTCTAACCATGGTAAGATGAGCTATTCCCTCTTTTCTTTCTGTAACACTGTCAGTTTGAAGCCTTTCTTGTCTGTGTACGGTATTCTTCTTATTACTGAATGGGGCGTTAATTTTCTTCTGGGCCATCCAACAAAAATCTCTCCCCGCTTCTGGTTCTTCTATTTTATGGTCTTAAGCTCTGGCTTCACCGTTTGTTGTTACTCGTTATCCTTTTGAATGAAACAGAGGAAAAAGAAAAACTTCTTTAGAAAGCCTGTTGTCATCAAGAATCAGAAGCAGCTACAGCAGCCGTCTGTGGATCCTATTACAGGAAAGAAGATCCCCAAGAGTTTTGTGTTCTCAAGAGGGAAGTTGCCTGGTCCTCTTAGGCAACTTCAGATGGACCTGAGAAAGTTGATGCTGCCTTTTACTGCTCTCAACCTCAAGGTGGAAGCTTCTAGATTGCTTTTTGCTTTTATTAAATTTCTATTCATACTCTGCTGTATATTTCATCTACTCAAGGTTAATCAAACAAGAAGAATAAATTTACTTTCTATTGTGTGCTTGCAAATCTAGCAAATAGACAGATCTCCTGAACATATTAGAATGAAGCGTGCATACTTATCATTATGGAAGTCAACTAATAAACTGTGCATTCTTGGAATTTACTATTATGAAGTGTCTACTTGATTGTAAAATTACTGACATACCATGAAGGGTTTAAACTTTAAACTATGAAGAAAATTGCTTCTTGAAGCTAGCTAAGGAATCTAGCCACTATCGGAATTAAAGTTGATTACTGGTTGCTTGAAGTTTACAAATGTTGATGTTTTTCAGCCAGATTATTGATTTGCAGCAAGATGTTATGTATTTGGAATCTGCAGACTGCCCTCTGCATGTATTTGCATACATAACATTAGGTTTGAATCCTTTTTGTTGACTATACACTTTTTTTTATACCTGTAGGAAAAGAAACGAAATAATCTGAAAGACTTTCTGAATGTTGCTGGACCTATGGGTGTTACACATTTCCTGATATTGTCAAAAACTGCAACTGGACCATATTTGAGGGTTGCAACAACCCCTCAAGGACCTACTCTTACTTTTAAAATAAATGAATACTCATTGGCAGCTGACATTGCTCAGTCTCAGTTGCGTCCTCGATGCCCGAAAGATCTTTTAAAAAATTCAGCTCTGGTAAAAAATCTTACCCCAAGCTGTTCTTTGAAAGCTTCCTGCTTTTTGTTCTATTTCCATATTTCATGGGTCACTAGTAGAATCTTGAGAAATCACTATTTACTATGCTGGTTAATTATTTGGTAGATTGTGCTTTCTGGTTTTGTGAGCGGAGACCTTCCTCTACAGCTTACAACTAACATGTTTCAGAACATATTCCCAACAATTGATGTTAAAACTGTAAGTTTCAAACCCCACAGCTCACTTAATAGATTACTTGACGTTCTAGTCCTTCATCTTTTTTTGTTGCTTAATGTTTTGTTTTAGGTCAAACTCTCCTCTTGCCAGAGGATTGTGTTGCTCAATTACAACAAAGAGACAAAGCTCATTGATTTTCGGCATTATTCCATAAGATTACAACCTGTAGGTGTTTCACGCAGAATAAGAAAATTTGTGCAAAACCATCAAGTCCCTGATTTAAGGAATCTTCATGATGTGAGTGATTTTATCACAAAGTAAGATACTTGCTTTACTATTTTATTCATCTCGCTTTTTGCTTCTAATCTTTAAATAGTGGTTGGGGAGAGAGATAGTATGGTTTATTATTGGTATTTGTAGTTAGGTTTTCCTGATCTGCTATAACCGTTATATTTTCTGAATTACTTATCCGAGAACTTAAAAGGGTGAGATATACTTATCTGAGAACTTGAGATTAGCATCTGAAACAGTTATGCAAATGAAATGACCAAATGGCTTTGAGAGAATGGCAGTCAGGTTCCACACAATTTTTTTGGAAAATAATTTACTAGTATAATTGCAAATGGGAATTTCAGTTGCAAACCTAGAATTACATTTAAAACATAAATGTCTGATTTGCAATTGAGATTCCTGTATTTGTATTAGTCTGAAGTTTTATTTTCAATTGATTTTATAGAAAATTTTGTCGGAGGATCTAAGTTGTCATTCTCCCAATGGTCTTTCAAGGATTCTTCTTCTGTGAGATATTTCTCGAATTGTACTATTGCACAATTTTTTACGAGAATCTATTACATTCTGAGAAAGAACAGGAATTGGGAAATGAGAGAAAAATTGTGTTAACAACAAAAAATAATTAACCATATTGAATATTCCTCTGTTTTTGTTCTTATTCTAACTTCCAAGGTTCTGTCTATTTGTGGCTTTGGAAGGGCTGGCTATGGATCGGAGAGTGAAGCAGATGATGAAGCAGCAACTGTGACTCTGGCAAGTGATCTTGGTAGAGTTAATCGTGCTTCTACAAAAAGTGCTGTGAAGCTTCAAGAGGTTGGGCCCAGGATGACACTCAAACTAATCAAGGTTGAGAAAGGGCTGTGTTCGGGTGAAGTCCTCTTCTGTGAATCTGGTACAGTATATCGTACTGTTTCCTTCCTTCGGAAAGAACATTATCTGTTACTAGGCATGGTAGATTGTTGAATAGGGGGTTATTGGTATTCAGACCCTTCACCACCGTTAATGCATTTTCTCTTAAATCAACCAGCATTCTTTCATTGAACATTTATTATTGGTGTTGAAAGAAATCACTGCTGGAGAGGTGATGATACTTGTTGTAAGATCTCTTGTAGTAGACTAGAGATTGGTTTCATCTATTTTGACCTGGTTTTCACATGCTCAAGACCATAAGATGTATTCCTCTGACAGTTTCCTTTGTCTTCCTTTCTTCATTCCCCTCAATCATGATAGTTTTTAATCTTCAATTGGATTCCCTTCCCTTGTTAGGGAACAATGGTGGCAAGGGAAAAAACGATGACAAGACGCAGGAGAATGGAGATAGTGAAGGTGAAGGTGAAGATGAAGATGAAGATGGGAACGGAGAAGATTCAGAGGACACGGAAGATGAGGATGGGAGTGGAGAAGATTCAGAGGATTGATTGAACCATGTTGTTTATTAAGAAATGCAGTGTTTTATTTAAAGGCCGTTGGGTATTTGTGTGAGTCATCGTAACTATACAGAAGTTGCCCCCGGAAAATTTTTCATCCAGCATTCCGGTGGCTGTAGCTTGCATTCTGTTTTTTTTTTTTTATATTTTTTTTTTTATTTTGTACAAAAATAAAATAAAATAAAAATGGCATTAGCATCTCATGGTTGATGACAATCCTTGAGATCTACGAAGATCTCGAGAATACCAGAGATAAATATGATGATCACTTTGAGAACTCCTGTCGTCTTTTATACTTTAATAGAGCTTAATTCGAATGATTAGTTCTTTACAAAGAATTATTGCTATTTTAGATTTAATATGTTCTAAACCTGACAAAAATAAAACAATTAATTTATATAGGGTTAAGGTGTAGATTTGCCAACAAACTAATACCTGAGGAGCGTCTGACACAAAAAACAATTAAAGGGACCAAATTGGCCAACGAACTATTAAAAAGTGAAAAAAAACTAAATAACTATTTTAAAAAACAACTATTATTATTACGTTAAAATATGAGATCTTGCGCGTAGGACGGTGGCGGAACGCGTTGGAGAAAAGAAATGCGGTTAAGCGCTTCTTTGGATAAAGGCAAACACCAACAGAGATGATGAGCGAAAGCAGATAAGCGCTATAAGCGGCGGATTCTTCTTGTGGCATCGGAGACGCAACTGTAGGCAAGGGCGAGCGCGCGTCTTGGGTCGAAAAAGGCGTGGATTTCTTGGATGAGTTTAAGAGAGTGAGTGGAACACCCGATGAATAATGGAAGCTTTGGAGGCAGAAGACGTCGCATAGACATCATTGATGATAGTCAATGGAAGACGGAGACACCAAGACGATGACGGGGTAATAGTTCGTTGGTGAATCCGCTCAAAATTGTGTTTTTTTTTCCCACTTTTTAATAGTTCGTTGGCTAATTTGGTCACTTCAATTGTTTTTTATGTCAGACGCTTCTCGGGTAATAGTTCGTTGGCAAATCTACACCTTAACCCAATTTATATATCTAGTTTGCGGGAAACGAGTTATCTATTATTATTATTATTGAAATCTTATCTGAATGGAGGAGATAAGCCGACCCCTCAGGCCACAGACAATTGAAATCCCTATTTTTGTAATATTGTAATGTAATAGGAAAGTTTGTGCGTGCTCAACGAGGACAACATTATCATTAAGACAACAATAAGGTACAAATAATTAACTCGTAGTTTGATTATTAACTAAGAAAAACTAAAGAATAAAATAAAATGACTTGCGGCTCAGCATTTGACTGAATTTCGTATCTCCATATTTTATTTTATTTTTCTTCTCCAGAGGAAGGAATGGGGAAGGAGCTACCCGGAGATTGGGGAAGAAACAGTGATCGGAATTGAGGAAGAGAGAACAACACAGGAAATTCCTCCATCCCATTCTTTCTCTCTGATCGAACTATTCATTTCAATTCCCAAAGCTCAAAATTACGAGCACATTTCGTATGGAATTCGTTTGTTGATTTGGGGAATTCAAATGGAAAGCCACAGGTGGAAAGAACACAATGGAAATAACCATCAGTTTTTGTCTGAATATGATAATCTCGTCTTAGATCGATGCGTATCCAATAGAAAGCATAGCCCGCCCCTTCCACCCACTGCATTTCCTCCTAGCCTAGGCTACATCCAACACCCTATCTCAAAATTGGACACTCTCGCTGGAATCGCAATCAAGTACGGCGTTGAGGTATTTCTTCGATCATTTTTTATTCTATAATCTGATTTCATGACGAGTGATCCATGTTCAAACAGTAATGTCAATCAGACCATTGTCGTTGTTGAGGGTAGAACATTTTTCTGTTCTGGTGCACCAAGTTTTGGGTTCAATCATGAAAATTTAAAGCAATAGAAGTTGACTGGAATAGAAAATCAATGTACCTAAAGCATGATAATCTTTTTGATGCTACAATCCCCTGATATGAAATCCGTTTTGGACAAGTTACTAAGTAGGCTTTTGCAAATACTTTGCATTCCGAGTTTGATGCGCTACTCACCTCCTGCACAGAAAAGAGAATTTTTTTGCCAAATCCCAAAGTTGGCTTCACTTTATGATATGAATCTCATTCTTTCTTCAAATGTAACACTTTGATAAATTGCAGGTATCAGACATCAAAAGAATGAATGGCCTCGTTACAGACCTTCAGATGTTTGCTCTTAAAACTCTTCACATCCCACTTGGGGGAAGACATCCCCCATCAGATGATTCTACTACTTCAGGGTATGTATGTCTGCTAAATTGAGGAACGATAACAGGAACTTCAGTCTTTTAATTATTTTGTTTCCTAGAGACTGGAATGACTAACTTGTCTGATACTGTTAAACTTGAAATTGGATACAAGGCATAGGGTATTCCTAATCCCTTTAACATAGTTCGTTCATGCATATGTTGATGCACATTCGTATTTGATCATTCATGAATATAAAATCTTTTTGGTCAACAACGCAAGAATATAAAGTTGAAGCTGAGGTTTGATCTAAAATGAGATGTCATGGTATAATTGTTTGCAAATAAAAAACAGAATTTTAATAATAGATATTCTTTAATGCAAGATCTATTGAAAAAGAATGCCTTACACACCAAAAATTTAAAAAGGAGAAAGGAGAGTGAAAGAGAAGAACAGAGCAAACTAGATATGTTATATGCTTTATAAATTTTCCTTTTTCCCTGTTATAACACATTTTTAACTTCTATTTCAGACCCTTCTATAATTATAATACTATTACGCTGTCACTGATATGAAAGAAAGACGTAGAAGATACAACTACCGTTTCAAATTATTTCTTTATTCCAAATCCTTTATACTGAGAAATTGCGCGTATTACTATTCATAATTCTGATCCTCTAGGCTAGTAGATATATAACAGTTTAATTCTTCCGCTGTAGTACGTGATTGGAATTAGCTGTTCTGGATATCTGATAACCACGATGCTTATTTCATTTATCTACTTCAATAAATAAAGAAGGCAAATATTGAAGGTAAGAATTTAAACTCAAACAAGATAGATAAAAAGTAAAGAATTTGAATAGTTTGCTGAATTAGGTGACAGATTGTAAGATGTGTAAGCCAAACAAGTGCAATCATCCCTCTTGCATGAAAACACAAGAATGATTATCATATCACTTTTAATTGGCATTTCTATAATTCTATTGGGTGTGAGTGATGTTCTATTTTGCATAAAATACACTGATGACCAAAATGCTTCCCTGCTCTGCAGAAACAGAACACCAGATGAACTGTTTGATTCGCAACATTCTTTGACAACGAATTCTCCCCAGCGGAAGGCCTCCCCTGTTGGGAACTCTTTGCAAGGTTTCTATAGAATAAAACCAATGGACAAGAAAACCATATCCGATGATTTGCAGGTGGCAGGGAACAGAAAAGGAGCTTCTAATTTCTCCGAAGACTCAGCTTCACCCCTCCAACCTCCGAGTGGTCACCGAAAATCCAGAAGTCTAGTTGATATAATTTTGAGTGAGATTAAGGAGCAGCATGATATTGTGCCTTCTGCACGGGAGACGCTCTTGAGGGAGGATAATAGCAGCAGCTGCGGATTCCCATCAAGAACAGGAAAAGGTTTGGCTCTCAGACAGAAATCAGCAAGCCGAGCCTCATTAATCACAGATTCTGAAGCTAGTGGCTCAAATTCTGGGCCAATTGGTTTGGAGGATATATTCCGAACTGTTGGTACCCTTGGTGTTAAGAAATCATCGAGCGCATCATGCTTACATGAAGAGGGTAGTAGTCCCACATCTATCTGGCCAACCTCAAAATGGAGTTTGACATCAGATTTTCAGGCCTTTGCAGCTGCAAAACCAATATTTGATGGTTTGCCCAAACCCACAACTGGTCGCAGAAATAAAGCTGCACTTGATAAATATATATAGTAGTTTACCACAACAATTTTGATCCATTTATCAGCTCTCCAATCACAAGCTACAATCTTAATGGATCGACTGGAGGTAAATTAGGTTTTTTTTTTTTCCCTTCTTTTACAAGAATCAAATATCACACATCAATCTTTAAACAGGTTCGCTATTTTTTTCATCTACAGGTTTATCTTTAGTCTAGTTGCTCCTTCACATTTAAACCTTGTACACAATGATCGCATTACCAATGTCTCACCATGGAGACAAACTTTGATAGTCTTTTGCTCCTTAGCCACGTTACGAGAATAGAAACAAAGGGAAAAACTTATCTAACTCTCAGCATTCATACAAATATACATGGCACACAATTCTGGTTACACCAACTTGGGTTTGCACAACTCATGGCAGAATATAAGTCCAATAGGCCTCCAGTTCAAGAGGTTGAGTCACTCATTGCGCATAATGATTAGAAAAAGAAAAAAAAAAGGGGGTCATTTATAAGTTATTTCAACAAGAATTATACTTGTCAATTTGGCAAGGCTCCAGCTTGCAATTTTTCCTCTCAACATCTTCGCATGGTAAAAGTAACACTCACCTGCCTACTCTCTCTATTATTCATCAGTTCCCAAATAAAAATAATAATAAATTTGTTAGAGATCAACCATTGTTAGTGACAATTTGAATGTAAACGTAATATCATCATTTAGAAAATACATCAGCATTGTATTGATTGTTTATGTCGTTGATATTACCAGAAATAAAATTACTGAATTCGTTGTAATGTCAGATTCGTTGTAATAAAATTACATAACTTTAAAAACATGTTCTGTTATTTAATATTTATATATAAAGTATAAACGACGTGATATTTTTTTATTTTATTTTTTTGATATGAAAAAGTTTAGGAGGGTTAACATCGATCACCCCAAAGCCAGGAAGACGCCGAAGACTCTATGAAGACTTATCTGACTTATGAGATCGCTTACCAAAGCGAGTCCCCAATGACGGCAGAGGATCAACCCACGACCCAAAACTATAATCCTTCTTACCATCTATGCCAACTCACATTCCAAAGAACAAGACTATTCAAACAAGCTCAAAGCAATTCCACAGTTGATAAAATATTAAATCAAACCAATACTATCAATTTCGACGTGCTGAATTGAAATGGAATTCCTACTTGAGCAATAAATAGGACGTCGTTTATTTATTTCTAATTTCTTCAGAAGAATATAAAGGAATTAATTGACATATGATGTTAGATACTTTAGCTTGTAGGGAGGAGGAATCTTAGCGAAAAAACATTCCTCTTTTCCAAATACAATATGATATGGAAACGAGGAAAATAATCATACTTAACTGTGAATGTGAGAAGAAATATAAAAAATGGACAACCCACATAATCACTCTTAAGTGGTGCGGTGCATATGTACTTCGCATCAAATACAAACCCATACTAAGCTTAGGTTTTATTTTCAACCATGGAGAAAAATCCACAACAAAATCTTCCTTTCCTCAAACCTTGTCCCCGTCAATCTTGAAGGTAGAATAGGACGCAAAATTAACAAGTAATCCCAAGTCAACTAACAATCAGCACTATTATATCTCAAAAACAATTATACCCAAATGTCAACCAAGAATTCCCAAATCCAACATTAAAAATCAGTTATCAGATGTGTTTTAGTCATCTCATCCCCCACAACAAATGGAATTAAGTTCTGCTTTTCATAGCCTTTTATATATTTTATTTGACCAGGTAAATACATGTCCTTAAACAACCCTTCTCAACACTTCATCTCAGCCCTTTACTCTCCTCTATCTCGATCACAAGCAGACCATTTCATTTACAACTGCTAATCTCATGCCTCTATCTTTCTTATTAATAAGAGAACCACCGGCATAATTTTAACCTCTACAAACTTAACATGAGAGCGAGAAAAGAAAATATAGACAGACTCCTATCTTCCCCCCGCAATTAAGCATGTGAAATCTATGTGTGATACGATAAATCAGTTGATATCTATAGTAGCAAGTCAGCAACATATTAGCACTCCAAATAGATAGGCAGGGCTGTAAACCAAGGATGATTTAAGCAGCTAATGAGAGCTTTCCTATTTTTTTTATAAGAACACTAACTGTATGAAGAGACGCATCTATTACACAATACGAAGAAATAACTTCAAATTGTAATGTACAGCAAACATTCACAAAATGTATTTACCGAAGTTCTGAAGCATCAACCAGAACTATCTTTACAATGATAGATGCCATCGCATAGAACTTGGAGTCAGTAAACTACATAATTAAGGTAATGTCTGGTCTAGATTCCGTGTCAGATATTTACCTCAATGGCCAGCAGTGTTTGTATGTGATGAAGTTTGACCTTATTCCTAGGGTAGGTGATCACATTTAAAACCTGAGAAACGACCATCTGTGTTTTGCCAAAACCTGAAGCAATCAACTCATTCAGAGACCAGATATCTTCCTCCTCAGCATTCAGGAACATGAAAAGATTAACGGACAATAAATCTTTTTCATATATGCTGATTCCCTTAAACTATCACATATCAACAACATTGAAATGTTTCAAAACCATGCACCAATCCAAGGCAAGGTAGACTGAAGCCTATTCTATCCACAAGTAATTATTTGCAGAAAGGCAAAAGGTAAGCTAGAGGTAATAAGTCCAGCAACACATGCTCAAAATGAAATTCTAAAAACAACAACCACACATTTCACGTAAAAAAAATAGACATGCACGTCATCGGTGTGGTGTACACACTTAAATTCAATACATTAAAGATTTATTCTTTTTAGACATTGAAGATATTTCATCATGCATAAGGTCAATATACTATAAATTTACTTGACTGCTCCAGGTTAGATTTTTGCACCTATTTGGGTCATTTTAAGCCTGAGTGAGGCCTAGATCCCAACACTTGAACGCACCAATGATAGATCCTGGGAATTAGGATCCAAGAACACAATTCAAGAACCAGAATCTGGAGTTCTTGACCAAATAAGACAATACAATTTGTATATATTTTCTGCATAAGTCTGTTTACAACATAAAGGGGATATATATAAAGAAACGTAACTGACTAACCCAAACTGATACAAACTTCCTAGATAACTAACTTACAATAAAACACACATAAAAACATAACTACTAAACTTCCCCTAATAAACCTAACTTCCAAACTTCCCTTAATTGATCTTATCCAAACGCCTCTTCCTTGAATAAACAAGAAGAGGACGGTTTGGTATCCTATCACACCAATTTTTGAGCAATGTGCACTGTAAAGCTAAGGCATGAGGCATGCATAAATAAATAAGAAGCGGCTGTAAGAATCAAAGACAATGCTGATCTATTAACTCTGTCATTTATTTGCTTATTTATAAAGACTTAAAATCCATGTTATTCAGTTCATTCGATTTTTGACTGTTTCACAAAATGATGCCAACTAGGACATCGTATCAGAACTTCAAAGACCACTAAATTTAGAGAAAAAGGATACAAAAAAGAATCTTTGATAGAAAGGCATTGTGCTGGAAACCAAGATAGTATGAAATGCCTTAGTCCAACATTGGGCAATATAAGATGCTCTAAGGGGCTTTTAAGTAAGTCAGTTCTTGAACCTAAACGGCAAGTAGCCCTTGGATGAGGGTTCCCCACCCTATTTGGGTGCCCATTGATTATTATCAAAACCAGTGGTAAGTAATACAAAGAATTCTAATTAATAAGTTGATTGAAGTATTAACGAGTCAAGTGTAATCAAGTGTAGTGGCCAAGATGACTGCTCTACAAGGGAGGAGGGAACAATTGATGGAGACTGAGATACGAGATGCTAAGGCCACACATTGAGTACACAATGTAAAGCTCTATGTCAATAGATAACTTTTGGGAGAGGGTTTGTCATCCTACTTGTGCGCCCATCACATCAAAACAAGAACTTTTCTCAGACCTTTATATAAATAACTAGAAAGGTTTAGCTACTCATTTCAATTCAGAATAAAATAGACACAAATATTTTGTACTTCATCATGAGGTGAGCCCGTACTCTCCCATTTTAATTTGACAAGCATGAATTGAAAATTTTAAATCTTTCTAGTGATGTTAATTTCCCAACAAAAAAACAAATAAATAAAAACTAGTTCGTCATAGCCCAAACTTGCAACAGAATTCTCCCTCATGGCAAACAATGAAGCCAAGAATAAAGATCAAATATTACTACAGAACATGGAAATGACACAGGCATAAATAAATCAGCTAAACATCATATACAACAGTAATGGTGGCTTTATTAGTATTAAATATCTTCATACTATAAAGGTTCAGCTTAGTAGTGTTGCACATTCCAAAAGCAGCTTTTAAAGTTTGTTGATAGAAGACGACAAATTAAAATGTCTATTTCATTGTTTGCAATGTTTGGCCTTTTTGTTCTATGATGAATCAGAATTAAATCAAGTTAGATGAAATCGAGTGCTTACAACTAATTTCTATATCTAAAAATTATGTAATAATTACAATTACACTTTACAAGAGATGGGAAACAGAAAAACTAACCAAGTCAGAAAAATGGGCCTATAACTTGGAAGCAAATGTTCCTGGGATACATTGTCAGGAAAAATTACAATATACACAGTCCTGCCAAAAGCCTCCACAAGTCTTCAAAATTTTCTGAGTGGCAATTGTAGGTTCTACACAGGTAAGTCTAACTGAGGCACAGAAAGTAACCTTGCTTATTTACCAACCACATCACTGAAAGATGGCAAGTAGTCATAAGTCAATACAGAGAAGTAAATAGTATTTGTCTTTCAAGTAAAATTAAAACAAACTAAAATCTTCTGTTTCAAAAGAAAATTTCATCCCATACAACAGGTAGATGGTGTCCAATATCTATCTTATGCACCGGAATGAAATTGCACCCAAACAAGTTAGAACGGAGGAGATCTCCCTGAAGAAGCATAGTCAAAGGTGCAGAAAAAGTGTGCCTAATGTGCTGGGGTGAGGCAAAGTGATAAAAAGAGTCCTAGCCTCTGCTACCAAGTATTTCTTAAACGTGTGAAACAACACCAATGCTACCAAGTATTTCTTAAACGTGTGAAACAACACCAATGCCTATTTCGCATTCTAGAAAGCCTTACACACATTTGAGAAACTAAAGAAGGAGGTGCCCCATGAAAGTCAGAAATCAGGAACACAATTATTATTGCCCAATCTCAAGTGACTGAAGTTAAAATAACTTTGATCATGAAAACCACAAAAAAAAATGTTACTCAGAAGTAAGTATCTGACTATATAAGTTGCAAATGAGGCTTCATACACTAATTTTGCTATACAAGTCAAAATCTCATTTTAAGTTTTGTAAATTATGTTTAAAAAAAGGGTTAAGGTGCGATTTGACCAATAAACTATTGGCTCAGGAGCGTCCAACACAATTAACTATTAAATGAACCAAAAATACCAACAAACTTTTAAAAAGGTACAGTCAGCACAACGTCATTAGAAAAAGTTAACGTCCGTTATCTAAGGTGCAAATTGGCCAACAAACTTTTACCCTAGGAGCGCCCAGCACAAAAAAGTTTTACTCAGAGCGCCCAGCACAAAATTCTAAATTTTACTAAATTAAATAATTTTTTTCTCAATTGTCATTATTCAAAACTACTTTTATAGATATCGATGGACAAAAATTACTCATTCTTCAATTTTGTCAAAATTTTAATTTGCTAAAATAAACAAAAGTTTTAATTAAAAATATAATTATATGATTTAAATAAAACTCAAGGTATTTTATAGTTTATTATATATGTTAAACAAAAAAATATATATGATTTATTTTTATTTTAGAAGAAATTTATGTGAGTTAAAAAATTCATTTAATGTTAATAAAATTTAAAAAATCTAAAAAAATCTATTATATCCCGAAATAAATAAAATGAGTTTAATTTTATTTTTATAAAAAAATCTTAATGGATATCAACATTGATACTTAATAATATAAATTCGAAAACTTGATGATATATTTATTAATTAAATGATCTATTGATTATATGAATATGAGACTTGTTGGAAAAAACAAAAGATAACTTAAGAGGCTTGATGAAGGACAATTTAATAATAAGTTAAGGAACAATTATAATGGGTTAAGGAGCAATTTGGCCTACGAAAATTTTATTAACATTAAATGAATTTTTTTAACTCACATAAATTTCTTTTAAAATAAAAATAAATCATATAATTTTTTTGTTTAACATATATAATAAACTATAAAACACCTTGAGTTTTATTTAAATCATATAATTATATTTTTAATTAAAAATTTTGTTTATTTTAGAAAATTATAATTTTGACAAAATTGAAGAATGAGTAATTTTTGTCTATAGATATCTATACAAGGAGTTTTGAATAATGACAATTAAGAGAAAAAAATTATTTAATTTAGTAAAATTTAGAATTTTGTGCTGGACGCTCGTGAGTAAAACTTTTTTGTGCTGGCCGCTCCTGGGATAAAAGTTCGTTGGCCAATTTGCACCTTAGATAACAGACGTTAACTATTTGTCTAACGGCGTTGTGCTGGGTGCTCCTGGTGGTAAAACTTTTTTTGTGCTGACTACACCTTTTTAAAAGTTTGTTGGTATTTTTGGTCTACTCAATAGTTAATTGTGTTGGACGCTCCTGAACCAATAATTTATTGGCCAAATCGCACCTTAACCCTTAAAAAAAAGAAGAAAAAAAGAGAGAGAGAGAGAGAGAGAGAGGAGGCCATTGGGAAAAGGTTTGTTTCAACTAAACAGTCAACCCGTAGAAAGAAAATCTCCAAAATATAACAAAACTTACTTTAATGCTAATGAAAACTTCAATTTAGCATCAAGAGGGTCTCCAACAACTAAGAGTGGGCATGTCTGGCCTACAGGGCAACATCTGAGGAACATTGTGTCCTGAGCAAAAAAGAAAAGATCTAAGGTTCATGTCTCAAAAAAAGCTCAGAAGAGCATCACAGGAAAGGAAGATATAAAAAGATCAACCAATAGACAAAAGTCACCTGATATTGGAGGAGCAGCAGGTAAGTTGCCTGGAGTGGAACACTGAAAACCCATGTTGTTTGGTGGCCTTTCAATTGGAGGTCGAAAATACCCTGCAGTTATCAAGAGGAGAAGTCTGAAATACATCTTGGTTCATCTTATGACAATACCACGCACAACTTAATGACAACAGGAAAGACAAATTACATGATTAAAAAAACAAGTTCATGGTGTAGAACCAATAACCTTCATGAGATGCAACAGCAAGAGAACTATATTACAGACTAGAGGATAAAATCATGTTTTATGGTGTAGTATAGATCAGCCCCCCCCCCCCCCCCAAAAAAAAAATAAAAAAAAAAATAAAGGAAAAACTATAATGAACCTTGCAGATTGTGAGCAAAGAATATTCACATACCTTCCTGTCCAAAGGGTGGACCTGGACATGGAGGGTTTCTCCCTCTCCATGCACCAAGTTGGTTAGTTGATTTGAAATCACTTGATGGCATCCTCCACTGATCATCAGCCGCAAATTGCCTCCGGCTATCAGGAAGGGATGGCATAGAGTAGGGAGGATGGAATGAATGAGGAAGTTGTTGAACTGTGGGCTTTGGATATGAGAACTGATTTGATGGATTTTGAGGTGGAGCAGAATGCATGTGTCTCTGGGCAAATTGGGGGTTACCCTGCTGAAATTGCTGATTAAGTTGAGGAACTTGACCATTTAGGTACATATCATTCTGCCCATACTCTAGTTGCCTAAAGCCATTAGGCTCCTGCGAACTGCAGCCTGCTGTTGGAGCGGGTTGTGGGAACATTTCACCCTTCACAACTGCATTATTGTGACCTCCAGGGAAAGAGTTTCCAGCCATTTGAACAATTTGATTACCCTGTATAAAAGACAACCCCAGTCAGCATCACTAGTACAAAGATGCTAATCAGATAAGTGAGATGTAACTTCAAAAGACTTACACTTGTGCTACCACTATTATAGTCATGAGACACGCCCTGCTGAAACCCCAATGGCGGGGATGACTGAAGTGATGGTTGAGGTGGCATTATAGGTTGTGCAAGCATAGAGGGCCAACCTAGTCCAGATGATTGAGGAACCAGCGATGGTGGAGGACCTGCAGGTGGCAAGGGAGGAGGTGCAGGTTGCAACACTGGTGGTGGAGGCGGTGGCGGTGGAGGAGATGGAGATAATGGAGGTGGTGGTGGTGGAGGAGGAGGTGAAGAAGGCAGAGGAGGGAGAGGAGGGGGCGAATCAAGTGGCAATGGTGGAGAACCATCAGGAGCAGGTATCTCTGCAGAAATGTTCAGAGAGGAATCTAACTTCCTATCTGAGCCCTCAAGTTGAAAATCCATTTCTGATGAATTATTTAATATTACAGGCCTTTCATCCTTTGGATGACCTGAAACATCTTCCATTTCAAGCTCACCATCCACATCCTCCAAGACACAGTGGCGTTTATCGTTAGGGGTAACAGTAGAAGTTTCTGATTCTCCAATAGTAGGAGCGGGATCAGCTGGAGATAAATCATGTATATCTTTGAATAAACCATTTGGAAGATCATCCTCCTCCTCTTCCTCAAACACATGCGAGGATAACAAACCAGGCAGCTGAAATGTAGCATTGCTGATATAAACACACAAAATATGGAAAATCAGAAATAGGAATTATGTAGCAAAAATTAATAAAAACGAAAATTAATAATCAACAAATAAAATTTTCTTCTTAAATATACAATATGAATAATAAAGGCTAATGTTGTTGATAACAAGTCCAAACAAGAATAGGCAAATGCACATTAGCACCTTGATCAAACCATTCCACACCTAATCTGTACTAACAAATCAATACAAAAACCTTTAGAGGTCAAATCTATCTTCTTTGATATTCACCTGTGATATGCAAACAGCTTAAGGTTTCCTTATTCTTCCATGATCCCCCCCATTCCACTTGGGATGAGGTTTACTTAACTCCAAAAAAGGGGTAAGCTGTAAAATCCTATATGCCCATCAATAAAAAAATTAAAGACTTGCCCTTCCGTTAGGTGTCTCGTGTACATAAGCATATTCTCTTTATTCAATTATACAAAAGATGCCTTATTTTCCTCAACCCCGCCCCATCTCACTATCTTATGTAATTTTCAAAGATGATTCACCAAGATTCACAAAACAAAAGTGAATATCACACCTTCCATACTCATCCACAAGCATGCCTTCCATTTCTCTAATCGGATCATCGACAGCCCGCTCTGCCCGAGATGGACGTCTAAAAGAAAAGCTAACAACCATCTCATCATTAGACACGCCTATGTCATCCATGTAGTGACGAAGCAGAGACTCTGGCAAAATTTTCCTCTCAAGCCACAGCCTTAAAACCTGCAATCAAACAATAAAGCAAATAAATGTCCCACGTACATAACCTATATAAAGAGTAAAATGGCACAATCTGCTTCATCAAACAAAAAAGTTTTCAACTTTAGAAAAAAAAGACTCTGATCAGGTATTTGACATATCCTACAACAATAAGATGGACCAACCTTGAGACACTGACGACGATTTTCACGAGCACCAGTTCCAGGGGGAGCAGCAGCACCAAGTAGGCGAGGCAGAGCAGCTTGAACTGTAGGGATGTAGGAAGATCCCGCAATGCCTGAAATTTTCGCGACAATCAGAATTAACAAAGTCGTTAAGAGAACACTACCTAAAACACATGCTTTCAGGTTTGGGCATGCAGGGTAGAGAACAGGCACATGCACATCCACCTTTTTGATTGTGTGAGCACTGAGTGATAGAGTCAACGAGGAAGAACAAATCCACTTTACGATGAAAACTAGTTTCACTTTCCAGTTTTCGGATAAGAAGTTCAACAACCTGTACATAAGTACTTTGCAAGTAAGTTCACTATACACTATAGCCACAGTAAAAACAAGAGTAACATAACCATCAAATAGGTTTTACCAATCCACAATGTTCCTACTCCAGAATTCTGTATGACCGTCTAAAATCTTTAAAACTCCACACAAGCCAAAAATATAAACATAATGTATATAATTAAAAAAAAACAGTTTAAATTTAACTACAACCCACACCATGTTTGCAACACAAAATTATTCCCAACCCTTGGTTATCAGTTAAGGATGAGCTTTTTCCCTAGGTTGTGCTTCCCTTCAATATTGCAACAAGGTTGGGTTTGGATGACACAATGCAATTCCTTAGGCACACTTTCAAGTTGTCAGATATTGTCAAAACTATCTGTTGCTAGTTGTAACGTGATATAAGGAATTTGATAATTGTTGTCTTTTTCTACCTTTTATCTTTATTCCACCATATTAGGAATCTTTGTTAGGCTGTAGGATTATTGCAATATTCTCTACTATTTTTCAGGGGTTACATAGCAACCTCGTATTTCCTTGTGTATATATTTCAGACCCACTGGCGCATCAAGAAAGCAAGGAGTATAGTGACTATAGCTGGCCATTATCCTGAAAATTCTACAAATCACATGGAAGACTAAATGATAAGTCCATGAGTAAGGGTCACATGAGCTTTGAAAATGCGCTAATACTATGAAGCTTCTTTCCTATGAGAATTGCAAATCTCCAGAAGATTAAGAAGACTTTGAAAACAACGATGTAGGCAAGAGAAAACAGGCCAAGCTTCATTAGTTGATTCCTTGATTTGAGAAAAAGCATAATTGATAATAGAAAGGAGCATACCTCATTTGCAATGCCATACTTGGCACAATCAATGGCAAGACGAGTGGCACGTCCAATACTTTCCTTAGTCCTTGATAGAGTCTCTATCATTCCTTCAAAGGCATCACGAGCAACAGCAGCTTCAGTACCACCACTCAGTGAGCCACCTGGCCCCCTTTGCACTGAACCAACTATTCTTTCCTCAGCTTCTTCAGCTTCAGGTTGATTCAGAGAAGCAGAGTGGTATGCTGATGGAGAAGCCAATGTCGGGTGCTCATATACTCCCTGTACATCCACCTGTGGAAAATTGCTTGAGGCAGAAAGGAATGGCTGAACAGAAGATGGGCTGGGAGTCTCTCCTGGAACATTATGATTTCCAAGAGGAATAAATTGAGAATGAGATTGCCTCCTCTTTGCCTGTGCAGCTGCAATAAGATGTTTCATAGTTTTTGCAGCTTCAGGAGTCTTTGAACCAGTGTGCAGACTATTTTTCTCATCCATTGCCACTTCTAATCTGTAATAAATCGTAAAATAAATTTAAACAAGGTAGGAGGAAAGAAACATAAGTAAATAATTCTGAACAAATCATAATCAAAAGCATAAGTACCTATCAACATGAAATCCATCATGCTCCTTCAAATTTTCTGTTGCAGCAGGAACTTCACCAGCTCTCAAGGTAGGAGTAGTCTTAGATGCTTCCATCAAAGACAAGGGTTTCTTTTTATGAGTTGTCAGTTGATTCTGAGAAGAGCTGGTACTACTCAAACCCTTTGAAGAACCAAGATCAGCCTTCTTTTGAGTGGAAACTTTAGACACAGATTTGGAAGATTTGTTCCGCTCAGCATTTGGCTTTGAAGAGGGAACCAATTGAGGTGATTTCATAGGAGATGAGGAGCTTACTTTTTTTGCGACTTTGGTTGGATACTGCTTTAAATCTGACTGTTCAGGGCTTCCGGTTATCTGGACAGGAATTCCATCTTCAGTCTTCTCTTTTATAACCTGCCTGGACAAATCATTTTCTACTTGAGAAGATGATTCTTTCAATTGGCTATCCTCAAGTCCACTAGAACTTCTGTTAGCCAGCTGAGGAGCATCAGAATTCCCTAAATGTGCACTGTTTCCCTTTGACTCTCTAGGGAACAAAGGTGATTTAATATTTTTAGCAACACCTCCATGGACCGGAGTCTTAGGTTCGTCGTCATCGTCATCATAAAGGCAAACAGCTCTACGTTTCCTCTTTCCTGCCTTTTCTGCAGCATTATTTCCATCACTTTCCAACCTAACAGAACTCCTATCTGTTTTGCCATCTGAAGCAGGACTAGTAGAATCAGACTTGACTTGTCGGACTTGGTTACGATGTTTTGCCCCTGGTAGCACTTCCTGGTTAGTATCATCAGAACCAACAACACCAGTTTGAACACTAGAAGACAAACCCTTTTCTGTTTTCAAACGTGACATTGACCTCCTCAACTCTGATTTTTTAAATTCTCTGTCTTCAATAACAATAGGTGAAGCACTCTTTGTCTTTGCAGGAGGAGAACCCAAAGTCGAATCATCCTTAGCATCTACATGCTTCAATTTCTTGGTCGTGTGTAAAGTTTCATTTGTTCCTGCTTTACGCTTTGCACGAACAAGTTGGGTCTTATTTGGCTTATCGGAAATTCCACCACCAGCCTCCTCTGATTCAACCATCTCTTTAGAGTCATTCTTCATCTTAAGACTTGTTTCAATTTTTTGTAGGTTCTTATCTTTTTTTCCATCATTAACATCAGAACCTGATTTAAGAGCATCTGAAGAATCTGATTTAACACCAAATACATTCTTTCCCTTATTTCCACCTCTTGATGACTCTCCAGACCTGGAAAGACTGGCACAACGTTCAGATTTTTCAGCCTTCAAAGGTGTTACAGCATCAGAGCCACCACATTTATTTCCACCATCGCTTCTCTTTGTCACAGTAACAAGCTTTTTAGATTTGTTCCCATTTGTCAATGCCTTCTGTCCATTGTCATCCTGCTTCAGGTCATTAACTTTGCTTAAATCCTTAGAATCAGATGTTCCACCCTTCAGACATGATAAATCGTTTAGATTCGATGTGCTAGCATCCTTCTTTAGCTCAGCACCATTAGATGGTTTACATTTGATCACATTTGGTAGAACAGGAGATGAACTGTCATTTGAATGGCCAGAGGGTTTTTCATCTTGACCACTACCTTCTCCACATCTCAGTGTGCAGCGCTCTAACTTAGAACCAGCATTGCCCACACAATCATTAGCCTTTTCTTCATTTGACACAACATTATCAGTAGCATCCTTTAAGTCACCTGTAATTCCATCAACAGAAGGAACCTCTGAGTCAACGAGAGAATCATCAGTGTCATCTCGCAAACTACTGGCTTTTTGTTTCTGTAACTCATCAAATGCCCCACAGATTTCCTTCATAGCTTGGGCAAAGTACTTTGCCTTGCCTTGAGAACGAGCAGACAATTTATTTTTTGCCTCAGTGGTGAACACCTGAATATCCGCTGGGGCAACAAAAGCACTGAAAGAAAATAACCAAGACGGATGCAATGTAAGAAGATAATAGGAAAGACAGTCAATCTAATGAACAGGAGCGTAGAAAGGGTGAATAGAGTAAAGCATCAGAGGCATCGCAAAATCAGATAACAAATGTATTTGAATAAAGCAGCAGATTCCTTTTTATCAAATTATGTTTCATTCGTAGATTGGAGATTATTTTCAATGACCTGATATAAATATCAGTTGCAGTTATTATTGCTTAGCTTTGAGTTGAATTAAAGTTTACAACAGATTCATATCATTCCAATGCCCTCTTGAACTTGACTGACCCATGTGCCCCGCAATAAATTATCTTCTATAGCAAGTTCTAGTACTAGGATATGCTATATAATTCTAAACTCTTCAGAAAAATATTTGAATTTGAAAATTAATAGTAAGTATAGGCTTCATCCAATAAATGCATGATGTATATAACATGAAATCATCGCTGATATATGTCATTAATACACATATTATTTCGCAATACTTCTTTCCCAACTCCAACATAAAATCCACCAGGTAGGCCACAGGTAGACAATTTCTTGGTCTCCGTATTCAAACCCAAGGAAATAGTAAAATTTAAACTAAAATTCATCTACAACGTATAATACTGATTATGCCAGCACTCCAACAGCCCTACCATCTCCAAGGCCTCTAAGCAAATTCATCTTTTTGTTTTCACGTTTGTTAGTGCTTGAGATTTATTGGAGTTCGATATTTGCTACTTCTAGGTGTCTGAAATCTGTTGCATTTACATATTGAAAACTTGTATTTGAAAGAATATTGACAGTTCGGTGACTTTGAGGCTATGTTTATAGGTGAGACTCTGTCACACTTGCAATTTACTACTTGTTTAATTACAGGATGATGAGATTATATAGTTTTATGATTATTCAAAATTACTATATCCTCCCTCCTGTCCTAGATGTAGGGGCTAATTCCTCCTGTCCTAAATGTAGGGGTTAATTAACTACTTCATGTGTATTAAGGAAATCAGATAAATCAGTTATTTGTAAAAAGTCTGTGATGGTTTTCCTGAAATGCCCTACTTGTTAATCATTTACATTGGAATATTACTAACATAGCTAATACATCGTTCAGGAATCTAACTATAGGGATAGTTAGGGGAAAAATAATTAAAATGGGAGACAAAGGCCTTTGAGGTCATACATTTAAACCAAAACAAACCCCAGCTAGTTCCTACCTTTAGGCCCAGAGAAAGCATCTTGTTGTATATTTCTTTTAGTCATAAGTAGGGGAACCTTACAAAAAATCAGACAATCCAATGTATTTTGACCCTAGTCCTACTGGCTCTTCACAGACTTGGTAGGCAACAAATCTTGCCATTTCAGTTCCAATAATTCTGAACTCTTTACACTAGGATAAATGACACAAGCCAACAAATAGAACCTTGAATTCAATGTAATTTTTAAGCAACAACCAGTCAAAGGCTCAGAATGAAGAGCACACTTGATAAACAGTAAGACATTATCTGCCAGAAATTATTTATATCTAACATTTTTTCACCACTAATAAGTTCTGCTTCTAGATATGTTGTTTAAGTTTGTTCCTCTTACCTAGGTCATATAACGGTCCTTCATTAGAAGCATTCCAAGAGAACGATAGGCTAAAAGTTACAGTCAAGACAGGTGAGAGAGACTTACATTTCATTTGTACCAAAGAATTGAACAAAATATTTCTTTGGATCAGGGGTTTTCCCCCAATCTTCCGGCCTGCTTATCTGTTGAGGGGCAAAGAAAAAAGACCAGTGTTCCCGTTATTAATGACTAAAATTTATCATCTGAATAAAATCAAAGGATAAAGTAAGAAGGAAGGGGGACATAAAAGTAATGATTGAGGAAAGGAGTCTCTGAACGCACTAAAAATAAAGTATATCACACATCAAGAATGCAAATCCCCCATTGGAGCAATTCTTAGCTGACAGATTGGTCGGACATGCTTAACTATTCAAATTTCAATCAAGAATAACTTAACAAAGACGTTGCCCTGCAATTCACATGATCACAGTTGAGATACAACAAACTAAAAAATTAACAAGTTGAAGGAACGAATTCACACCTTGGCAGGCCAAGCTGGGAAGCCCTTGACCTTGGCGAGAACAAGATCCCCGAGACTCAAGTGCCCGTTGGCTTTGGCCTTGTTCGCTCCGCGTCGACGCAGCGGAGCCATGATGGGGGACGGATGCTGATAGAGAATGAGTAAAATCAAATAACCAGGAGTATTGCGAGTACAACTTGAGCAACCCAAACAATCTGGAAAACCCTAGAAAAATCCCGCAGAACCACCGCGGGGATCCTCGGCGAGGTTGTCTCCGGCGGCGGAGCACCGTCACAGCAGTCGGCTAAAGCATCGGAGGAAGGGAGAGCGAAGGAGGGCCCAGCATTGAGGATATGGCAAGGAAGAGAATCTGAGCAAGAAGATTGCAGAGAAAGAGGGAGGGGACGAGGAGGAGATTGAGGCGGTGGAACGAGAAGAGAGAGAGAGTAGATTTTGTGGGATGGTAGCTTCGGCCTGGTGGCTGATGAGAGGGATTACGGGACCTAAAGGAATTTTGTGATGTTTTTCCTTTGTTACTTCTTTTTTATTTTCTCACTCTCTCTGAATTCCTGCACTTTCTGTGAAATAGAACCCGGACCCAACAACACTTATTATTGATTTTCAATTTTTCATTTGACTTTGCCCCAACCATCCAATTAAAATTGAAGTATAGATAAATATGTAATCTTTGTTAAATTGTATTCATAACATATTATTATGGGATAATTATATAATCTAATATTTGAAAGATAACAGATATCATCAAATTTTTTTATTGTTCAGTATTAATAAAATATAAAATTTCAATAGTAATAATGTGATGAATATAATTGCATATCATACAAATCTAAGCCTGTTAATATCTGTAAATAATATCACTGAGGACAATTACATGTTTTTTAAAAAAATACAAATCTAAGCCTGTTAATATGTGCAAATAATATTACCACATTTCTTATTACTGCTTTATTAATATTTTGTATATTTGGAAACAATTTACTAATGAAGCTTCCCGGTGCTTTTAAGAGAGATTGCACTCAAGGCGTTTGATATTTGTTTGTGAGAGCAGCCAGTGTTCCTTGTTACGATTTAAAACAGCCCTGCAGAAGGCAATAACGACTCACAAATCTACTAACAAAGAAAATTAATTGGCGACTCTCATAAACATTTAAATAATAATAACAATAATCGGGGATTGAAAATTACCCAAATTCATGACATCAATTAATGACCAGATGTGATCCCTTTTTCCACTTTGAAAGGGGGATTACAAATAGCAGTCAACTACAAGACTTTGTTTCAATAATTAAACAACCAAAAGAATAACCTTTTAAAGACTTTTACAAACATATGTATCAAATATCAGATCAAGAGGAATTTGAACTTCCGAGCACTAAGAAACGAAATGGAAGAGAATGAGGACCGAATCAGAGAAACGAAAAGGATCATCGGTGGAATAATTGTCTTTCCATGTAATCTCTATCTCTATTATACCATCACATTTAACAATCTACTAACAAAATCTATATTATTAGGTTCAACTTCAAATTCTGTGTGGCTAAGAAGGTAACCGACTCATAAACTACATTAAGAAACTAGCATATAGATAGTCAAGCTGACGTATAGACAAAGACGTAAGGAGAAACAAATAAAATCTCAGAATGCATCAGATAAATAGCAAGTTACAAATTACAGTGAGTGGCAAATTAGACCTCCAATCATGCTCCCTAAAAAGCTGTAAAAGATTTACTGACATGCAGTACGCTTCAAAAGTTCCTTCTCCAGCATTCACAAGTTCTTAGCAACGAAAGTAAAGGTTGAACGAACAACACAAGGAGAAAATCATTCATATGAGGTAAGGCGTCCAACCCATTGAAATTAAACACGAAAAGTTAGACCAGAAAGCAGTGAAAGAAAACTACATAAATTCAATTACATGCCGGCAAAGATTATATCCAATTGATAAGGATAATGTTCTATCAACAGCCATGTATAACTTGGGCGGCAAAGAGGCATTCAAAAACAACAATGATTATTCAGAGAAATTTTACCCTACCAGTTCTAATTCAAACTTTTATCTTTGCTCTCATTACCAACAGCATCAGTAACCAAAGCCATTGGTCTTTGATCAATAACCTCATCAATAAGCCCGAACTCCTTTGCCTCTCCTGGAGTCATGAAATAATCTCTATCCATATTTTTTTGAACAATCTCCAATGATTGTCCTGTATGTTTTGAGTACAATGCATTCAACGAATCCCAAATCCGAACAATTTGCTTTGTATGGATTGTAATATCCTTAGCCTGCCCACTATAACCACCTGAAGGTTGATGAATCATGAGTGTCGCATTTGGAAGAGACCGCCTCTCACCCTTGGCACCTGCAGCTAATAGGAGAGAAGCCATAGATGCAGCTTGGCCCAAGCAAATTGTGTTGATTGGAGAGCGAATGTACTGCATAGTATCATATATGGCAAGGCCTGCCCATGGCATAGGATTAACAACACAAACACCAAAGTAATAATAACAAGAATCATCAAATTTTCCATACGCTGGACTTCTACAGATCAACGAAGTTTCAAATATTTCACAAATATATGCTCTGTACAGTGGTGGGGTAGCTCAAATTTCAGGAATTATTTGTTGAGTTTTTTAGGGCATAGAAGGATCCTCAAGAATGAAAACTTATAGCATAGATGGATCACACCTAGATTTTAAGACGATTGCAAACCTCTTAATCACCAACTATAGACCTGTTTGGGATAGCTTCAAACAGTGAAAAAGCTCATCAAACAGTAAAATAAGCCCAACGGAAGAAAAAAAAAGCTAATCTGGACCGTTTGGGATAGCTTCAAGGGTTGATGGACTTATTGTAAAAAAATAACTTCGGATAGAAGTGACTTTTTTCAGCTTCTGGAGAAAAATGTTAGGGATAGGTGATCCAATAAGCAATGTACTATTAATAATACATTTGCATGCATTCGAATTTATCCATTAGAATATATTTAATTAAGTACTTTAGAGTTTTTAAATTTTTTTAATAATAATTTAATTTTTTTTATCAAATTTAAATTTTTATCTTCAATTATAACAATATATATATATATAGTATTCAATAAGATTTATGTTATTTTCCATCTTAAATTACTTTTCAAACGATATTCTAAATAAGAGCCTATTTGGAAAAAAGTCACTTTTGTCACCGCTATCCGACACACAAATCACATCTACAATCTAATTTTTATCCTATCTTCGGTTTACAAAAGCCTATCTGGAAAAAAATCACTTCTGTCACTGCTATCCCAAACGGGCACATACCGTTAGACTGATTATTAAGTTAAACTAAAGTTAGAAGCTACTAAAATAGTGAAGATTTTGCACGTTCAGTTGGTTAAGATGCTATAGTGCTAAAAGGTCAAAACTACTGCTGTACCGCATGGCATCAGATTCACAGTTCAGAAATTCAGTTCATACATAATTATTGTCATTACTATTTTCCTTTTTGAGAAGTTTACTTGAAGGAAAAGTATAATTGGTTGGAAGGAAATGAAAATGGTGGCAGAAATTCTAGAAAATTTCCATATAATGCAAGGTATCTGCAAAGTCTTATAATGTGGTCTACAAAATGCACTCTGCCAAATGATTTTCTGGAAAAAAAAAAGAGAATTAATTGGAAACAAAACTAGTTAGCACTCTGCATGCATAGCGCAAATCATAGTGGTCAAAAGCGGGCAGCGCAATGCTGCAGCTTTGGCATCAAAACAGTTCACTTGATACAAAGAGGCAAATGTCATGAGTTCAATGACGGAAAAGACATGGGCAAAATGAATAGGGCCAATCTTAAGGGTTTTTTAACGCCAATTAGCTCCAGCCCTTGAAAGGTTCAAGGGCTTTGTTCACCCTTTCTCCGAACCTCAAGCATCAGGTTTGGAATCTCTTCTTCTTATTCTTCCTCTTCAGTTTTGTTTACTTCTATCTCCCTCCCAGTTCTTTCACCTCTTCTATGTTATTGCCGTTTATTTCTCATTATCTATTTCTTTCTTCTAATTCTCCCATAAACGTCAGGATCAATGGATACATCGCAGCGGTCAGAATGCATAACTAAGGATCAGGTTAGACAATTTGATGAAGTAGAGAGTAAGAGGATTTGCAGAGAAAGATTAAGGGTACATCATAACAGAAGTTGAGAACTCGCTGTATATTTTAGTTTCCACATATGTGCGTGTTATATTTTATTAGTCATTCATATTCTTCTTAATTATACAATTACATGAGCCGTCAACAACTACGGCGTGTGCATCATATGGTACAGCTCCATAAATCATCTCCGAGCAATCTAATATAGCCAAGTTATCGTCTTATAGAGAAATTCAAACAAACGAATGCATACTAAATTTGAAGTAACCAGCGTCTCCAGAAAACACCGTTACATTCACTGAAAATACATGACCGCAGGCACGAACAATGGCAATTTTCACTCGCCCATTGCTATTTAGTACCGTTGTCGACAGAAAAAAAGGGAATTTTATGTAAAGGAGAACAAAAAAACCTGTTGAAAGAGGACGTACCTGCAGTGACAGCGCCGCCGGGAGAATTGAGGTACATGTGGATGGGCTTGGAGGGGTTTTCGGACTCGAGGAATAGAAGCTGAGCAACGACGACGTGGGCGGTGTCGTCGGAAATGGGTCCGTTAATGCAGACGATCCGCTCTTTGAGAAGACGCGAGAAGATGTCGTATGCTCTCTCTCCTCTGGAAGAGTGTTCGATCACCATTGGGATGAGGCTGAATGCACGACCCCATTGTGCGATTTGATTGCTTCTTCCAAACAACGCCCTTGCGCTGCCAAACAGCTTGCTGGGGGAGAAAAGCCCTCTCATGGCGGGCAGTTCAGGAGATTATCAGAATTCAGGAGCGCGGGTAGGGACGTAGGGTAAGGGTTTCCGTCTCAGCGACGAACGAAGCGCGGGCTAATCCGTCTCTTGAAATGGGCCGTCTTGGGCCGAGGCTTCCTGGCTCGTAGGCTCTGACCTCCTAGGCATGCGATTAAAAAAAAAAATCAGTACTACCTCATATCTTAAATATAAGACATTTAATTTTTTTTAAGAGACAAATAGAGTTAATTAAATTACTTTAAATTATTTATATTTATTATTTTTTCTATAACTAATTTTTCTAACTTATAAACTAATATAATTTAATCATACATAGAATATGATATGATTAAATATCTTTTAAAAAAATTAACTATATCTTATAATTAGGATCGAATGTAGTATAAAATACTAAATATTTTTAATTTGTAGACATTAAAATTTGATTTTTGGGAAAATTAATTTATTGGTCCTTACCCTACACTTCAAAACCTTATAACCCAATCATTATGGTTTCAAGTATAAGTAACTCAGTCCTTGACTCAGTTCCCTATGTAAATAAAGAGTTGAGATGGAGCCACATCAGTGCCAGAGAGGATTTAAAAAGGCACATCAACATGCTTCACATTACACTAACTCGCTATATTTCCAGTCGTCTCCTCCTCACTCTCCACTAACAAGAACAGCACCGAAATAGCAAGGGAGGATGAGATAAGAGATGCATCGAAGAGGGGAAGGGGAGTGGAGACTGTAGGGGTGGGCATGGGCAGGGTGAGAACCCTGCCCGAAAGATGAACGAGATGCATTTTGAAGCTTGTTGCCCATCCTTGCCCCTAGAAGTCTTGTTGCCCATCCTTGCCCCTAGAAGTCCTAACTGTTTCGAGCAAGACAAGGGTGCACTGGGCAAAGCGGACTTCCTTACTCAAGTGGTAACTCCCTAACCATTATCATATTTTTTTTTTTTAAAAAAAACTACCCTTATATCTAATACAATACTATTAAAAAAACTTCAAATACATTCCATAATTTCACACATTGAGATATTTCAACCTCGTGGGGAAGGATGTTGGAAAGGATATCAAGCAGGGAATCTCTTGAAATCAGGATACTAAAAGAGGTAATGAAGATAGCAAGCTGAAACATTGGGATCTTAATAAAAGGGAAATTGAAAAGGATGTGGACTCGAATAAGTCTAAATGGGTCCAGGTTGGGTGAAGAGGAAAATTGATAATAAGGAAATGTTCAGAGGAAAGGAAAATAGGCCTCCCACACATGACAAGCCCAAAAAATATGTTGTGGTGGACCAGCCCAAAAGCCTCTCTAACATGAACCTGTTCCGAGCCCTACAAGTTGTTGAATTAGGCTCGTCTCCATCGTCAGGCCCACTACAGGAGGTTCATGTAGGCTTGGTTGACAATAGGCCTCTTGCACCAATTGAGCATGCAAGGACAGTGGCCAATTGTATGAAGGAGAATTTGCCCATAATTGTGAGTAACATAGCTAATACAGATGTTGTCAGTGACATACATGGCTAGCAGGGGGTAGATGAAGATATGGATGCTCAAGATAAATCCGATGGTAAGGATGATTCGCCCCACAAAATTATTGTTTCCTCATGAATTACATGATATGGAACTCATATGGAACTGGGGCAATAAGCTTTCCTGTTTTGGTAAGAGATTTGAAGAACCATTATCATCTATGTTTTTTTAGCAATGCTGGGGACACGTTATGATAAGGATATGTCTCAATGGCATGTTCAACAAATCGGGTTACGCAATTTTGAACTAAACAAGACTTTCTCCCCGTGCGTTGCACGGATATGTCAATTTCGTACATTGGTTTAAATGAAAAACATATGCTGCTAATTAATAGCAAAACCAATTAATAAGTACATGACATTATTTGAAATGAAGGTTTTGAAAAACCTCTCTATACACAACATTTGTTGTAGTTCTACTGGATTTTTTTGAATTCATCCAATATAAGTATCCTCAAACCCTTGAAGCTCTTCATCCTGGATAATGCAACATATAATTGCCCATGTGAAAATACTGGACTCGGAAGGTAGAGACCTACATATGACATTGATTGACCTTGAATTTTGTTTATTGTCATTGCAAATGAAATTATAATTGGAAATTGTCTCCTTGTCATATTCTGATGGGTTCATATCCATTCTGTGAATCAAAATCTCTTCACCAGCGCTTATGCCATTCAATGCCTTTGCCTTAATGACATTCTTCCCAAGTTGTGTTACTTGTAGCCTTGTACTATTGCACAAGCCTACTTGATCAATATTTCTTATTAACATAACTGGTACACCTACTTTCAAAACCAATTTATGATGAGGAATCTCTGAGCATTTAATTGCATTCAGATATTCTGTGTCATACAAATCCTTTAAACTTATGTTTGCCTGATCTGTATGACTTATAGAATCTGAACTAAAGTACTCCACCAAATCACTTGGTAACAAAGAACAAATGTATTCATTCAATGTATCAACATTTTCAGTTAAAGGAGTTAGAATGGTCCTGTTATTGAGGTAATTTACGTCAACAATATGTTCTACTAAATCTGGGTAGGTAGATTGAACGATTGACCTAATGGGATCACAATCATCATACAGCTCGTGGGGTATTGAAATGTTTGTAATACCATCATGTGGTAATAAACTCCCTATCAAATGATGATTTTGTCCTGATAGTACAAATGAGTAAGGACCTCCACCCTTTGAGTTTATTGAATGATCGATTCTGCCACCCATCGAAGTAAAACAAAACATATTGTTGTATAAACAAATATTTGATTTTTTTTTTGAGATAGGTAACTGTTTATTGAAAAAAAAATTCACGAAACTCTTCAGGTGGATCTTTTAGTAAAGACACAGTAATCTTTCCATGACCACAACAAATGTTGAACTGTGGTCTTTCAAATTTCTTCAATCTTTTCAACCTTTCTAAAAGCCACATATAGGCACCACAGAATTGACACTCATAAATAACATCACCTTCATCTAAATAACCTGAAGCAAATGTATGAGGCAAGTTGGTGTCAATATCTCCATGCAAAAATCCTTGATGATATTGTTCATCAGTAACCCCTACAAATTCTTAAATATTTTAGTTTACAAAAACATAAATTTAATCAACATACACTATAATAAATCAGTTGAGAATAAGTAGGAAATTGTTAGCAGTACTTACCTTCTTTAGTCAATTCATCTATCCGTTTGCATAAATCTGTTGCAACTTCATTGACATTTTTTGCAGGTCTCCTTCCACGGCTCTTCTGATTTATATGATGTGAGTTCAGGTGAGATGATGGAGTCGCAACTATGCTATTCTGATCCGTAATTGAATTGACATTGTTTTGAATTGAGGTACAGTTACTTGGAATGTTGGTGATATCGGTCAAAACGGATCTTTTGCCAAACGTTGAAATCGAAGAACCAATTGCAGACTCAGGTGTTCTAATATCATCTTCTGTAGGTGGATGACAAACTTTGTACCTTATATTTATTACTTGTTCTCTGTCATTATCAACTGAACTATGACTTTCATGTGTTTCCTGTTTCTCTGAACATTTTCGCTTACCGACAAAAGCAGTGAAACAAACCATAACAAACAACATTATTTCGCATGCATGATAAATGAATAACTTATTAGTTTAATAATTGAACAAAAGCAATTTGGACAACTTACCACTTCCACCATTGAGTATCTGGTTTCCAAGGTCGGTTCGTTTCTTCCTTATGTGATGAAAAACTGTTTTCGAGATAAAAATTATTTCGAAATGGCAATGATGGAACATTATACATCATCATGCAATATATGTAGATGATGTTGCTCTAATGGCAGATTCAAAAAGTTTAAACCCGAAAGGATTATCTGAACTTCGGAAATAACATCTCTGAGGAAATGGACAGTTAGATTGGATTAACATTTCCATATACTTGTCATGGATCACCAGGTCAGCAGTGTTTAAAATTATCAATTGGCATCGTTTCTTCATTACAGTTAGGAAGATTGATTACCGAATGCTGAAAAATCGTGGCATCTTAAGAATGGATTTTGGAAATTGGACCTTCTTTAGAAGATGGTTGAAAATATTAATTGCTTTCATCATGATATGACAGTTTGAACAAAGTGCCATTGACTTATTAAACATCTATGCATTTTTAATGGAATCTATACAGTTCGGAAAAACGCACCCGATTAAATATATGAGTTAACTCATTAAGAGGGGATAGATGTAGTCAAATAAGTACAATAAATGTGTTAAGTCCTTAAGAGGGAATAAATATACTCAATGTCAATCGTAGAAAAATTGGGAACTAAGGTTATAGGGTAATAATCTGTATATATTAAAAAAATCTGATAATTTTAAAAATAATATCTATTATATATGATAGCATAATAGTAACATTCAGTTGAAAATTTGTTCTTAAAAAATAATTACTTAAAAATATTAAATTGTAATCATCTAATAAACTGTTTACATCAGTCCATATATTTCAAATTCCTTAACAAACTTTATACTTATATATTTGAAACAAAGGTATATAATGTAAAAATATTAAATAACTAAAAAATTATGAGGTCAGAATTTTAAAATGTCCAATTTGTTTTTATAAAAAAGTATTTTTATAAAAGATTTAATAATTGTTAATATATATGTGTTTACGAAAAATTAGACGGTTGATCTCATCAATCAATCATATATGCATAAAAAAAAATAGAAAGAGATTGACATAGATTAAATGATGCATTATAATTATTGAATTGAGGTCAAATATCAAAGTTAACCATACAAGCTAATTTGAACGTAATTTCATTTGAAGTGTCATGGAATACATTGTTATCTAATAATTATGTCGGAAATAAGTGTAAACTAAAAAATAATAGAAGAGTGCAACCATAAATGAATGCATTAAGAAAACCATAAAATGATTCATATTGTCAAACTTAACAACAAAAAAGGACAACAACACTCATACAAATGTGTTGCATAATAATAAACCATCGCAATGAGGACCAAAAAGAAATAAGTATTATGGACTATGATAACACATAAAACTAAAATTTCTCCTTGTTGATGTTTTTGACAGGTTTGGTAGAGCTCAACTTCGGTGTCAACAATTCAGAAAGGCCAAGATCTTCACATACATTAAGAATGTCACCAGTCAGTATCTTCCTTTTGGTGTTACTATCCGATGGAGTTATAAGCTGTGACAATGAATTATCATCATCTTCAATGGCAATTGCTTTTGAGTCCTTCGAGGCAGTTGATTCCTATGGGATTGTAAATGTTATACAAAAATTAAGTTACATGTAACACATAATGATAATTACTTTGTATAAATTTGTACCTCTACCATGTTTCCAATTTGAACCTACAAAGTGCAAAATAACAAATCATTAATTAATCAAGCTATATTAGAATTTTTATAACATATAATTTGTTATATTTACTTAAGAATCAACCTTGCCATTTGAATACCGAAACTGTTCAACCAAGTGAATATCAGCATAAAACTGAGTGACGCCAATGCTGCTTGTCCTATGTTTAATATTGTGGCTTTTAATCCTTAATTTTACGATGACAACCTTTCCTGCAACTTTATCGAGTTCTTCCGGAACAATAGAATTTCGACCCTATCCTATTTTAACAAATTAAAATATATAAAAAATTTACATGAAAACATTAAAATGTATATGAATGTAAATGAGATAATAAAAACGAAATAACCTCTTGCATATCTTCTTTGACCTTTGATGCAGATTTTCCCAATAACTCAGTAGCATGACGATCAAAAAATATGATTGAACATTTTGATGTGTCGTCGTAGACCTTGTAGTGAATCTTATATCTACAAAAATGAGTGTCATTACATCGAACATGATTTATACATACAAATGAGGATATATTGAATAAAATTAATAACACCGTAAGAATCATACTTAGGAACAGTCATCAGTACATCTTTATCACACTTTGAACATCTGAGGGTACCATTTGACTGGTACTCGTGCTTCTTGTCACACGGACATGCATTATATGACCACCCATAAAGTATTTCAACCTTCTAAATAGTTACTTTTGTCACGACATCACACTCTTAAACAAATACTTATTATGAAACTTCCTTTTACGCAAATATGTGTAATTAAGATGCATTATCATAGTATAATCAACAAATTGAAGCCAATATAAAAAGTTGAACAAATATAGGTAAAATTTTAGCTTACTTACTTGATATATTTTTGCAATCTCACACAATGGAAGCCTCTTTTGAAAAGTTAGAAGAGATTCAACTGGATATGTAGGATGTTCAACACTTGAAATTTGAGTAAACAATTGACTACCAACAGAGTCTTGACTAAGTCTGGACATGTAATATATGCAATCAGATTTTTATTGGTTTCTTCTTTGTAAATAGAACCATTTATTTAAGACTTTATATACAATTTGAAGAATGATCTAACCTTTCCTTCAACAAATTAGCCTCTGTAATTTCCGGATTGAGAGTAACCAAAGTTGCATTAAAGGCATTACTCAAATGCCCATACTCTGATAAAAATACATGACAAAACTTAATGAATATTCATTGTAATTTTTTGTGATAATCCTCATTAAGAGAAAGACTATGAAAGCAAGGGACCAACTTTGTGTTTCTATTTAATCTGGCAAACCGTATAAGCACAACAATTGGAGGTTCCATGTCCTCATGTTTTCTTGCATACGTCTCTTCAAAGACAATCACCCTAAAGGTTAATGTTGATTAAGTTTTCACTACAAGGAATAAAGTGTTCTAAATTAAAAGAAAACCAGTATGAAAATCCCAAAAGGTAATATTACAAGATAATAAACATGAAGTACTTTTCATTTGCAATGCTAAAGTTAAGCCTCTTTATTATATCAAACTCCCTTGTTTGATCTTGCAAACGTCCAAATGCTTGCAAAAAACCAATCACGTCTACATTTTGTAAAAAAATTCAAAGACAATAGACCGTATTTGGTTAAAACATACAGCAACGTAAATATAAAACACTTTGTAATAGGAAAAAGTATGGAACATATGATGCGTGCAAACCTATTAGTCCACCGTCGGTTAGATTACATTGTTATATGTCTGTAATAGACTTAAAATTATAAGCCTCATCCGAAATGGATATATCCGACTCTTCAAAATACGTGAAGGTATGAAAGCTGAACCTCCATTGATGTGTGGTTACTCTATACTTATCATCATTTTCAAGGACCTGGAAATTCTGGAATTTGTATACCACACCTTCCTTAGGTTCGTCAGTCCATTTTTCAATGAGATTCTTGTGTGTAGCTATAACCTCTATCCAGGTAAGCTATATAAAGTAATTGTCATTAAGAAAGGATAATGCTTATACGGAAACATAATGCAGAAAAAGGAAAACCATCCAATGATATCGTAATATAAATTGACATGAACCTCTTCATCAACCAAAATCATGCCTATCTTCCACACCGCATAAGGAGCCGCTTTTCTTCTTACCACCCACTTCCTTAGCACTTTTGCATACACTGTCCAAGTGTCCTTGCTATCTTTTACATCAGAAAAAAGAATCTTCATATCCTGATAAAACTGTGTTAGTGTGATATGAAAGAGATAATTTTATACACATCCACCTAGGAATAAGCAGTGTTTTTCCTTACTTTTAACTATGAAACGAATTAAAAAACTTGTGATGCTCAGGAATGCGTTGTTCGCAAATGATATAATGGAACTGGCCTCTATAACAAAATTTAGGCGGGAAAAAACACACAGTTGTATTAACGCTGTGTGTAGAATTATTTTATTATAATAACATATTACAAACACTGCTGAATTATATCTTCATTCAGTCAATGTCTCACAAAACTGAGAAGAAAAGAATAATTTGGTAAAATCATTTAATACTAGTCTGTATATAAAAGAAAAGAGTGAGTTTGGAATAATTTGAGGAATAATTCCAAAACTAATATGACAGATGTAAATAAGAATTAATGAATACACATGCGAGATAGGTACTGAACTTTCAACTACTTGCTTGCCTATATCGATAAATGAATAAGCAAATCAGCATTTATAAGTGTAATGGAAATAAGCATCATCTGATCAAATTGATTTAGCCAAAATCTAATAATTACTATACGTTGGAAATACAAATATGGGTTGCCACTGAGTTGTTATACTCATCATTGCATCAATTAAAATAGGCGAAAGAAGGTTAACTCGAAAAATAAGAGAGAGTATAAATGCGAAGTAAAGCAAATGTCAACTCAAAAAATGAGAGAGAGTATAAACTATTGGAAAACACCATTTAATATCCTGGGTTTTATTTAATTCATATCAGACTTATCACATATGCAAACTTCAACCACATCATAGTAAATATTCTTTGGGAATCAAAATTAGCACTACTCATTAATTAATTAATATGCTTCCAGATTTCTAAAGGAAATGAGAAGTCATGGTAATTACACTAATGTAATACTTTTACATTGATCAAACATAAACACAGTTGTGAGTAGGTTGCTGTGTATGCTTATTTTATTATTATTTCACGTTTTTAAGACCATATTCACTGGATATACATGACACATAGTACTGTTGAAGTTGGGATCATTGAAATAATACTTGGTTCAAAACTTATATCACAAAACTATGAAGAAAAAATTACGTTGGACAATACAATTAATGTTATACATCCTCCACCCTTTGAGTTCATTTAATTAATATACAAGCATTTATAACCTCTTGATTTTTCAACTTACATTACTTATTATTACACACATCGAGAAAGAAAACGCATAAAATATAAAACTAAATAATCTCTGGAAATTTGTATTAGCATCTGTAAATAATTAATATGGTTGCAGATATGTTCAGTAACAGAGAAGTCGACTTAATTAGATTAATGAAACAAAAATACTTAGATCCAACACAATAATTGATATTGTCGGAAACCATCAAGTTAAAAAGATAAAATAGTTCATCAAAACATGCTAAATCTAACTATTAATATTCAAACAGTCATTTGAAAGTTAAACAGATTCAAAGATTCAACAGTCTTCTGTTTGCATTTGAAACCTCCAGGAAATCAAGATCAACATATACACGGGCAGCTCCTAGAAAGTCTTGTAACTCAACGCCTACAAAAGAGGGAAAACCCATAATTTGCTACTACATGTTAAAACTGATAATATAAAAACATTAATTGAATTCATTTTCAACAAACCTCTATCAATAACTCGACTAAACTGGACATACTAAAGAACAATGAAGGTTGTAGAACCATCCTTTATATTATCCAACAACATTATATTCCTGTATTTGCTACAACATCTCCGTGCAATATACATCTAATCAGAAACTTCCTCCTGAAAGTAAAACTCAGTAATGTAAATTGGAATAGGTTCATCAGAGATTTCAATAAAAAAAATTGAAATAGTCGTAAAACAAAGTGTACCCAATATCTTCCAACTCCAAAATCAATCCCATAGAATAAATCCCCCTAAACTTGTAATTAGCAGAATGTTGGTGGGAACGAAAAATGCCACATATATTTGAACATTCATCAAAGTTAATAATGTATATTCCCATTTGTTTGAATGATTTTGTAAACATGTTAAACGACAGATAAAGGAAAAATAAACAAAAACACTACCTATAACTGATCTGTTACTTGGTACACCCCACCAGTTGCAATCTTCAATAAAATGTAGCATAAAAACCGTTTAGGAATTTGTTCGTTCAAAACAGGAGTAATCATTGAAGCTTGAGTTATCACGATGTGCATAAATTGATGTACACCTTCGCCAGAATCTCTTACGAATTAACTAATTCGCCCGAAAATCTTCGTATCATGTCCCTCCTACGCATAACTGCCAATGCAATATATCCCTAAAAAAACGACGTAGATAAAAAGTTTAATTGAATTATTCATGCAAACCTTTGAAAAAAAGTTATGCGTACATCCAGACCAATACAATGTAGTAAATAAATGATTCTGAAAAATGATATATTACCTCCGCATCTGTCAAAACAGCATTATACGTCATCTGGCGATGCATTCTCGTGGGTGGAATATCCCAGAAATGAGCAATGACTTTAATGCAAATGGACCAATTATTCCTCCTGTAGTCACATTGTAGGAATGAAACAACTCTAGAAGATGACATTTCAGCGGAAAACATTCTGGAGGATAACATTTACAACAGCAAAATAGGGGTTACAGTTAGATGGGTTGGAGAGATTCTCAACTGTGACCGGAAGAAGAGCTAAAATGGGATTAAATAGAATGACTGCTATTGCACCTTACATCGGAAATGTAATTCGAAATTGCATGGGAAAATATATTGACGGATGGGGGAATGCAATATATGTCATCGAAAGTCATAGAGAATTAAATGGGATAAATACTCATTCGAAAAATTGGCCCAATACGAGATGTAACAATGGGGGAATGAAATATAACTCATCGGAACTCATAGTGAATTAAATGGGTTTAATGCTAATTTGAAAATTTGGCCCAATAGGATAACTATGACATTTGATTTTTTTTCTTCACGGTAAGTTACACGTATTACTGATAATTAATGAACATGGGAAAGTGGTCAAGAGATTGAGTGGTTCAATAGGTTTTTGAGATTATTCCAAGTGGGATGACACTGTGGACCAATCAGTTTTGAGACACAAGATTTAGTGATATATATTTGATGATTCTGAGGGCTATAGTGGTGGAATATGGTGCTTGTGGGATACTTTTTTCATTTTCAATCATTGTGCTTGAACGAAACCTGTAATTCATTCACTTGCAAGTAATGTTTGCACCAAATGTCTCCTAGTTGTTTACTATGGTTTATGCCAACCCGAACTGTGTTGTTCATCAAACACTATGGGAGAATCTTTCTCGATTTGCTAGTTCATGTGCTTGGGCTATTGGCGATGATTTGAATAACTCTGTTGGACAGTGAAAGGCTATCAACTGTAGTTCATATGCAATCTTATGATTGTGACCTTGTGCAATGGGTTGACGATACTAACATGTTAGATGCTAGGTCTGTGGGTCCTAAATTTACTTGGAAGAAAGGTACAATGGAAGCTCGTTTAGATAGGCTTCTTGTTAACAAACAATAGGTGCATAAGTTTTCTTCTGCTTCGGTCTCTCACCTTCCCTTCTTTAAATTGGACCAATGGCCATTATTACTTCAATTGAATGTTGTTGAGGATCGAGAAACACATAATTGCCTATTTCAGTTCATAGTGGCTTGGGTGCTTCATGAAAACTTTGACGAGTTTGTACAACAAAAATGGCATAGGGAAATTGAGTGGACTGAAAATATATTTCAACTTGCTGCTTGTTGTTCTCACTAGAATCAGCTTGTCTTTAAGCACACAAAATCAAGAAAAAGTGCTTGCTCTATCGACTATATGGTTTAACAGGGCGGTTTAGTGGCAGGGCATGACTCCTCATATGGAGGAAATTCAGCTTGATCTTTGGAATGATACTACTTCAAGAAATCCTTTGGGCACAGAAAGCTAGAGCGAAGTAGTCGATTTATGGAGATTGAAACATTCAATACTTTCACGCCCGTGCAAACCAAAGAAGGGAGAATAATAGGGTAGAGGCGATTATAAACGAAGAAGGTATATAGGTGTATGATATGTCATAAATAAAAAGCATGGCCATTGATTATTTTTATAATCTTTGTAACGAGGAAAAAGAACGTAGATCTGGGCTCACTTGCAGTATCTCATACTCTCTTATAAATGAAAGGCAACTAGCTTGGTGTGGAAGAGATATAGTTGATGATGAAATTAAGGAGGCCATAGCATGGGTGCTCTCAAATCCTCGAGTTCGGATGGGTTTAATGCATTATTTTATTATAACCAATGGAGTATGGTATGTAACTCTGTCGTGAACTATATTAAATATTTATTCTTTAACATGTAGGCTATAAAAGACATCAATGGCACTCTTCTAGTTCTTATCCCGAAGAAGGATAATCCAGAGACTATAAGAGATATGTGGCCGATAAGTCTTTATAATGTGGTGTATAAAGCAGTTACAAAGGTCATTGTAAACAGATTAAAGTCAATTCTTCCTCATGTAATATCTCCCAACCAATGTAGCTTTGTTCTGGGGAGACACAACAATGACAATATTATTGTGGCTCAAGAAGTTATTCACTCTATGCGAAATATGAAGCAGAAGAAAGGCTTTATGGATATAATTGACCTTGAGAAAACTTATGATCGAGTCAACTGGAGTTTCCTTTCCAGTTGTCTTTAGGCATTAAATCTATCATATAAGATCACTAAGGTGATCTCACAATGTGTTTCCACCTCTAGCATGCAACTTTTATGGAATGGTGACAAAGTAGGTGTGTTTTGCCCTTCACAGGGTATGGGATAAGGAGACCCTCTCTCTCCTTATTTATTTGTTATCTGTATGGGAAAACTTGCTCACCTCATTCAAGAAGGTAACTAAAAGCCAATTCGTCTGACCCGGAATGGCCCTCCCATTTCCCATCTTTTCTTTGTTGATGATATCATTTTGTTTGTTGAAGCTTCCATAGAACATGCATGTGTGATAAATTCTGGTTTACAAACTTTTTGCAAAAGTTCAGGGTTAAAAGTGAACCAGTAGAAAATGAGAGTCTTCTTCTCCAATAATGTAAATCCTAATAGATGCAATAAATTATGCTTGGTTCTTGGATTTTCTTTAACTAACGACTTGAGTAAATACTTTGGTGTGCCCCTTCCCCACAAGCGTGTGAACAAGGAGTTTTTTCAGTATATTATGGACAAGGTAAAGACATATTTTTCAAATTTGAAAGCAATTACATTGTCTTCAGCAAGTAGATCAACTCTTATTTCCTCGGTAACTTTGGCAATCTCGGATTATGTCATGTAAACCTCCCTTCTCCTTACTAGTACATATGACAACTTGGATAAATGCAATCGCCAATTTATATGGGGGAATACGGAGGAATAGAAGAAGATTCCCTTGGTGGCTTGGGATTTGGTTTGTAAACCTAAGAAGAGAGGAGGGCTGGGCTTGAGACATGTTAAATATTACAACCATGCCTACCTTATGAAAGTAGGTTAGAATCTGGTAGCTCGCAAAGATGACTTATGGGCCCCAGTCATTAGATATAAATACAAATTTGGCCTTGACTTGATCCCAAAGATTGATATGGAAAAGCAGGGTTCTAATCTGTGGAATGGAATCAAGCGAACATGGGTGAAAGTTCATGAAGGCCTTGAAATACTAGAGGGTGGGCAAGCAAGATGGAAGTAGACAAAGGATGGTGGCTTCTCGGTGAAATCTACCTATTACTAGTTGAAACATTCGAACCAACAAACAGACCCACTCTAGGAGAAGCTGTGAAAGATCAAGGAACCAGAATGTTGTAAAATGTTCTTATGGTTGGTGGAACACAAACATTTACTCACTAATGCGTCAAGACACCAAAGAGGTTTAAGTACAGATGCTAGTTGTCCTGTGTGCAGCTGTGAGGTAGAAGATCCAACATGTGCTCCGATATTGTCCAGCTACCTCGGCATTATGGAAAGAATTGGTGAACCTAATAGCATGGCAAACCTTTAATTCCTTGCATTTTATGGATTGGTTCCAATGGAATCTTAGCCCGAACCCCTAGAACAAAAAACATGAGGAATGGAGGGAGCTCTTCACCATTACTTCTTGGTAGTTGTGGAGGCGTCAGATTGCTTTCATATTTCAAAACAAGAGCATCACTAATAGTAGTTTGCTAGCAAGTGTTAGAGCCAAGAAATCGACCCGAGCTCGTTAGACCGGCTCGTTTAAGCCCTGACCCTTCAAGGGCCGGGTTTAAAAATTAGAGGAGCTAAATGAAATTCCTGCAAGGCCTCGGGCTTAAAAGGGCCGGCCTATTAGGCCTTTTTAATTTTTTATTTATTTAAATTACCTAGGCTGCTTAGACTTGAGAGTTGAGAAATGAGAACCCTAAAAATTTCAATTTTGATCTCTCTTTCCTTTTCTTTTTCGAAAATCTCACTCAATCTCATAGACTCACTCAATCTCAGTTCTCAATATATATAAATAACCTAAATCGAAAATCTCTTTGAATGCCTCAATCGAAAATCTCTTTCTTTTTTTTCTTCGAAAATACATATAAATATATTTGCCACTTAACCTAAGAAAAAAAAGAACTATAATATCACACCCCCAAATTTCTAACAACTATAATACTTAAAACTGCGATAATTTTTAAGATTAATTACTAAAAGTCAAATAAACTACTTTGTGAAGTGTTACCGCCGCACTTATACTTGGACAAGTACAAGGCTAACTTATTACATCAATATAAATCCGAACATAAATAAATGTATTTTATTTAGAACAAAGAAAATAAAAATAAATAAAATAAAAACTAGCTAAAATCACTGAACGTTCTTCCTCACTTCTCACTGCTGGCCCCAACTCTTGACACCTGTTTCACTGAAATTCTGCTTCCCCGAAGGATCATCGTAGCCCATGAACACAAACTAAAATCAGCAAAGCTGGTAATCCTAATAAAACACAATTTAAATGGCTCAAATATATTAATCAAAGCAAATATATATAATCATATGGTAATTACATCAAACATCATTCATTATCTTTTAAATTTATTTAGACCCGGGAAACCCTGCCAGTCTACCCTGTGACCCAGGAAACCTTGCCAGTCACAATCAATCAAATTGGTCATAAAAACTTCTTCCTAGTGTGCACACCTCTTCCCAAAGTTGCTACTAGTGTCCAGGGAAACCCTACCAGACACCACTTTGCGAAGAACTGATACCATCGGTTCACATCAAATAATATATCGGGGGCATAAAGCCTAAGGGTTGTGTTCATCACTTTGGAAGGTACCATCTCAAAGCTATCCTCCCACAATTAAATTGTTTTGAATACGCACATAATAAAATTCCCAAATTACTTCCAATACGAGTAATCAAATATAAATACGTATATGCACTGTAGTGCCCAAACATATATGACCGAAACAAAACAATGGTCAGTCAATATACACATATATACGCCCTCCCGAGTAACCAAATCGCAAAAAACCGAGGGAGATCAATATACATATATATAGGGGTAATCAATTCAAATATATGTAAGTTGAGGTGTACATGTTTAATCACGTGAATCGAAGCAAAAGTAATTGTATATATTAGATATACAAATATATATGCCGAGGGAAATCAAGCAACATGCATACAGGTCAATCACGTAAATCGAAGCAGAAAGGCAATTGTATACATTTTATATATACATACACACACACTTACACGAAATTCAAATGACAATTGTGATCAAGCCTACATGTATATACAGCGCACAATAATCTAAATTCAAATAAAGAGATGCACGAGATTCGAGGAAGGCAATTTGTGAATAATAGTCTAAATGGAGCGCAACACCTATAGTTTTGGATTTAAAATACAATCTATGGCAATTGATTTCTATTGTTCTGGGGATTATGATTACCTGGTCTCCGTTTTGCTAACCTCCTAGAAGAATAATTGACGCAGAGTACGAAAAGAGGATGCAGTAGCGGAGAAGAAAAAGTAGCAGGGAAGAAAAGTATTGAGCGTTCGCTAGGATTAGGCGGCTAGACCTCAGTTTATAATTAAAATTTAGGGTTTAGCTATGGGCTGGGCTCTTTAACTATTGCCAATTAATAAATTATAAAACAATACGATTAAATTCTAAATTCGTATTATTACTATAACTATTGCCAATTAATAAATTATAAAACAATACAACCATTATTAAATTCTAAATTTTTATTATTACTATATTATTGTTGTTGTTGTTATTATTATCATCATTATTATTAATAATCTGGGGTATTACATATAAACTCAACAAGTGATGTGCTTTTGCTTTGACAAGTCTACAAGTCTTCATTAGAGAAAGCTAAAGTCTATTATCTATATAAGCCAACAGTTACAGGCTCCAACAAAAGAAGTGGGAAAACAAGGTGATAAACATGTTACTACCTCCCGACCTAAACTTTTACTAAAAGTGTAAAAATGCCTATAAATTTTTACTAAAAGTACATACAAGACCAACATCATATATATTTCGAAGATGTAAAAATACTCATGAACATTCAGAATGAGAGTAAAAATGTCAACACTGTTAAATTTGGATGATTCAGGTTGTTTGAATATTAATGTTGACAACATTTATTTGATAAATCAGAATTTTAATTGTTGTAATTTACTAATCATATTTCTTTGGGGGAAAAATGGACAAAAAATAGTTAAAATTTGGAATAGTAACTTCCAGGCCCTATAGGGCCGGCCCTAGCCCTGGTGCTCTGAGGCTGGGCTTTGAAAACCGGATATTTCTCTTACCTTGGGCCCTGTAGGATCGGGCCAATCCTGATTCCCAACTCTAGCTAGCGTAAAGGCTATATTGGGGAGCATGCATGAGGCACAAGCTCATATTGCCAAAAGGCTTGGTTCAGACTCACACTCTTACAGTATGGAGGATAAATGGCATCCACCACATATGGATTGGGTAAAAGTGAATACAAATGGTGCTTTCTCCATGTTCACCCTTAGTATAGCCTCCGGCGGAATTATTCGTGATAAGCATGGTAACTTTGTGAAGGCTTTTATGTTCAAGGGGAGTGAGGGTGACTGCCTTTCTACTGAATTATAGAGTTGCTTGCATAGCCTCAAGCTTGCATGGGACTTGGGGTATAGTTGCATGAATCAGATTCAACAAAGGCCATTGGCTTGATTAAACAGGATGCCCTTGTTACTCCTACTAATAGGAATATTATTAGTAAATACATCAGGTACTATCTAGAGACTGGACCATGTCAGTGAGCCATGTTCGATGTTAGGCTAATAGAGTAGCTGATATGCTTGCTAAGTTGAGCCTCTCACTCATGTCTCAGGTGATCTCTCAAGTGTCTCCAGAGCTGGCTCGTTTGATTGATCAAGATAAGACCTAGTGGGTTTTTAGGCTGCTTATTGTATCAAAAAAAATCTATAACTTGAAACTTGAAATTTTTTATTAAAAAAAACTACTATATATCTTAACAATTACACGACAAATTATGAAGTAATATATATTTGTGTATGAATATTGATTGATATAAATAGGTGAAATTGCGATAAAGACGTCAAAAAAACTAAATATCTTATCTCTTATCTCAATTTTTTAATGCTTTGTATCATCCATCCAAATCAAAAAGCCACATCCATCCAAAAAGCAATGACTTATATGTAATGTAAATTTTTTTCATAAAAATTCAATAATATATACATTTTAAATTAAATAATACATATAGAACAATATATATTAAATAATATATATTCTAAACAAATGGCATAGGATTTTTTTGGGCAGAGTAACACATATTTTCAAGTTTGGCTAGACAATTTTTGACGGGGCTCGGGTGGGCATACAAGCAACTTGACATCATACTCACCCCTAGTGGATGTGAGGAACTAGAGCTCCTGGCTTGACAATTTGAACTCGTAAGTGACTTGAAGCTGCTTCCTTAGCTTTTCTATTTCCTCCAACATCTCCTCCAACTGGCACATTCCTCAGTGTGCGATCATGGATCCAATACCTCCCACTAGTCTTGCAAAAGTGGCGAGGTTGAGAGAGGTTGTAATTGCTGAAGTAGAAAAACGTGGTGTTAGTAGATTCAAACCTTGGAGCATTTCAGAGCAGCCTCTGGTATGGGTAGGTTCGACATTCAAGCTCAACCAGCCATGAAACTCAGATTGATCTTGTCCCTCCTACTTCATTTGGATGTGTTCTTCCTCAAATCCTCCTCCTCTCTCTGCTCCCTGTCATTTCCTCAACGCACCACTTTATCTCATCCCGTCTTGATATTCCCAATGGAGAGCGGGCAGACGAAGACGAAAAAAAACAAAACAAGTCAGTGTAATGTGAAGCATGGTGATGTGGCTTTTTAAATCCCATTTAGCACTGATGTGTCTCCATCTCAACTCCTTATTTACATAGTGAACTGAGTCAATGACCGAGTTACTTATACTTGAAATTATAAGGACTAAGTTATTAAAGTGTAGGGATTGAGTTGATAGCTCAGTGAAACTATAACCAATTAATTAATTTCCCCAAGTTTTTGCTTAAAAAAAGAGAGTTATAAATTCCAAAATTTTAGTTGAAAATAGGTAGTTACTTTGTATTGACCTTTTGCGGTTTTAATGATTCCAAGGCATCTACCTGTAATTTTTTAACTTCCTTGGAATTGGCATGTGATTCTCTCTTCTTTAAAGTGTCTGTCAATAGCACTTTTATCTTATAAAAGCATTTTTACCTTTTAAAGTTTTGTTTGTGGCCACAATTCTTCTTCACTTTATTAGTCAACGTGGGGAACTTGAGGAATCTTTTTTTGTTTTTTTAACAATTTGAGAATGATTATTCACGAGTTCTAACGTTTATGAAAAAAATTCCCCATGAACTATCTGATGCGATTTTATAATACCTGGACAAGTTGAAAAAGGGAAAATTAAGTTTAATTTGCCACCTCAGCTATTCTTCGCTTTATCAGACAGTGTGGAGAATTTGAGTTTTTTTTCAGAGAATTGAGGATTATTTATCCACAGAATACAGTGATTATGGATGAACAAAATTTCAAAGGATTGTATTATGCGATTTTATAATGTCAGGACCTGATTAAAAAAGATTAAATTAAGTTTTGTTTGCCACCTCAACTTTTTTTCCCCTTCATCGGGCACAACTTGAGGGATTTTTTTTTTTTTTTTCGGTTTTTCGAAGAACTCAACGATGATTACCAACATATTACAAAGATCAAGGATGAACAAAATTTTCAGGGATTGTTTTATGTGATTTTATAATGTCGGGACGTTGTTAAGGAAAAATTACACATAGGTCCCAAGGAACACAAATATTTACATTTAGGTGCCATGAAATGACAAAATTACACAGAAGTCCCTAGGGACTTCTGTGTAATTATTTCAGAGTAGTAAATGACCCTTTTGGACAATCAACATAAAAAACGCATGAAACAAAGAAATCAATGAAAACGCGTAGGAGAAGCTGTGGAAAAAGGGGAAAATGCTAAAATCAATAAGCATTAAAGGTGGATCGAATCTCCAACGTAGAAGGCAAGTAAGTGACATTTTCATGTCCTAGGCAAAGCTTAGATCGTGAAGCTATCATATTTTCATTGAATAATCCTTCCCCTTCGTTGTATGTTCTTTGCATTCACTTGTTCCCTGTACATTTCCTTCAAGTCCACAATATCCGCATGAAGTTCCTCCAGCTAGGCGCATACATTCAACTACTTTTAGATATACATCACCCATTTGATGTGATGATGGAAATTTGAACAAAAAGTTCTAGGGTTTCATGTTATTGGGTAGGGTTAATTACATTTTGCTCTGTTTTTTGGGAAGGAAACAGAGGGACTACTCTGTTTTCATTTGTTTGTGGTTGATGTGATGATGGAACATTCAATAAAAAGTTCGATATGATTCAATAAAGTTGTTGTTAATACGTGAATTTATTGTTGTAAATGGTGGCTTTTTCAGTTGTTAATACGTGAATTTATGTACATGCTTTTAATTGTTAATTGCTTAGTCATTTTGTCTATACACACTTTGTATTAGTGACTTCTTGTAACACCTTTTTGTATTTTTGTGGGTGTACAAGAACTTGTAATTACAACTTACACATGGATGTGAAACTATATGTGATATTGAGTTCAATGAGTAGGTATAAATACCCACTTACTCATACAACTTAATATTTTGAAATGTTATTTACTTCTTCAACTAAATTTAGTGAAATTTGTCAAAATTCTTAGAAGTTGTTGTTAAAACAAAGAATTGTGTGTTGTAAATATAGAATTTATTGTTGTAAATCGCCTTTGGAACTCAAGATTTGAAAAAATCCAGGTTGTAAAAACTTGTTGTTAAAACAGCAATTGTGTGTTGTAAATATAGAATTTATTGTTGTAACTCGCCTCTGGAACTCAGAGTTGAAAAAATCTAGGTTGTAAAAACTTGTTGTTAAAATAGCAATTGTGTGATGTAAATATAGAATTTATTGTTGTAACTCGCCTCTAGAACTCAGAGTTAAAAAAATCCAGGTTGTAAAAACTTGTTGTTAAAGCGACAAGAATTGTGTGTTGTAAATATAGAATTTATTGTTGTAACTCGCCTCTCCTGAACTCAAGATTTGAAAAAATCCAGGTTGTAAAAACTTGTTGTTAAAAAAGCAATTGTGTGTTGTAAATATAGAATTTATTGTTGTAAATTGCCTCTAGAACTCAAGATTTGAAAAAATCCAGGTTGTAAAAACTTGTTGTTAAAACAAAGAATTGTGTGTTGTAAATATAGAATTTATTGTTGTAACTCGCCTCTAACTCAAGATTTGAAAAAATCCAGGTTGTAAAAATTTGTTGTTAAAACAACAATTGTGTGTTGTAAATATAGAATTTATTGTTGTAACTCGCCTCTCGGAACTCGAGTTGAAAAAAAAAATCCAGGTTGTAAAAACTTGTTGTTAAAACAAAATTGTGTATTGTAAATATAGAATTTATTGTTGTAACTCGCCTCTGGAACTCAGAGTTGAAAAAATCCAGGTTGTAAATACTGAATGGGCAAAAAAGTAATTTTATGTTTACAAATAATTACACAGAAGTCCCTAGGGACTTCTGTGTAATTTTGTCATTTCATGGGATCTAAATGTAAATATCTGTGTTCTTTGGGACCTGTGTGTAATTTTCCCCGTTGTTAAAAAGAGTAAATCATGGGGACGAAATTATCAAGTTCCCAAATAAAAGTCTATATTTCATGGTGTGCTGAATCCAGACGCCCACCGCTCTTCAACGCACGACGAGGACAGAGCCTGAACTCCTGCAGTAGCTCTCTCGCCGAGATTAAAAAAAAAAAAAAAAAAAAGCAGACTCCTACTCTCATACCACACGGCTGATATGGCGAGGAAGGAGACGGTGAGGAACGCCGAGCTGCTTGTGGAGAAAACCATGAAGGGGAACGATGCTTCCCATGACCCAGCTCACGTTTGGAGGGTCCGCGACCTTGCTTTATCCCTTGCTCGCGAGGAAGGCCTCTCTTCCAGCCCCGCCTCCATGGAAATTGTAAGCGCCTTCTTCTCGTCTTTTACTAATCCCGTTTCTTTTTAGCATCTGTGTCTGTAACATTTTCTTTACTTACCATCCTCACATCATTCTAAATCTTGACATATTTCCTTGCAGGTAGAACTTGCTGCCTTGCTCCATGATATAGGTAATGACCTGTTTCCTTTCTCCATACAAACAAAGTTATATTTATAGAATGACATTTCATATTCTTATTGAAAAAATTCTAAGGACCCATAAAGAGTGTTCTGAGAAGCTTTTCCTCAAGATGATGGAGAGATATTTAACTTTATTCTGGTAAAATTTGGGACAAACATTCATTCCCTTCTACGGGTAAGAAATTCCAGCTAATGCTCCCTATAGTTAAGGCCTCTCTAGTTTTATGGTCTAATTTAGACAGAGAATGCCCACTATTCAGTTGAATTGCTGAATCTGATACCTCTGATGCTGTAACCTTTGGGGGGGCAGTGGAGGGAGATGTGGAAGGAAAAGAACGGGGAAATGTAGAGAGTAAAAGAAAGAGAAGGAGAACAAAGGACGGGTTGAGAGGGTCTACAAACCAAGAAAATTGTATTTAAGGCTATCCTAATCGTAAACTTCTAATTACAGAGGGCTTTGTGTAGAGCTCAAACCTAATCACTTTTTCTAGTCTCTATAATATTGCATACTGATAGAGCTCATAATTTCACGAAGACCTATAAGAGGAAACCAGAGAAGAAGAGTAGCTTTGAGGGAAACACTGTGACTGGTTCAGATGTTTATCCTTTGGATCCTGGCCGTAAGGAAAAGTAAATCATGGTCTAGTGATGTGTTAGAGTCTTTTTTGGGGTAGGGGCTGTATGAGAGCCATCTTTTGAGTATCAAAAGCCTTCTGCTTTGTGAGGGAAGGCATAGATGTATTTTTTGCATTGAGTGTGGTGAGGAGAGACTGGCCTCTCAAATGCCCGTGAGTGTATGTTGCAGCAAATGTTTCCTTGAGTTTTGTATTTCTCTTGCTGTGTTAGTTCTGTATTGATTATAGACGGGAATAGGTTTTTTGGCCAGAATAAGTGAGCGTCTCTGTAACACTGTTTCAGTTTTCTTGAGTATTATTAATATCAAAACCTCAGGATTTCCCCTTCATTAACTTCTGCCATATTCTTGTACTTTTCAATTATGGTTCAGCAAGGTTCTATTATGTACAAAAATAAATCATGTTTCTGAGTAGTACCTCTTTATGTTAGCATTCTTATTTAAGGGATGCAATATTAATAATGTTTCTCTCTGGTTGATAATTTCAGGTGACTACAAATACCTGAGGTATGTCATGCTTGTAATTTTCTTCATCTCTTATTTGTGGAATAAGTCTCCTAATTGTTTTTCAGTATGTCCTCACAACATTATTGTATTAAGTGAATGTCAAGGAATCTTGTCGAAATCTTGCAAAAGGTCTCTTATGATGTTGTTAACTATAGTATGGTTTCCTTATTATCAGTTATAGTGTTTCACTAGTGGTAGAGGAATACCAAATAAGTAATATATCATATGTATTCAGACTTTTCTTGCCACTGTTTGCTCAATGAAATTTGTTCTTTCGCTGGTCCATAGATGATATTTTTATGCTTATATTGCATATATATACAGGGACTGCTGACGTCCTCATTCTTGTGTGCTGGTTGGCATCCTTCAAAATTTGTAATGGACCAGGAAAGATTACCACCTTTTGACGACATGATAAAGGATGAAGAATGGAGTGTTTATGTCATATTTTCAATATGTAAAACATGCTGATAGTATGTTATAAAAGCTAGTTATATGTGCCTAATTGCAACATGTGGATGCTATCAGGTTTAATTTTCTTTAAACATCCTTATGTTCCACTATGTGGCTGCTCTATTTCTTTTATGCTTCCATCCCATCCTTTCTTTTAATTATTATAATAGTGTATATTCCATCTTTGCATTGTTTTTCCTCTTTCATTGCTTTTCCTCTCACACAAGCTACCACATCTTAATACAGGGATCCATCTGAGGGAAAAATTGTGGAGAATTTCCTTGAGGAAGAGGGAGTTGAGAAGGACAAGAAGTCAGTCATTTTGAAGATAATAAAGGGAATGGGTAAGTAGAACTTAGGATATATGGTGATGTTTTAATTATTTTCGCTATATTTAACATGATAGACAAAAGGAATATGTTAGGAGGAAGCTAGTTTTGGCAGTTACGTTGTTTGATTACTGAATCTGTTTTTAATTATTTTCTCTATATTTAACATGATAGACAAAGGGAATATGTAGGAGGAAGCTAGTTTTGGCAGTTACGTTGTTAGATTACTAAATCTGTTATCAGTACTTAATAGTTAGTTGGTTCCAGCTGCCCATAATAAACTAGTTGTGTAAGCCACAGGAAGAGTCATGAATGAATTCTCTCAGCTCTTTCTCTATTTTCCTTGTTGGTGTGGGCTCATACCTTATTGGGCTTACACATGATTTAAAGGGCCTGTTATGTTCTTAATAATATCTTTGCTTATTCCACTTCAAATCTGTTATTCATTTCAGTTTAAAAGTTTTTCATTCTAGATGCTCATTGCCAAATCCAGGTTTCAAAGAGGAAGTGGCAGGACATGCAACTAGTGAATGGTTTCCTGAATTCGGGGTTGTGCAAGATGCTGATCGACTTGATGCAATTGGCGCCATAGGTGATTTGTGAAGCATCAATTGATGCTATTGTAATGTTATTACTTATTATATAGGTTGATTTTTCTTGTACATTTTATTGAACCTTGTCTTAATATATTGCTCCTTTAGTCCTTAATGTAATAGCTACTTTGTAGGGCAATTCTGTTTTGACCTTCATGTGTCCCCTCAATTTTAGGTGTTGCTCGTTGCTTTACCTTTGGTGGAAGTAGGAAGATAAAGCTGCATGATCCTGCTATTATGCCACGGTCTGAATTATCCAAGGAGCAATATGTGAACAAAGATGAGCAAACTACCATCAATCATTTTCATGAGAAGCTTTTGAAGCTTAAAGATATGATGAAAACCGAGGTACAACTGTATTTTCCATCTTTACTATCCCAGACATTTTTTTTATCACCCAAACATGCTTCTGTAAAGTTGATTTGAAATAGTCTGTCAAAGAGTTTGAGTCTGAGCTGTAAATTTCAGGCTGGGAAGAGGAGGGCCGAGAAAAGGCATAAATTTATGGAGGAGTTTCTGAAAGAGTTTTATGAGGAATGGAACGGTGTAGCTTAATATGAGGATCTTGTTCTTTCCCAGATCCATCACTAAATATGAAGAGTGCATATATAAGTTGTTAAAACTTGGCATTTAGAGTGCGTTACTGCATTTCAAACTAACTAGTAAATGCAGCCATTTTTCTTTAAAGTTGTCTTGTGTAAGTTATTTATAGTTTTCTGGCAAACCCATTCTGTGCAATCCAATATTTTACCCGCACAATCATCAATACAAATAATGCACTAGTATAAAACTGGTGCCCTGACAAGAACAGAAAATATATTATTGAAAATATGATTCTTCACAACCCGAGTTTTCTGCATCACATCCTACATAAACATTATTAACTTCATCTCCCTAGAACACAATAGTAAATACAACCATTTTTTCTTTATCACCCTGAACCCTTCAAGTACCTATGAATCAGAGAAACAAGAAGAGGGTAAAAAAAAAAAAAAAAATGCACGTAGAATACTTTATAAACCCTAGCAAGCCAATCCATAATGAGTTCAATCTGAGAAATGTTCCCTTCTTTCAAGATCAACGCGCAAGCCATGCTTCAAGTACATAGTTAATGCAAGCTTGGGAAGGACAGGGTGATTGTGAACGAGCCTCACATGGTAGCGATAAATGATGCTAGCAGCAACATATTTCATCTGGTAATAAGCAAAATCTTTGCCTAAGCACAAACGAGGGCCACCATTGAAGGCAGTGAACTTGTAAGCAGATTCACTCATGAAACGGCCATCTCTGAGCCATCTCTCTGGCCTGAACTCTCTGCAATCTTTTCCCCATATGCCTTCCATTCTCCCCATTGCATAAATTGCATATATGACTTTGGTGCCTTTCTTCAGCTCTGTTCCATCTGGGAATGTGTTGTCTTCAACTACCTGAAAACAATAGTCATTATTGAACATTATCATCGGTTGACTTCAACTAAGAGCCCTAGATACATCACTTAAATGTCACATTGGACTACGTGATATGCTAAATTAAATTAAAATAACGGCACATGGCTGATTTTTCTTCTGCACCAAAAGGCAGGGGAATGGGTATTTGGGATTTTGAGAAGCACTATCAATGGGTAAAAACAGATTTTTTAACATAAATAATCTACATCATAAGATGCATTGAGTAAAAGATCTTTTAAATTAATAAAGTCAAGGACTAATAAATAAAATTTGGCTTGCACTGTTTTCAAGGTCTAATTTCTTTATTACTTCACTGTTTTTGGTCACCTGAGTCTAATTTCTTTCCCCAAAAGGAGAAGACGGGTGTTTGGTAACCAACATAGTTGACCATAGTGATCTAATAAAGTGGCAACTTTAACGTCAGTCTGAAAACATTAAGGAACACCTGTATCAATTGGTTGGGGGAAGGAGAACTAACCGGTCATATATTTGTTTACAGAAAGGCAATTAATAAATCATCAATCAAGAGAGAGAGAGACAGTAAGGACCTTGAGACATAAAAAGTTTTACATCTTGAGACTTTAAACATAAGAATATACTATAATCAACAAAAGGAAAAAGTTACTGGTCCATAGTAACTTTAAGAAATACTGCCAGTGATAACTTTATCATCTTGAATTATCATTAACAGAGCTTGCATACTCTACCAAGAAAACATATGAATGAATGAAAGGTAAAAACTAAAAACTAAAGAATCATAAACGTTACCTCCTTGTGATCCACAGGGACGGAAGGGTATAGCCTGAGTGACTCAGAAAGAGCAGCCTGCAAATAATCCATCCTCTTAATCTCCTCAGCTCTAAATCTCAACTCTTGTCCCTCCTCCTTCTTCTTCATCACTGCCTCATTTTCTTCCCTCTCACTCACTATCCTGGAAATCTCTTGCAGTATCTTCTCCTCCACCTCAGGATTCTCATTAAGCAACCAGAAAAACCAGCTCAGAGCCACTGAAGATGTGTCCCTACCTGCTAATATGAAGTTCACACATATATCTCTCAAGAACTTATATGAATACACCTCTCCCTTCTCATCCTTGAGCCCCATAAATATTGTCAACAAATCTGACCTTTTGTTCTCCTCCTCACGCTGCAAAGACAGCTCCTTTTTCCTCGTCTTAATCACATTCTCTGCAAATTCATCCACCTTCTTTATCGACTTCTTCAGCTTTCTCTCCATCCCAAGGTTGAGAAACCTCATAGTTTTCCACACCCATGTTGGTGTAACGAAGCGAAGCACCGTCGCTTCTGTTGCATCTTCAAATGCTTTAGCGAATGGGATTTCCGGCAAGCTTAGGTTCAAGCATCCTGGATCAACTCCGAAAGCTATCATACAAACGTTGTCAAACGTAAGCCTTAATAGGATGTCTTGTAAGTCAATGGACGTGGATTTCTCAACGGATGCTTCCAACACAGGCAACAGCCTCAAATGGACAAGCTCAAACAAAGACTCTGTGGTCATGTTCCTGAATTTTGCAGAGTGAAACTCAATGCTTGCTGGTTTCCTCTGTCTCTGCCATGTGTCATCATCTGCGTTGAAAATCCCTTCTCCAAGAAGGTCCCTCAGATTGTCCCTAAAGTAACTTCCTTTAGGAAAAACAGGGAACTTGGTCTTGAGAAGATGCTCCAAGTTGCGGGGATCAGACGTGACAACACAGTTCAGGCTGCTGAACGAGGGCCCTTTGAACCGAAACGTCCAGTTTTGCCGGCTCAGGACATCGGTGATCCATTCATACAAATTGGTTCTAAGTCCTGTGAACACCAAGGAAGGTAACATCCCAAAGACAGGCCAAACAGGCAAACCATAGCGTTTCTTTTGCCTCAAGGAATGGATGACAATGAAGACCATGGCAGCAATGAGAATCTCCAAGACTTGGACATCTCGCAGGAGAAAGAGGCGGCTGCTGCCGGAGAAGGAGTCTCCGGCGAGGGAGAGGCGGTGAGAAGAGAAGGTAGAATAGTTGTGAGGTTTAGGCAGTGACATGGTGGTGGTGGGATGATAGGGAATATTGTGGGAATGTTGCATGAGCATGCTATTATGTGATATGTTTTGAACAAAGTGTAATGGTGGTGGTGGGGGTGGTCATGAGGGTTATATGTGGGGGGTTGGGGGTGGCTTATCTTTGTTGGCTTGCTTAAACGGTTTTTTCGTTTGGTAAGCTGAAATCCAAGGAACAATCAAATCAGAGTCATTTTCAAGTGACCTATTCATTACTTGCTACTTTACCTATTGCTTGTAACGCTATTATCTGCCTATTGGACTAAGGTTTTTGCGTCCTTGAAGGGTGAAAAGGAAGAATGTGAGAGTGCAAGAGGGTTGAGTGTCAAATGGGGATTTATTAAATGTGTTGATACATTTTTTCTGTTGGGGTAAACAGGAGGATGAGAAGTGGGTGTGGGATGGTTACCTAAGTAGCAACTTTTTGTTCTGTTTTTAGTGTCCTAAGTTTCCTCTTCATTGCCACACACATCCTTTAATTAAATTCCTTTGTCTAATCCTATGTTCAGCACATAGGATTACCAAAAACAACATGATTCTCTGCATGTTTCATGTGACTCCTACTGTTGCTATATCACTCACACTTATGCCATTCTATTGTCCACAGTTCTCAACCGCTTCCTTTTTTATCACAAAGTATGCATGTACACTGTGCATCATTTAATTTATGAATTTTTTTCCCCTTGTATAATGAACTGTGATCTGGTGATCAATAACTGTTTATTTATTTATTTTTAAAGATTTTGTTGTTTATATTTGGAAATTTGTTGAAGTTTGATTGGCACTTTTTCCGTTGCTTAAATATAAATAATTTGTTTGCTAGGTTGATTACATCCTACTACTCTTGTCCTGTGTGTATAGGTACTTCTAACATTTTTCACACAAACTAAAAAAAATCTTAAATTTCATTAACTCTGCCAAAAAATTCAATAACTTTCCAACTCTACCCCTATTTAATACACATAATATCAAATGAAAATAAAGTCAGCACAATAATAAATAAATGGTTAAATTATACATTCACCTCAAAACTTTAATGAGATACCTTATAAATAGGACCAAAAAAAGCTTCTCTCTCTACCTTATATATAATATAAGACCAGAAGAGTACCACTCTGATTCTATTTATAAGTTTTTTTTTACCAAAAAATTTAATCTTATTTATAAGTTCAACTTCATGCTAGTAAATGAAACTATAACAATTTTGCCCATATTAATTGTACAAATGAAAATAGAGAAAAGAGAAAGAGTTAAAAAAATACTCATTCATAAATGAGAGTAAAGTTGAAAATTTACCTCATAATCATTGAGTTAACTACTTCTTTTTAGGTATGTATAATTTAGTTAAAAATGAACTTATAAATAAATCAGAGGGAGTATATAGCAGAAAGAAACAGTATGTTATTATAGAAGATAATATTTAAGGATTAGGCCGACAATATGCTAACTTATCTTTTTAAAACATAGTGAGTACTTTAAAAATGGTCTCATCAATCCAAAATGGTTATGACATGCGAATTATCGTATAGTTAAAAGTCAAGAGATTTCTTAAATGTGCAGCACTTGTACCCGGTACATTGGGGATTGCTTAAATTAGTGGCAAATTGAAAAGGCAAAGGATAAGAAATATGTTTTCTTTTGGTATAATATTCTCATAATTCAAATTTAAATATTGTCCAATTTAAATAAAGGCAGCTTTTCTTTTCAATTGGTCATATATATAAGATTTAGTTGATTTAAAAAAAAAAGATTAAGAAAGCTAAATAAGTTACTCAATCATATTATTTACAGTGTATAATTAAATTATATCAATTTATAAATCAAACAAATTAATTTTTTAAAAAGAATGGTAAATATAAATACTTTAAAGTAATCTAATTTCCTTAATTTTTTTTTTTAAAAAAATCAATTGGATCTTATATTTATGACATGAGATAGTAATTTTTTTATAATATAATTATTGCTTAGCTTTAAAAAAAAAAAAAACTATTGAATCGATTGGTTCTCGTAAATTGGTAAGTATGGGCCAGTGAGGTAACAATCGAATTTTTTATTTTTATGTGTTGTAATTGCAATAGGTCGGAATTGGTTGGACGTTGGTTCAAGAATAGTTTGAGCCATACACATGGAGAGATGCGCGGTTCAGATTTCATTCTGCTGACGTGTCTTCCAACAGGAAAAAGACAGAGGAAGGAATGAATTAATTGAATACAACAATACAAGAGGCCGAGAGCCGAGTTCGTTGTTGCTCACCTACTATCACAAATTAACAATACAAATTCGTTAAGTAATCGTGTCACCTTTTCTAATTAATTAGGGTCCTAATGAATTGTAATTTACTTTAAGGTTCATGATTACGAAAAGAATATTTACTCCGATCCTGGTTTGCTGGGCTCTTTAGTCCATTTTGAAACATTAAATTCCAAAAATTGTTCTTCTTCTACACATTCAAACAGGAAGCTAATTTCATTTTAGATTTTAAACATTTTCAATCAAAATATAGTCATATATTGGGAATTTAGTACTTGTTTGGATTAACGTTAAAAATTATTTTTTCAACGTGATTTACAGTATATAAAATAAAAGTATGTGAGACGAGTTTTGTCTTAACTTGAATAAAAGTAATTTTGAAACGCTAACTCAAATAGACACTTAGTCAATTAAAAAAACTTAAAAGAAAGAGCATTATGCTTAAAACTCTAACATAAAAAAATTACTATCTATCTTGTTTACGATATGGGGACAGATTTATATTATTGATTGGTTCAATGAATTTCCATTCATATTATGTGGATTGATAGCAGAGATTAAAACGCATTAACGTGCAAGACAACTTAAAATTTGATAAGAATTTTCCATAAAACTATAAGAAATTAAGAATTGATATGATGTGGTGTGTGCTCAGCTATTGGGTATGGAGCTGCACTAGAAATTGACCCATCCCTTGTTTAAAACAAAGACGTGTACTCAACAGATTCCTAGTATATGCATTCTCATTTAGTGCTATTTTATGGCCTGTTGGTTTTCAATATGTAATTTGTTTTTTCAATTCACTCCAAATATACTGCTCCTTGGGGTTGGGTTTTGGTAACACAAACAACACAAAGACTCAAATGACTTTTGGTTATTATTAATTAGGTAATTAATTAAAGGGTTAAGGGGCAATATTACCAACGAACTATTGGTTCAAGTGCAGCCAACACAATGAACTATATTTTGGACCAAAAATACAAAATGACTCTTGCATTGGTAAAATTACCACAATCACGTTATAACAGTGCAAACCGCCGTCTGTTGGAATTAGGTTGAGGGAAATGAATTAATAGCAAATAAAACACGTGGCTTTGTTTAACAAAAAAACACGTGGCTTGGGTAGTGGAAAGAAATGAACTCACGAAATTAGGGCTCATTCTACCATCTAAAATTAAGGAGAGTCGACGAAGGCGAAATCAAATCCACTTCGAAACCCATCGAACCTGGTTTGAGAGAAAGGGACCGAGATCGCCGCTGCTGGTCACGGGTGTTTGAGAGATTGTTGGACCTGGAAAGCTGCTCGGCGATGGTGATTGTGGTTGAGGAAGCTCAGACGACAATGGTGCACGAATGAGAGAATCGATAATCGGCTAGGGTTTTCTGGACTGGACAGGTAACCTTCGATTTCTCTCTAGGGATCAGATGATCTGACGGAAATTTCTCAAAGTTTTCTCAGATAATCAGATAACCTTCGATAATCTGACGGGAATTTGTTGAATTTCTCAAGCGATATAATTTCATTTAGGGTTTCGTTTATCCCCCTTTTAATGATGATTTTGTTTGATTTTTTTTCCTTCTCTGCTTTGCTAAGGGTGATCTCCTTCAATCATTTCAGGTTATAACATATCGGCTACAGCATCTGTCGGTGTGGATATTGAGGCTGAGCATAGGTAGGTTTCAGACTCTCTGTTGTCTCCGGTATTATTTCCTTGAAATACGTCTCATTTTAATCAGGACCTTATGTTTGGTTGATGGTTTCAGGCGTGAACGTTGCAACCTTTGCTTCATACAGCTTGAAAAAGTAAAACGTATTTTGGCTTCTTTAACGAGGTAACTATTTAAAGTCTTGGTTTTGGAGAATATGTTAATTTTGATCCATAAAAGATAAATGCCTTGATGATTAGATCATTGATTCTTAGATTGAGAAATGGGGTTGGTAGGAGCCTAATGCACGTGCTTGAAGACATATATTGATTTTTACAAATGTATTGTGCATTAAAATACTTTTTATTTAACCTTATTCATGTGAATGCTCCCCTTGGGATTCATGTGTATGGTAGGAGCCTAATGATGTAATGTGTTTTGCTGTAATGTAGTTTCCACATCATTTCAGAATCGTATTTTATAATTAAGTTCTATTTTGCCTCCAAAGTATTGCCACTGTCAATCAGGGGAGATTTGTAATTAACAGTTTATGGTAAGCCCTTAATGAACAACAAAAAGATGTCTCATATTTGTTTTGCAGTGACTTATAGTAAACCCTTCAATTAGTATGGTAGGTATTCATGACAAGTGTGAAGGTTTTGAACCAAGTTTCATTATAGGGTAACATACTCAGATTATATTCTCTTAACTTTTATAGGAATTTTAAACAAATTAATCGTGTTTTATATAAAATAAAATAGGGAGAAAGGAAGGATAATGGAGTGATACTTTTATCAACTGAATGAAGCTTTTAAATAGGCCAATTGACATGAATAAAATCACTACTTGATCATGAAACTTAAACACACCTAAATGCATAACTTTCTAAGTATGGGTAACATTCATAATACAATCAGTTCTGCCTAACATTATAATGTGCATCCAGTGTGAAATTGATATGGGCATTAGTAACAATGGTAGCAATACAAATTATGAACTTCAGTATGTGCATTGAATGGTTTTTGATTGTATGATTTTTAATAGATGCATCCCCTGCTCACACGTTCTTTAATTGTTTTAAAGTGGCAAAAGGGCATGGTAATTGGTTTGAGCACAGGGCTTGTTGCCTTTTTTTATTACCTCATTGTTGAGAACATTGCTGGTTTCAAGCTTCTACTAACTAACTGTCTCATGCTAAAAGAAAAGTATGCCTAATTCTTATCAGTCAAATGCAAATTCTGTTTGATTTTTTCCCTTTTCCTTTGTTTAATGGTAATTTTGTTTAATGCAAAAATGGTAATTCTTTAATGTTTCAAGTGTAATCATTGTTGCATTAAAAGTTTTTATTTTTGGTGTGGGTTAAAATCTGTCCTTGTTAATTGCTTTGAAAAACTTTATAGGAGGTTTTTCTCTCCCCATAGCTGACAATTAATTGCATGCTTGAGTTCCTACATGTGTAATGGCGAGTCCAGGGAAAGATAATGAGGAAGAAATTAATTCTGGTGAATTTGAAAATATTCCTGGCAGCGCTGATTATATAGAATTTTTAGGCGAGGTAGATGATGAATTTGCAAATATTCCTGGAACCCATGATTATGTAGAAGAATTAGGTGGGTTACATGACATAGGTCAGCTAGATGACATAGGTGTGATAGATGACTGTAATAGTGATGATGATAGCTACAATGATCATTCAAAGTCAGGGTCAGAATGTGATGATACTGAAGAGAGCTTAGTTGATGATTATGAAATTCATGAAGACCCTGAGGATAGATCTAGTGATGAGGATGAGGAAATTTTTAGAGCACCTCTACAAGATAGGGTTAGTCAAACGGAGTCGGATGGCTCTGAAAAAAGGCCCTTCTTCACAGTGGGTATGACATTCTTGGATAGAGGTGAGTTGAGGAGAGCCATTGATAACTATGCTATTGAGAAGGGGTGAATGTGAAAATATTTAGAAGTGAGACAAGGATGGTCATAGCCACCTGTGAAGAGGGCTGCCCATTTAGGTTGTATGCAAGTAGAGATAGTGTAGGCCCGGGGTACATGGTGAAAACACTGAATCATGAGCACATGTGTGCTAGGGTTTATAAGAATCAAAGGGCAAGTGCGAGGTGGCTAGCTGAATACTTCAAGGATAAAGTCCAAGATAATCCTCGCATGCGGTGTAACGAGATGAAGAAGGAGGTTGAGCGTGATTTGAAACGTAAATCGGCAAATATAAGTGTAAGAGGGCTAAAAGGATGATAATGGAGGTCATGGATGGGAGTTTTGCATATGAGTATGCCAAGTTGGAAGCTTACTGCAATGAGTTGAAAGTGTCAAATCCGGGATCCGATGTTAGTGTGGAGTTAAGCGGTGAAGCTTTAGATCAAGGAAGGAGGGTATTTGGAAGAATGTACCTCTGTTTTAATGCATCTAAGGTATGTATGTCATATTCTCTTACAATACCTTTTACATGTTTCTTGCCATTTGAAAGAAGCACGTTAATTAATTGGTTGTGTGTTAGTGCATTTGCTGTCTTTGTTATTGAATTTGCTATCTGGCTTGTTAGTGAATTTTCTGTCTGCCTCTGTTAGTGAATTAATTTGCTGTGTGTAAGTGAATTAATTGTTGTCTTTTACTCTATTAATTTGCTATGTAGTAGTGAATTAATTTGTTGTGTGTGAGTGAATTAATTGTTGTCTTTTAGTCTATTAATTTGTTGTGTAGTAGTGAATTAATGTGTTGTCTTTTAGTCAATTAATTGGCTGTCTGTTAGTGAATTAACTACTATGTCTTTTAGTCAATTAATTTGCTGTGTAGTAGTGAATATTTTGGTCAACTACTCTAGGTGTCTCTAATGTGCTGTTTTATGTCATTAAACTATTAGGTTGGGTGGAAATTAGGTTGTCGCCCATTTATTGGGCTAGATGGAACTTTTTTGAAAGGGAAAGCTAGGGGCATTTTGTTGACTGCTGTGGGTTTAGATGCAAACGATAGTATGTTCCCACTAGCTTTTGCTTTGACTGAGAAGGAGACAACTGTTAATTGGAGTTGGTTCATACAATGGCTGAGATCCTCACTTGACCTTGATGATGGTGGAAAAGTTACAATAATGTCAGACATGCAGAAGGTACAGTTTTGTCCATATATGTTTGCATTTGTAGTTGCAGCCATATTTTGTATAACTGACCTGTTCTTACATTTAGGGGTTGCTACAAGCTGTCAGTGACATCCTGCCGTTTGCTGAACACCGGCTTTGTGCAAGACATGTTTATGCGAATTGGAGCAAACGGTGGAGGGGAAATGAGCTAAAGAAAAAGTTTTTCAGTTGCGCATGGAGCACCTACAAGGAACAATTCAATGACAACCTTAAGGCTTTGGAGAAAGTACACAAGGAAGCAGCTGTAGGAGCAGTGAGTTACCCTGTTAAGGGATGGTAAGAGCTTTTTTTAGTAGTAGATGCTTGTCTATGGTGGTAGACAATAATGTGAGTGAGAGTTTTAATGCTTGGATTAATGAGTGTAGGTATTTTCCTGTAATTAAAATGTTTGATGGCATTAGGATTAAGTTGATGGAAAAATGGGCTGCTAGTGAGCAAATAGTAACCACTTGGAAGGCCAATCATAGCCCAAAATGTATTGAATTTTTCGAGACAAATAGGTACTTGGCTGTAAATTGTAGGATAGCCTTTAATGGTGATGAAGGGTATGAGGTCACTGAGGGGAAGGATAGGCACACAATTGACCTTAGTAGGAAAGTATGTACTTGTCAAGCTTGGGATTTAACCGGAATCCCATGCCAACATGCGATTTGTGCGATGTACCGAGTCAAACTAGATCCCACCACTCAAATTTCACGGTATTACCATAGGGATACATATCTAGCGAGCTATAGAACAAAATTCCAACCTGTTAGAGGACAAGTATTTTGGGAAACACACAAGTTTGGCCCCATGCTACCCCCACCCATATCCAAATTACCGGGCAGACCTCCAAAGAAAAGAAAGAGGACTGAAGAACCACAAAGAAGGTTGAATAGATACACCACATTGACTGCGACCAACAGTGCTTCAGCATCAACTTCCCATGTTGATCGAATCAGCAAAAAAGGCACTGTTATGAAGTGTAGCGTCTGTAAAACAGCGGGACATAATATAAGCACATGCAAAGAGGTAATTTAATTCATAATTCATATAATTTTAATTCATATATTTAGTTTTGTTAGATTGTGGATCTCCCCTTTGTTAATGTGATGTGAATTTCTCATATGAGTCCTACTGGAAACAAATTGCTGGAATATATAGTTGCATGATTAGTTAACCACAAAATGGATCTGCATAGTATGTTTAAGGAAAATATAATTAGTAGTATTGTTACAAATGGATCTGCATTGTATTGTTTCAGGCACCCCCCTCGAGCAATCCTCGTTCAGGAAGGAAGAAACGTCCTCTGGAATCCAGCCAACATGATAGTTCATCTGCAATCCTCCCTTCTACTCCAGCTGCAAGTACACAGCAAACTTCAACGCCTAGTGAATCTGGACACCAGTCAACGGGAAGGAAAAGAAGTTACAGAGCAGTAAGGCCATTTGGGTTTGGAATAATGGTTGATGAGGATAGTGGTAGAAGTGTTTACAATGTAAGTTACACGTACTCATTTCAATTTCGAGCTTAGGTTTTTTGTTATATATATGACCATGTGCATTCTTTTTTTGTAGCCCGGATTACGGAGTGAAAAGGTCATTGAGGAAGGTACCCCGCCTGAGTTGTTGCATATTGCTAACCCTACAACAAAATTTCCAATTCCAAATGAGAAAGTCATCAACTGCAACATCATCCTCCCAAGATGGTTCCAGGAAGATTGGCTTTACTTCTCCTAGTTGTACTGATTCGCCACTAGCTGTGAACCCACCTGGATTGCGATGGAAGGGCCAACCAAGCATCAGCAGCTCACAACTCCGTATACAGAGCCAGCAAATCATGAGAAGCCGAACATCACAACAGCAGCAAAAAGGGGAGCAGATTATGACCAGGCAGATGGCTAACTCTAGCCCAAAATGACTTGGCCTTAGGATACTTTTTGTTTGGGTGATTTTGGTGTATATGTGGAATGACCCATGTTTTATGTATATTGAAAGCAACTCTGACTGTACTTTTTGTATATTTTGGGCTAACTCTAGCTAGCAATGTGCCTCTGGCCTCTGGTTTGTTATATACTTTGAAGCTGACAACAATGTTATAAACTTTGAAGCTGACAACAACTTTGACTTTATGTATATTTTGTTTATATACTTTGAAGCTGACAGCAATGTGCCTCTGGCTTGATATGTGCTTGGCAATTATAAATTATTCTTGGATTATTTTTGCGTTGTTGCCAATATTTTGTTTATTGTTGCATTGTTGCCCCATAAAGTGCTGCTGCTGTGAAGGCAATAAAAGTGTTGGGTTATTGATGCTTGTTGCTTTAATAACAGATTGCTTATTATAATTCTGCATAGGAGTATGGCCTATATTGGCTGCAGATGACAGATTAGATTGAGATGGTATTATTTTGAATAGATTGAGGTAGAATCGGTTGACTATATTGGGGTTGATTAGGCAAAGGCATTTGATGTATGTCACTCTCCCAACTATAAGATTTCATGCCTCGTGTGCATTCAATTTAAGAAAATTAAACTACCTATATATAGTTTGAAGTTTTAAAGTTCAACAATGGTTAAATGAAATCAATGTAAAATTTGAAGTTTTAAATTTCCGGCAATGGAGTCTTAAGTAAATAATAGAAAAATAAAGAAAGAATTTCAAAGATTTGGTGTAGAACTAAGAAAGAAAAACAATATAAATGACTAACATTTCTGTTTTGGAATACAACAATACAATGCACTAGAGGAATACATAAAATTAACTAATAAACTACAAGGCCACCAAAAGAGGGTTGAACCTAGAGAAACAAATTACATAAGTTCCAAAAGAGGCCTCCAACATCAGATACCATTATCTGTTGCATACTACACCTACATAAGTACCTAATTTAAAGCGCAAAAAAATTACATATACCAATTACATCTTCACATACAATACACATAACCAAACACATGTAAAAAAATAACAATGTCCTTGCTACTTTAAAATTGTTTTTCCCCTTCCTAAGTTCCACATCATATAAGTCATTTATGCGTTTAAGCTTCCTCAATTCACCATGTATTGCATCAATCTCTTCACTAATTCTCTGCCCATGCTTTGCTCTTCGGAGTTTGCAATTTTCATCATATAATTTGTCAATGTCATCTAAAAGCTCCTTAATCACGGTATTTGCCCTATCCCCGAACTCGTTATCATGCCAAGCGAAGAATCCACACGCCCCATCCTGTGTTCACAAATTCGGTTAGATGAAAAATGTCACCAACCACCCAGTGGCTTCCCCAAAAATTTTAATGTCACCATATTCAAGCAAATTCAACAAACTTATTGAAACAGAAAAGAGAAAAGCATCCATGCTTGTCACTTTGCTATTAATCAAAAAGATAAATCTTTTAACTTAAAATATTCATTAATAAATCTCTTTTAAAATAAAACATTTTAGTCCAAAAAAAGCTAAAATGTCTTTTGCTTGGTTATATCTATATTTCAATTTAAACACCCCACTAGTATTTCAAGAACCAGAGCACCAACAGATGCAAGCATAGTCCAACGAGCATGCAATATCTCAAAGCTCCATGATAAAAGAGATTAAACTGATCACCGCCTATTTACATTGAAGAAGGACATAGTTTCTTACATTTCTGGTTTAAACTGATCACGGGCTATTTACATTGATAGAGCAAATTTACTTCCTCGTCAAAATTTAGCTGCTGATTGATCATCTATTTTACATCTAAACCAATTTATTTTCTAAAAAAGCTAAATAATGAACACAAGGATAACTGTGATGTGATGATGAAGAAAATCATACTTGACTAGGAACACCACTAACACACAAAGAATGGAAAGAATGGCATAAATTGAAAGAATCCGTAATATGCCGTACTTGAGGTTTTTCTGCAAAACTATGCTTTTCTCATTTCTCATCAAAGTGCAGCCAATGAAATAAACCAGCAAATGAAAGAAACCAAACATACTCAGTAGCAAATAAAAGAAACTCTAAAAAACACACCTTACAAACCAGCAAAACAAGAAGCGATTCACAGTTTTCAGTTGCAAATATGAGAACAAAGCACTCATAGTAATTGCCTGTGTATCATTCTACACAGATGCGACTCGGTTGCAAGGAATCAACGGTTAGAGAACCTCCGACGTGGGTTGCTTACCTGGTTGTACAATGGGCAGCCGTAGAATCTCCGACCTGGGTTGCCGTCAGTCCACGCCGTCCATCTCGACGCCACCATTCTATGATTGCAATACCTCCTCGGAGATTCATAGTCCTCCTCGCGACTCGTTGTCGAAGTAGGACCACCCTCCGCCTGCATCTTCCAGTCGACGACGAGGCAGATGACGCCATTCAAGACCGCCTTTCCCGTCGACGATGGTGGGTTCCCAGTGACGACGATCTCCACTTTCTTTTTTCCCCCAAAATCGATTGAACCCTAGGCTGTTTAATTGCTTTCCATCGATTATTCCCTTCCTTTCCACGTTGTAGCTGACTCACGCCTCACCAAGCCACATGTTGTCCTACATGTAAAATCATTTCCCTCAATCCAGCGGCTGAAGACGGCGGTTTGCACTGTTATAACGTGATTGTGGTAATTTTACCAATGCAAGAGTCATTTTGTATTTTTGGTCCAAAATATAGTTCATTGTGTTGGTTGCACTTGAACCAATAGTTCGTTGGTAATATTGCCCCTTAACCCTTAATTAAAATATCTTGAGAGTAGCCTGTAAGTCAGATCCAGGCCCAATTCAGAATTAAGGTAACCTATTGGCTATTAATGTGATATCTCTGGACTTCGATGGTGAGATAATATCCACATTTGAGTTTACAGCCAATGAATATACAAGCGTTAGAAAATCTAAACGACTCACTTGAGGTTCCTTGACTGACGGCGGCTCTTAACCCAGTTACCATTATTGCGTCTTACAACCTGTCAGAAAGAGATTTGACAATTGTCTTTTGTCTTTACTTTCTTTTGCAGCTCCTTTTTATCCTATAGATATAAGAAAATTCATATATTATAATTTATTTTTTATTTTGTATTCCATGATTTTTGTTTGGTGATGCCCATAAAGTTTCTGCGCCTTCTAGCTTCAATGGTTCATAAGGTTCCCATGATTTTTATACTGCTGATGATGCTGGGGAGTATATCTACATCTCAGTTCAACTTAATTTGTCATCTCAATATTATACACTCATTGTCTTATTTATAAAAACTTGATAACTAAATTATACAGTTTAAAAAAGTAATTAAAGTTAAAATTAATTAAAAATAACAAGTGTGTGAAATAAACTTTTTTTTAAGTATGTCTTTATTTATGAGAGAGCAAGTAAAAAAGATAAATAGAGTAAATATAGATAATATCATCAACCTTTTAATTAATACAATACATATGATTAATGAGTGACAAATATGAAGAAAAAAAACTCATTAAATATTCAAACAACATTTATGATCGAGGATCAAAACAATTCAAATTTTAGACTCTTATAAAATATACTGGAGGAGTGTATAATACTACCTCCGGTCCTAATTATAAGACATAGTTGACTTTGTTTGGAGAGATTAAAGAAGCTAAATAAGTTACTTAATCATTTTATATGTTGTGTATCTTTAGATTATATATTAGTTTATTAATCAAACTAATTACTTTAAAGAAAAAAATAAAAATAAAAATACTCTAAAGTAATTTAATTAACTTCATTAATTTCTCCAAAAAAGTCAACTATGTTTTATAATTAGTATCGGAGGAGTACTAATCTTTGAATTAGGGTGACTCTAATCGGCTATGGCCCTTTCTGTGGAAACACCCAATGGCGAACAGAGTAAGAACCTTTGTCTGGCTCCTCCTTAAAGGGAAACTATTAACCAATGTTGAGCGTTACAGGAGAAGGATGACAGACGATAGTCTCTGTTCTATCTGTCAATCTGATTCTGAAAGCCTAGATCATATCTTTAAATGCTGTCACATGGCCTCATCAATCTGGAAAAAAGTCCTACCTAACGACCTTTATGCTGATTTCTACTGCCACCCTATACAGAACTGGTTATGCCAGATCATTCAATCTGCATCTCTTCCTGTTTCTTGGAAAATAGGCATTTGTCTCACCTGCTGGAAACTCTTGGAGGTGCGTAACAAGAGAATCTTCTCAAATGAAGAATTTACTGCTGAGGGGATCGCTGCTCAAGTCAAATCCTTGGCTTTACATACTCAAAATTGTTTTGCCAACTTTAGTTTAATTTTATAGTCTCATCTGATTAGCAGTTGTACATTTTGACTATTCTCATTAATAGAATTCCACTTCATTCAAAGAAAAAAAGAGTAAAATCACAGACATGATCGTGGATTAAGTTTTGCTGAAATCAAACAGAAAAGTAATCCTTGAAATTTGTTGCAGCACTGTGATTCTTGTCCTTCTTGTGTTGGCGAGCTTGTGGAGCTGATCCATGTACCAAGGGCATCACAAGGACAAGGATGCCGAGAAAAGGTCATATAAATACATCCTAGCATCAATCTCAAGAGATTTTTGTGGTAAAAAATGATAACAATAAAAAATAAATTGGACTAGAATCTTATACTTTTAGACTAAATCCAACTTCTGACTAAGGATCTTATCAACGTCCATGAATAATAACATAGATCAAACTGCCGAATCGAAAAAATTGGGTACACAAATTGGAGATAAGCGAACTCGAACCACTAACATCCGTCACGGGGTAAACCACTGCCTCTCAGAACCCCCAACTAATTCTACCACAGAGGCCAACAATATATAATAAGTCCCCCTTGTACAGGTTCAAAATTGAGAGATTATATCTTATTAAGATATTTAATGATTAAATTAATAGAAATTAATAAATAAATAATATAAATAATAATATGAAGCTTGTGTATTTTTAAGATATTGAATCAAATTTATTTTATTTATTAATAAAATTAGAATTTTTTATAGAATGAAATTCGAATTCAAATTTATTCAGGTTGTTCAAATTCAAATTTGCTTAGCATATCCGAATATGATAATCAAATTTTGTTTGACTCTGTTTTAAGGGTTCTAAAACAAAGCAATCTTTCTTTTTCTTTCATTTTGTTGTCGCAAGAGTGGGTGCAAGTCTCGTTTTGCCGCTATGGGTGCCAAGGTCAACGTGGTATGGGATTTTGAGTAGTCCGTCGTAACTCCTCGTTTCTCTTCATTCTTCCTCCTTGAAGCGATGTGTGATGTTTTCAAATACTCCCACATTTTGCTTTCCTGGCCTTTTTCTAATATCAATATAAAAAAGCCAACTCCTAATAATCTCTCATCCGCTCCTAAATCTCCACAAATTCTCAAATTTGCATCTTCCAAGGAAGACGTGGTAGACTCGAAAGGCAATCGGCCGGATCTAGTATATTTATTTTCTCCAATTCTGTTTTTTTCCTTGAAAAACTCTTTTGCTCAACTGAGCCATAGGTGCTGGAGTTGCATTGCCGACTCTGTTGCACTCAAGCCGATTATCGCAATAGCAAGTGGCGCTGAGGAAGTGGTTTTTAAGGGCCAGATATGTGTTGGAATTTTAATATTATAATTAATATTCCATTAATTCTATTAAGTGGCCCACATTAATTCCTGTTTTGTAACCGTCCATTAATTTAGTAACGGCCCAATCAATACGCAATAATTGCTAATTGATACACATGAATGCCTTTATCTCTGTGATGGCCAGTGGGTAATTGGTATGTGTAAACTTTTGGTCCCCTGAACCTGCTCTGACATTGAGACAAGCACACCATCTGCAGATTCATAGAGAAGGATCAGAAGGATTGAAACTCGGAGTTCGTCCCTGCTTGCTTCTGGAAACAAATCAATGGCGGGAGGTATTTGTGATCTCTATTTCATTTTTCCGCATTGATCTAAATGTTAATCTGTGTTTAACATGTTTAGATCGCTTAGTTTTCTAACATTTAGTATCAGAGCATCAGTTTATATGCCTCTGCCTTGATCTGGAGAAGTTTTCATGAAATCTGGATTTTCTGAAAAAATTTCGGATTTGTTTGATTTAATCTGTTTTGGGTGATATTTGCATCGATTTAATGATTATATCAAGCATATTGTGGTCTGGATCATTTTCGGTGATTTTTGCGGTCAAAAACGCATTTTTTTATAATTCCGTGCGTCGAAATTTTACGCAAATTTTCGGGTTTCCGGGTCGGGTCGGGTCTGAACCGGGTAAGGGAGATGATCTACGAGTTTTTGATTTGATCTCGTGATTTCGAATAGGGGACCAATTGGTGCTCCAGGCGCCTTATAGGCCGGCCTTGTGCCGATGGGCCATGTGCTCACATGTGGTGAAATATGAGTCGTTAATAAATATACATGATTTATTTATTCGGTTGTAAAATTTCACATAATGTCAAAAGTGGGATTCGAACCTGAGACCCGCATGGGTGAAGGCCAAGATCTTGCCGGCTATGCTTTGCTTGCTCCATGTGTTTAAGGTTTATCATTTAATAAATATGGACAATTTTTAGATGATAAGCAAAAAATTTTAGAAACTCAAAATTTAATAAATATGGTCCGGAGGGTTTTGAACACGAACCGCTATTATTTACGACAAGCCTAAAGGCCGGTGCTTTGCCGATTGAGCTATGTGCACCCTTGTGTCGATTGTGTTCATTAATTTTAAATATTCCTTATTTGATAAACAAAATCTTCAAAAATGATAGTGTTAGATTCGAACTCACGTTCTTTTGGATATAATGCCTCATCAGCATATTTTTGGACCATTAAGTTGAGATGACACTTGCGTTATTTTTTATGGATTTTATTTATTATTATGTTTTTGGTTGAAATTTTATTTTAAGTTTGGATTTCTTGTATATATTATGTATAATATTCTGTTATGCATGTATTAATTATTATTTAATTATTCATGCAATGTTATGTTAAATAATATGCAAAGCATGTCATATCCAATTTTAATATTGCTTATTTTCTTGCAATATTATATAGTAATGTTAAGTGATCCTTATGTTTTAATTAATTAGAGAGTAGCCACAAACATCTTTAATTAATTGAAAATGTAAATAGAGTTGCATGATCACATAGTAACATTAGTTGTAATAGATCATATTTAATATAATAAAATTTTATCCCACAGAAATTTTTATTATATGTTTTTGTATGATTAATTAGGATAAAATATCAAATTATATTCTTAACTTACCCACAGTATTAAGAATAAGGAAATAATTTGATAGTTTTATCATACAGTTATGTATAAATCTAATTGAATTAGAACTTTAGCTCACAGGCAAGTTGTATGTCGGTAGATTTATGAATTTTAGCATGATTTACATTGGTAAAACATGATTTAGATTATTAGTCTCAATTCTTGATTTTTTGAGCATGTATTTCTTAATTATGCAGTACAACAACCTGTGATTTTCTCTGATATGAAAAATGATATTCCCGAACTGAGGGGTGATAACTATAAGGTATGGAGAGAAATAGTTCTTCTCCAATTGGGGTGGATGGATATTGATTATGCTATTAGGAAAGACGAACCACCCTCCATTCCGCAACCAAACTTCTCAGTTAGGTTGATCTTTATGAAAAATGGGAGCGATCTAATCGTCTCTCGAATGTTCATAAAGACTCATATCTCTCTTGGTATTTGTGGTTCTGTCGAACAACATGACAAAATTAGGCCACTTCTGAAGGTGGTCGATGATCAATTTCAGACTTCAGGAAAGGCACTAGCCAGCACCCTAATCATGAAGTTTTCATCCCCAAGACTTACTACAGTGAAAGGTGTGCGTGAGCACATCATGCAAATGAGGGACGTTGCAGCTCAACTAAAGCAACTTGAGGTTGACATGTCTGACTCCTTTCTCGTACACTACATTCTGAATACCCTTCCACAGCCATATGGACCTTTCAAGATATCCTACAACACACATAAGGATAAATGGTCAATTAATGAACTTTTGATCATGTGTGTTCAGGAAGAGGGAAGGTTGAAAATGGAAATGGGAGAGAGTTCCTTCATGACAACCGAGAAAAAGGGTCAGACTCAAGCCAAAAAGAAGGGGAAAGGAAAAACACCACCCCAAGATGGAATTAAGAAGGAATCCAAGTGTTTCTTCTGTAAAAAGAAGGGACACATGAAGAAGGACTGCTCTAAATTCCAAAGAATGGCTTGAGAAGAAAGGTATGTCGATCTCACTTGTCATTTATGAATCTAATATGGTTGATGACATTAATGGCACTTGGTGGGTTGACTCTGGTTCTACAATCCATGTTTCGAATACCTTGCAGGGTATGCAAAACCTAAGGAAGCCATTGGGAAGTGAACAATTCATCTACTCGGGTAGAAGGATTAGTTCGCATGTGGAGGCTGTAGGGACTTGCAGTTTAGTTCTAAGTAGTGGCTATGTTTTAAATTTGGAAAAGATTTTTTATGTTCCAAGTTTCACTAGGAACTTAATTTCTATTTCAAGACTTGTACGTTTGGATTATTCCTTTATGTTTTATGAGACATCTTTGGATCTGTTTTATAAATCAAATAAAGTTGGGAATGATACATTGTCTAACGGTCTTTTTCTTATTTACTTACAACATGATACTACTTATGATGCCATGCATGTTTCTGTTGGTTCGAAACGTAGTGTTATGAATGAGGATTCATCTATGTTGTGGCACAGGAGATTGGGACATATCTCCATTCAGAGAATTGAAAGATTGGTGAAGGAAGGGGTACTTAGTACTCGGACTTTATGCGATTTTGAGACTTGTGTAGACGCATAAAGGGAAAGCGGACTAACAAGTCAAAGAAAGGTGCTAAGAGGAGTCTTGAATTGTTAGAAATCATACATACGGACATTTGTAGTCCCGAAATGGACGCGTATGGTCGAAATATTTCATCTCCTTTATTGATGATTACTCACGATACATGTATCTCTACATGTTTCATAACAAGCACGAAGCATTTGATGCCTTTAAGGTATTCAAATCTGAGGTAGAGAAACAATGTGGTAAACAAATTAAGATCGTGAGATCAGATAGAGGTGGTGAATATTATGGTAGATACACTGAAGATGGACAAGCACCTGGTCCATTTGCGAAGTTTCTTCAAGAACATGAGATTGTTGCCCAATACACCATGCCTAGTTCTCCAGACCAGAATGGCGAGCAGAAAGAAGAAACCGAACATTATTGGACATGGTGAGAAGTATGCTTAGTAGCTCTAAGCTACCTAAGTCCTTGTGGATTGATGCACTTAAGACGACAATGTACATATTAAACCGGGTTCCAACCAAGGCTGTCTCCAAGATGCCATTTGAGTCATTCAAGGGTTGGAAACCGAGTTTGCGACATGTACGCGTTTGGGGATGCCCGTCTGAAGTCAGAATTTATAACCCACAAGAAAAGAAGCTGGACCCAAGGACCATTAGCGGATATTTCGTTGGATATGCCGAAAGGTCTAAGGGGTACAGGTTTCTTCGTCTATCTCATACCACTAGGTTTGTGGAATCAAGGAATGCCAAATTTCTTGAGAATGACTTGATTAGTGGGAGTGATCGATTCAGAAACCTAGTTTCTGAAGAAGATCATTTAGATAGCCAACCTTCTACTTCAGTTCTTAGATTGGTTGTCAACCATGCTCCTTCAGTTCAACGGAGTGTGGTACAACCCGATCATACAAGATCCACAACCGGTGATATTGATCCAGAGATCAAGTTGTTGATGATGAACAACCGAGAAATTGTTGAACAACCGGTTGAACAACAAGTTCCTCAAGAAGATGTTGAAACAACATTGAGGAGATCTACTAGACCAAGAAGATCAGTGATACCTAGTGAATACGTTGTGTATCTGCAAGAATCTGACTATAATATAGGAGCTGAAAATGATCTTGGAATGTTTTCACAAGCCATGAACATTAGAGATTCAGTATCATGGCATGATGCTATGAAGGATGAGATGAATTCTATGGCATCCAATAGAGTCTGAGATCTTGTTGAGTTGCCTGATGGTGAGAAGGCCATTGGATGTAAATGGGTCTTCAAAATAAAGAGAGATTCATTAGGCAATCTTGACAGACATAAAGCAAGACTCGTAGCCAAAGGATTCACTCAGAGAGAAGGAATCGATTACAAAGAGACATTTTCTCCTGTATCTAAGAAAGATCTCTTCGCATCATTCTAGCATTAGTTGCACATTTTGATTTGGAGTTGCAACAAATGGATGTGAAAACGGCCTTTCTCAATGGAGAACTAGAGGAAGAGGTTTACATGAAACAACCAGAAGGATTTTTCTCTAGTGATGGTGAGCATTTGGTATGCAAGCTCAAAAAATCCATATATGGATTGAAACAAGCTTCCCGGCAATGGTATTTAAAATTTCATGACGTTATCTCTTCTTTCGGTTTTGTGGAGAATGTTATGGATGAATGTATATACCAGAAGGTCAGTGGGAGCAAGATTTGTTTTCTGATTCTGTATGTGGATGATATTCTGCTTGCAACCAATGACAATGGCTTATTGTATGAAGTGAAACAATTTCTCTCTAAAAGCTTTGAAATGAAGGATATGGGAGTTGCATCTTATGTCATTGGCATTAAGATACAAAGAGACAGACGTAGAGGTGTTCTAGGTCTGTCTCTCAGAGACCTATATCAACAAAGTTTTGGAAAGATTTCGGATGAGGCATTGTGCACAAAGCGTAGCTCCCATTGTGAAAGGTGACAGGTTCAATTTGAACCAGTGCCCAAAGAATGATTTTGAGAGGGAACAAATGAAAAACATCCCTTATGCTTCAGCTGTAGGAAGCCTTATGTATGTTCAAGTCGCATCGGACACGATATTGCATTCTTGTTGGAATGTTAGGGAGATATCGAGTAATCCGGTATGGACCACTGGAAAGCTTTGTGAAGAAGGTGTTGAGATACCTTCAGGACTAAGGATTACGTGCTTAAATACAAACGGACGGACAATCTAGAAGTGACTGGTTACTCCGATTCAGACTTTGCTGGCTGCATTGACTCAAGAAAATCCACTTCTGGATACATTTTTATGCTAGTCGGTGGAGCTGTGTCATGGAGTAGCAAGAAGCAGTCTTTGATTGCTACTTCTACGATGGAAGCTGAGTTCGTGTCGTGTTTTGAGGCTACCTCACATGGTGTATGGATGAAGGGGTTCATTCGTGGGCTTAGAATCATGGATTCAATTGCTAGGCCAATGAAGATATATTGTGACAATTCGGCTGCTGTGTTTATGGCTAAGAACAACAAAAGTGGTAGTCGAAGCAAACACATCGACATTAAGTATCTAGCCATAAGAGAACGTGTTAAGCATCAAATAGTGGTTGTCGAACACATTAGCACTGAGTTGATGATTGCATATCCTTTAACTAAAGGCATGTCACCGATGAGGTTTATGGATCATGTGGAAAGAATGGGAATTAGTGCCCTTCTTTGAATTTCATTTTGAATTATTTTCTTTCATTGTAAGAATGTTGTTATTTTATGGAACCCCATTTGTGATGTTTTTCTCATTTCAGTTGTGTACACATTTATTTGTTTAATTTGAGGAACATCATTGAGTTTGGACCTAGAATAAACGTAGGGTTTATTCATTAAGTTACTTGGGCTTGGGAAATATGATGCACTGTGATACATGGAAGATATTACTTGCTTTAAGAGGACCTATCGCTATGATCCATGCATTTTGTTTCTCAAAGGTATATACTGAAGTATGTGGACCAAGTGGGAGAATGTTGGAATTTTAATATTATAATTAATATTCCATTAATTCTATTAAGTGGCCCATATTAATTCTTGTTTTGTAACCGTCCATTAATTTAGTAACGGCCCAATTAATACGCAATAATTGCTAATTGATACACATGAATGCCTTTATCTCTGTGATGGCCAGTGGGTAATTGGTATGTGTAAACTTTTGGTCCCCCGAACCCGCTCGACATTGAGACAAGCACACCATCTCACAGATTCGGAGAAAGGATCAGAAGGATTGAAACTCGGAGTTCGTCCCTGCTTGCTTCTGGAAACAAATCAATGGCGGGAGGTATTTGTGATCTCTATTTCATTTTTCCGCATTGATCTAAATGTTAATCTGTGTTTAACATGTTTAGATCGCTTAGTTTTCTAACAATATGTCCAACAGTTTTATGGTTTGCGCAGGGAACTTGGGTGAAAGATGGAAAAATATTACCGGGTTGAATCGGGTGATTTAAAACCTTTTTGCGAATAACCCGATAACTAAAGAACAAAGCAGGGAAGAATAATAGACATAAGAGATTTATAGTTCGGTCTAAACTTTGACTTAGGTTCAGTCCCTAGACACTCCAAGTTTTTCACTAACTCTTTTAACTGTAACTCTCGAGTAATCCTCTCTTTAGGATTCACTCCCCTTTACAAGTTGTAATCAATACACCCACCCTCAAGATCCCTCTACCTTGAATTTTTTACAGAAATATTGATCAGAGAATAACTCTCTTACAGAATAGATTTAGAATCACTGAAGTACAGATATCCGAAGATATTACACAATAATGAATAAAACAATATTTGCAATAAATTCGTTTGAACGTAAGATTTTCGGTGATTGAATCGAATTGAATGCTTCAACTTATATTTAGTGGTTAGAATTTATGGCCGTTAAGAAACTTTAATAAATCCGTTGTGAATAATAAATATAGACGTTAGACCATTGAACTCGTTCGTTACTCACACGCCTCGATTCTGAGAATAATCGTCGTTATTCTGCCGCTTGTTATTCCTTCATTCCTTTTGCCCGTTGTGATACAACATTTAATGTGGAATGAGAATAGCAGGAATGCTTTCTGATTGTTCAAAGAATGCTTGCCTAGTTTGCGTCTTGTTTTCTGCAATAGCATTTAATGCTTCTGACATATTCAATGCTTTTTTAGATTTGTGTGTTAATCAGTCGCATAATCATCTGAAACTGATTAAGATACTAATTAAAAATAGTTAGGAACATTAATGAGGGATCATAAGAATATATGAAATCACAATCACTGATTTTAAATTTACGAATATAGTGATTTACAGAAGCAAAAAAGCCAACTCGAGTTAATCACTAATTGACTCAAGTTTCTAACTCGAGTTGATCTTCCAACACTCGAGTCATGAGTTTGATCTTCTATAAAAACTTGTTTGAAAACAGAAGTTAAGAATGAGAAGATAACACTGTAAAGCATAACTTGAGTCCAAAATACTTACTTCAAGTTGGTCACTCAAGTTACGTATTTCTAACTTTAGTCAATATCATTCTTTCACAACAAATGACTTCAAGTTATATTTGAAAATGCTTTAAACAAAGAGACACTTGAGTCTTTAAGTGATGATTCCAACGGATGACTCGAGTCAGCCATATCTTAACTCGAGTTGTCAAAATATGTTCACGGATAAGTTTGAGAAATATCTTTCAAAGTGATTTAAACAAGAGATGACTTGAGTGCAAAAGTGCCAACCCCTAATGAGTAACTCGAGTGAATCAAAATTAACTTGAGTTGAATCTTTTAACTATTGAAAAATATTTGAGCACGAGACTTAAGATTTTGAAAAGATAATTTAAGTCCACTCAAGGTCAACTCAAGTCAAACACTGTTAACTCGAGTTGATGCTTTTCATAAAAGCATTTCACAAAGTCTTAACTCGAGTCACAAAAGAATTACTCGAGTCGTTAAAAACTAAAACCCATTTTAACTGAAATTTCAAAACACTTGACTCGAGTCTTTCAACTTTAACTCAAGTCAGTTTTTGACAAACATATTAAACCACTTATTGATTCAAGATTTGATTAAGATAAAATATATTCATTTGAATCATTAAGTTCATTTCATTTATAATTGTCTATTATCATCAAACAAACATAGAGAACTAACATTGGGTTCCTACCAATTTTGGTGGGGTCTCATCTTCTCACCTTTAAAGAAAGATTGATGGGCCCGAAAATTAGAGTTTCCATAAAGATTGAGTGAAAATTGAGTTTCAAATAACAAAACTTGCTCATCATCCCTTCCCTTCCCACCTCTTCCACATATTAACCGGCCCTAAGATCACCTTTATGCTTCGTCTTGCTTCTAGCTCCATCCATAGCATATCAATTATGCCCCATTTGGTACAATTCACATTAGGTGCACATCATTTATGTGCTCATCCCTCTAATTTTAGGATGAACACATGCATGCGCACGCGCGCACACATATACATATATTATTTATTTATATTAAATTATATGTTGCATCTTAAAATATTTTTTGCACCCACCACACACAAACAGACGCACATATTATTTATTTAGATTAAATTATATATTGCATCTTGAAATATTTTTTACATCCATTATCTCAAATTAATTAATTTTCATTCCTTCATTTAAAAGTATTTTTCCTGTAACATCAATATTCTAGAAACTAATTAATTTGAGATACTAAATGTAAAAAATATTTCATGATGCAACATATAATTTAATCTAAATACATAAAATAAATAAATAAAATGTGTTCACCCCAAAATTAGAAGGATGAGCACATAAGGGATGCGTACCTAATGTGAAACACGTTTGGTACTAAGGAAGTGGAAGTGGAACCTAATATTTGTGTGTTTGGTATGGTTAAAGCCACTTCTCTAGGGAAGTTCCTTCCACAAAAAATGATGGGTGTGACTTCCATCAAACCCCCCGGAACTGGTTCCATTTCCATGGAATTGAAATTTATTGACTATAATACCCTCATATGTTTTATCAAACTTACAACTTTGCCCCTTTTTCTTCTTTCCTTTATCTTCAACCTCCGACTCTCATATTTCCATGTTTTATCAAACTTATCAAACTTACAACTTTGCCCCTTTTTCTTCTTTCCTTTATCTTCAACCTCCGACTCGACGACGAGGTACGACGACGGTGAGGATAGCGAGATTGGTCTTCAACTTCCCATGGAACTGAAGATTGGACTCTTTTGCCCTTTGAGGCTGCTATGAGAGGTGAGTACTAGTGACGGCATCAATCTCGAGTCCATCGCCGTCGTTCTTCGTCCTTCATCTTGACTCTCCTTCCAAATCTTCATAGGCTCCAGTCGAACATGCATCCTCTAATCATCGCGGCTTCTATCTTCTGTCGTCCTTCGCCAACGAGCTCTCCATCTAGATCTTTGCGACCTCCAGCTAAACTCTCTTACTACTTCAACGTCACCATCTCCGACATCCATCGTTGTCACTGTCTTTGTCGTGGATGGGATCTTCAAAGGGCGAAGTATGGAAGGCCATGGATCTAGAAAAAATAAAAATATGGATTTGCGATGGGTAGTTCGAGGGTTTTTTTATATAAATATTTTGATGGCCATTTTGCGATGGGTAGTTCAATTGTGGTGGCTAGTGAAGTTTGTTTAGTGGCCGATGACTACCTTTGACTTATTTTTTTATGGCCAGTGGAGTTCTCCGGTGGTGGTGATGGTGGTTGTTTCAGGAGAGAATGTCTTTCCCTTTTTTCAAAGATAAAGGTAATTTTAGTCTTTTCAAAATAAAAATACATATATTGGTTAAAAATTATATTTTACTTCCCTTAACATAAACCTACTTTAGAACCCATTTCGACTTCCATTAAAAAACTCTTCCACTATCTAGGAATTAACTTTTTAGTATTACGAAATACTAAATTCACCAACACCCAACAGGAATCCACATGTTACCTATTTCAATCATGAAGAATTAGTACAAGTGAATAAAAAAGAAAAAGAAAGAATGATAAAAAAATTGAAATTATAAAATCTGAAATCAAATATATTTTTTTATAAAATGAGTTGTATTTTAAAACTATTTGTCCTTCTATCAATTCTTGGCAAGAAGAGTGATTGACTTGAAATTTTGTAATTTGAAAGCTCTCTCTTTTTTTTTTGGTCATTTTTTTGTTTTTGGTCAAAAGAAAGGAAAATCATATATGCCTCCAACGTGTCAATAACGCCGTTAAAATGAAACTGAGCTGAATTCAGAAGAGCTGTCTGAGGTGGCTGCTGACGGCGCCATTTGGAGAGGGAGATCCCGCGCTGGAGGAGGAGGAGGCTAGGTCACTGCTGAACCAAGCTCCGTTTCTTCTCATTGTCGCCGGCGAAAGCAATCCGGTAAGACTAAATCAATACCATTAAATTGGCGGGAAAGTGAGACAGATTTGAGAACGGATTGGTAGGTGATGGGAGCGAGGGTCAAGCCAGGTGCCACCCTGCGTTGTATCATCGTCTCGGCCATCATCTACCTCTTTTACTCTATTCATTTCTATCTCACTCTCACTGCTTCTCTAACTCCACTCTATCTGGCGATATTGGCCCTCTAGCTGCTTTCTTTCCAACAATCATGCTTCAATTGAGTCGACTGGACTCAGCGGGTCATACAAATCGCTCAAATGCTGAAATTAATTTCCAGCTCTCTTCTTTGTGCTAACTAATGTATTTCCTGCCTTTTCATTTTTCAGCATCTGAACTTCGTTTTCGCTTTCAACTTATATTCAGCTCTGAATAGCACCTTCTCTTCCATCGAATCGCTGATGGCTTTCCTCTTTCAGAAATTTCAAGAGGTTTCTCCCCAGCTTATGATCGTCTAAAATTATTAGCTGTACTTTACCATGTTATGCTTTTGCTTCCTGTGTAACTCACCACAACAATTTGTCTTATCTTTTTTAGGCTGTAAAAACACTTGCCAAAAGTCCTACTTTTGCTAAGGATCCTAGACATTTACAATTTCAAGCTGACATCAATCGCTTGTTCCTTTACACAAGGTAAGTACTTACCTTAACCAAGCTACTAATGTCACTTGTATGCCCGAGGCAGATATGTTTGTTCAATATTACACTTTTATCAGTCTGTCACACCCTTTTTCTATTTAGAACATTTTGTAACTCCGTTGGATAAGATATAATATCTGCAGTCAAGCAACATATTCACTGTCAATAATATGTTGATAAGTTGTTATCAGTTTGATGCCGTTGTGGGTTCGCATACTATAATGTCTCCGGTTTCTATTTTGCAAGCGTGATTCTTCCCCATTTTCAATGTCTTAACATTTTTGCTCATGTAAAGACTTGAATATCCAGCTACAATCGGTTGGGGGAGAATACTGTTGAGGGTGATGCAGAAGAAATTATAGAAATGGCGAGCAAAGCTTCTGTTGCTGATCAACAAGTGCAAGTGCAAGAAAATGTTCATTGTCAGATTAAAGCTTTCTGCAAGTTCATGGATGAAATTCTTCTTCCTAGTGATAAGATAATGAGTGACACCCTTGAGTCATCTCAACAAGTTAGCGGTTTACCCCGCCGAAGTGGGCTTAGTTTGGCTGTGGGTAGGAGTGCCCCACCTCCGAATCATCCTGGTGAGTCCGCCCGGGGTCCTTTTTTTCCTCATAACCCTCCTTTTTCACTTTTTATGATTTAAATTTTCTGGTAATCATTCAATACTTTTCCGGTAAAAAAAATCAAATGCTTTCATTTGGGGTTTTAATTTAAATAAAAATTGAGTATAATAAGCCTTAGGAATCAGCAGCAGCTGAAAAACTGAGGATTGTCACTGTTAACATATATTTGGCACGTCATAACATGCATGTCTACATGCTTCTCCATAGCTGTTTCTGTTTCATCCTTGAATCTTTTCATCTTAATTTGTGTGATTAAGCTGCGCCTGTAATGCCAACTGAAATGAAGATAATTTTGATATTGATTTCATCTCTTTAAGTAATTCTGCTCCATTCTTTCATCATTACCACTTAAACAGATCCACCCCTTGGTTTAGTGACTTAGAAATATATTGTTAGGAATCATTTCACTTTACTTATTTGTAATTAAATAATTTCAGAGGATGAAGTTGATAACACCATGTCTTGAACTCATAACCCTTAAAACATTCATGAACAATGATCCAGAAGGCTACAAGGGAGACGTGTAATTAAATAATTTAACATCGATAGAACATAAGCTCAATTAGTGCATCTTATATATGTGGTTGACACATGACCTTATTGCCTGTAGGATAAAAAGACCTAGCAAATGATACTGACCTTGACTACTTAGATTATTATGGATGAGGAATGCCCTTTTCTGTATAACATGCTGATGCTGCAAATTATCAATTTTGTTGAAGTTTGGTCATCTTGTACTGACCTTTAGATCTATTATGTGAGCAAAAAGGCAAATTTTTAGACCTTTTTACCACTATAATTTCAATGTTTTTGAGGTATTCTACTTGCTGTGTCTACTGGAGCACTTGTCAACATTGTGTTGTGACTGCAGCTATCCCTCCGACAAGACCACTAAGCCAAGCTGAAGTTTCTCAGAAGCTGAAGGACCAACTTGGCTACACCCTTAATGTCAAACCTTCAAAAATATCCCACAAAGAGGCTGGCCAAGGTCTATTTTTAGATGGGGAAACTGATGTTGGCGCAGTTGTAGCCTTTTATCCTGGTGTAGTTTACTATCCAGCTTATTACCGGTATATTCCAGGATACCCGAGGGTTGATGCAGACAACTCATATTTAATTTCAAGATATGACGGGGCTGTTATCAATGCCCAACCTTGGGGTTCTGGAGGCGACAAGCGAGAAGTATGGAATGGCACAAAAATTGCGGAAATCAAGGCCGACCAGAAAGGTTCTGACCGGTTCTGGAAACTACTGAGTAAGCCTTTGGAAGGCACCGTAGGAGGCAGTACTGGTGATGTACTAGAGCGCAGAAACCCATTAGCTTTTGCTCATTTTGCTAACCACCCGGCTAAAGGGATGCTACCAAATGTGATGATCTGCCCTTATGACTTCCCATTGACCGAAAATAACATGAGAGCGTATATTCCAAATATATTATTTGGAAATGCAGAGGTAAATATGAGGAGATTTGGCAGCTTTTGGTTTAAATCTAGAATGTCAGGAAATAGTGATTCAAATGTTCCTACTCTCAAAACCCTGGTTTTGGTAGCTACTAGGGCTCTTCAAGATGAAGAGCTGCTCTTGAACTACAGACTGAGTAACTCTAAGCGAAGGCCAGAATGGTATGCTCCAGTGGATGAAGAAGAGGACAGAAGAAGATGGAGTTAAACTTAAACATGCCTCTTTTATTCTCATGCCAGCTTTATGAAGACACCATTTTAACTGTGGTCTCTAAAGTTGCGAGTTTCGTCCTTGCGTATCAATCTCTTGTGAGATCATACTGAGAGGTTTTCCTTCCTTTCCCTTTTTTGTTTCAGGAACCTAGGTATGATGAAGTTTTGCTGAGTTATTTTATTTTATCCTTTCTTATAGAGGTCAAAATCCCAGTAATTTATTGACATCTCGAGTTATAAACTTATTAAATTTAAATCGAACGTACTTGTTGAAGCTTATGGCTAGTCTAGTCCAAAGTAGAAGTTGCTTCTGACTTTTGTTAGGAAAATGATAATAAAGTCTCAATTAAAAAATAATAATATCAGAAAAGTCTCTTGTTAATGTTAGCTCATTCAGTGATTGTTCCTTTATGGGACTTTTTTATATTATTTTTCTTAATTGAGATCTTAATATGATTTTCCCTTTTTTGTTTTTGCTGGCTTTACGATTTTTTGATATATTTTAGGGAATATTACATTGAAGGATTTAAGGGGTGCTATTTTTTGGTTACAATTAAAGGGTGAATATGTATTACGAAGGACCTTGAAAATTACAATTTGATTGAAGGACCAAAATACAAGCAAATGACCATAATACCTCCATAAAAATGTTTTTTTGTTCTTTTTTGTAATCTTTATCCCCTCAGAATCTTCCAACGACATGGAACAAAAAACCGGACCGGGCACCGGCGATAGTGATGGCACAAATTCAAGGTTCGATGGTTCAGTCAGGTCTATCTCGGGTTGGACCGATCATATTAAAATATTATAATTTAATTGACAAAAACAAAATAACAATATTAATCATCATTCATAAGTCATCACCAACATCAAGATAGTTAAAATACTTAGTTAGTTCTTCAAATATAACCCTAACTACATTGAATCCTTCTCTTTCACTAAAGTTTTCAACAGTAGTATTAGTCAGCATCCTCTTTATCTATCATCATCTTCCTTATTTTTCATGCTTTCTTTCTGGTTATACTTTTGGTGTAAAATCAGAGACATGAAGATCTTAACCCACAAAGTTTTATCTCTTACTATTCAACTCAAAAAATAATCAGAGAGCTGGGAATAAATAAAGGTTCGGTGACACGCCGGTGAAGCAAGCAAGCAACACTAAAGCAAAATCAGAGAGAGCATAAAAGATAAAACAGAGAGCAACATGACGGTAACTAAGAAAACACTGAACAGAGAGCAACATGACTGATGACGGTGACTAAGAAAACACTGAACAGAGAGCAACACCAAAGCAAAATAACAAAGAGCAGCACGCCGGTGACTGAGAAAGTGAAGAATGGGGCTAATCGTTGCTCTCACAGTCGCAAAATCACTAAATCACAATCGCCTCGCTCTCACAGTTGCAGCTTCGCCTCTTGCCATCCCCTGAGCTCGTCGTCGCCTGAGCTTGTTTGTTGACTTCAATGTCGCCGAGTCGGCATTGCAGAGTCAAGATCGATGATATGATTGTACTCTCAAGCCAGCTTGCTGCTCCAACGCCCCGAGAGGAAACAATCGCAGTCATCTTCCAAGATGCTAGGAGCCTATTATGAGAAAGATAGTTCACGTGATATGGAAGTTGAAGGATCAGTATAGATAATAGAAGAGAGAAACAAAGAAAATACATGATATATTTTTTTCACGTAATTATAGTAATCTATTTGTCTTTAATCCTTTAATGTAATCATGATTTTTGTAGTTTCTCAAAATAAATATTAACTCGGGTCTTTCAATTTTTTCCTTTTCCTCGAACAGAAATTGAGCCATCGTTTGATAAGCATTAAGCTACACGTTCACAGAAACAGAAACTGCCGGTATAATTGTTAGTGAAAATTCCAAATAAAACTTGCAGTGGAATTGAGTGTAAAAAGCTTTAGCATTGCTTAAGTACCTTCACTTCAAGCGGGATGAAAACAAACATCGAAAAAGCTTTCTTTCAATTTAAGTCTGACTTTACATGAATTGAGGCAATAGTAGTAGCAACAAGGGAAAATGTGTTTTGCCTGAATCGAAGTGTCCAACAATTTGTTGCATTTGGGGAAAGTACTGTCAGCTCGTCTTCCAAACAGGCTCAAAAATAATGTTGCGAAACTGGAAGCACTATTATTGTTTATAAGAAAATGTAATATTTCTAGGGGCTGGTACAATTAGATTTTAAATGAAAATGCAGCCATATCTTCGTTGAGAATTGTTATGATATTATATAAGCACATAACCCGAGGCATAAATATGACTATGGGCAACAAGCAGGTTTTGCACACCATGTAATAGGATTTTAAAAAAAGTCTCCATGTTACAGTCAGGTGGCCTGTGATGAGAGGGCTCGAGCAGCACGCCTTTCTAGTGCCTTCAACCTATTTGCTTCCATACGAGCCCTCTGCTCTTCTGTTATTTCAGCTGCACCAGGAGAGTTGGATCCACTATTTGAAACTCCGTTTGATGTCTCCGCCACGGAATCTGTGAACTGAGAAGGTTCCTGTAACAACAAAGGCAAGGAATTTTCCTCAGCCAGTGCTTCATCAACAGCTTTTGTTCATTCTCTTCTATTCTTGGCCGTAACCCTTGTTTAATTAAAAATTGCTTCTCAAAAACGGAAAGCTAGTAACATTCATAAGGACAGATTCTCTGATTATTTTCATGCAAATCCCAATCAAGCATTCAGGATTCATTCGTATCGTTTATACCTTAGCCAGAACAAACATTTTCCCCGTAAAAAACAGCGTACGATCAACCTCATTTTGAAGAAATTGAAAATCAAAACATACACCAAAATTCTAATTGATCACATCATACTGATGATGTTCTCAGAAATTCTTATTCAGCTAAGCGGCAGAAGGTTAAAACTAGTCTCCTTCGCAAAGCAAAACCTTGAATCGTTTCCCTCAAAATAGATAGATCATTTTGCATGACATTGAAGAAAATAGACTTAGAAAAAATTGAACTTACTGCAGTGACCTTATCGAAAACTTCATTAAGAATATCTTCTTCAATGTTCTCAGCATTTTGGGATTCTGGAAACACGTCTCCCTGTTGATGACTGGCTTCCCCAGCTTCTGAAAATATATCCAGAATAAAAAGATTTGGAAGAAATGCTTGATAATATAAAAAAACGAACAGCACTCTTGTCAATCAGCAAAGAATCGATTCTAGTAACTACATTGAACGATTGCATCATGCCAGCAGGGTGTACAAGTTGGCAAGTTTGTCACAGAAAGGATCTTACCTAGAAACAGTCAAAGGCCTCCCAGGATCAAATCAAAGATAATATCCTCCCACTTATACAAGTTAGTATTTGAAATATAATTACACTAATAAAACAAATAAAAATCACAAAATATCATCAAAACCAATAATAATGTGAAAAAATGGTCTAAGAAATACACATACATAGTAAATATATGGGACGAAAATGGATACACTAATGCTAATAATGGATACTTTCATGTGTCTCTGGTCCGGGGGAAGAAAAAGATATTGTCATCTGTCAAACTAAGTTGCAGTACTGTGCATCTTTATGCCTGCGTTTCCGTTTCTTTGTTTCTTTTTTTTTTTTTTTTTTTTTTTTTTTTTTTTTTTTGGGGGGGGGGGGGGTGCTGACGAGCAATAGGCAAGTTGGAATGACTCGAACCACCAACACATGATAAAATGAATTGTGTCCCCTATGCACCATAGATTTCCTTCTACAAGATTATAATCACAAGTTTCCAGAAAAAACATTTAATGCAATGAAACTAATTTAACTTGAGAACTTGTTAAACAGCATACCATCGTTGTCAGGCGGAAAATCATGCTCAACTGGGTGTTCACGCAGCCTTGTTGGATCTCCACCATTGGCAACTCTCTCTCTCAATTCTCTGAGACAAGTCTAGTTTCCCCGGGGGAGGGGGAATGAATCAAAGTGAGCACCCGTAGAATTTTAACATGCATGCAACCACACAACACAGACATTGCTATGATCTGCTAGATTGCAGTAACAACGACAAAACTATCATATGCTCAACATGCATGAAGTCCGTCTATTAACAATAAAGAGGTTACATGCTTTCTCAACCAAAGAGTATGTGTTAGTAATTGAGGAGAACGAATGGATCAAATTCCAATTAATCATACTGATGCAATCTAATTTTCCTTTGCATGCTCTCAATTGATTTGGATCACTTTGCATACGTGATTATCATGAAGGAAAATATAGATAATTAAGAAAATTGTTGCTTTAAAATGTTAAAAATAACCAAAATATCATAAAACGTTAGAGGGTTAAGGGGCATTTTTGCATCGGAAGTTTTCAGGGAGGAGCACTAGGCACCGGAAAGTAATGTTTTGGGTAATGTCACCCAACCCTGATAGACCCAAACAGTCAACCGTTTGTTGACCAATTGTGCTGAGTTAGCTCAACCACATAGGACTTAAGACGCCACGTAAGATGCCACATCATCACCATCCTCCTCACTGAAAAAAATCAAAAGAACCCCTCTCCCTTTCATCATCACCATCAGCGTTCCGGGACCAACCAATCCGAACTCCCGTTCATCATCTGTTAGGGTTAGGCGACATTGCTACGATTTTGGTACTTTGGGGCAACATTGCCCAAAATGATATTTTTGGGTGCCCGGTACTCTTCCACAAAAACTTCCAAGACAAAAATGCCCTTTAACCCAACATTAAATGACTGTGTGGAATAGCATGAGTTGAAAAAGTGACAGAAATGGACCATAGGGTATCAGAATGCAAATAGACCTTGCACCTATATAAGCATTCACGTATTTAGATGGTTCACTGATTTTTTGAAGTTATGAAGGTAGAATTTACATTATTTTCAACTTTCAATATTCTGATGTATAGCCGTACCTTAACACGCTTTGAAGCAGCAACTTGCTCCACTTTGTGAATAAATTGATTGAATGAGTAATAGGGGATCAAGCGAGAGTGCCATTCACTGTATAGCTCAAGAAGGTTACCCAGATCACCAACCTAAATAAAGCATCATACACAAAAGATGTATAAGAAACAAATTGAAACGGCCCAGCAAAATAATGCACGTGTAGAATGTAAAGTTTAAACAGCATAAACTTAATGAGAGTACAATCATATCATAACGTAGAGTCTATAAGAACAAAAATCTTTATCAGAGCGGATTTACCGTTTGATGGATCACATTTGTCGGTAGAGAAAGTGCTTGATATCGACTCTCCTCAAAAATATAGTTTGGTTTATTCTAAGACAGCTTGTGCCAAAGGATGTACTTATTCGTCATCAAAGACAGCTTTATGAATTTCTTTTTTAATTTATGATTTTATAAACCACATTTATTGGGGGGAAAGTGAGTTAAATATTAGTTGATGTCTACTCACAGCAGAGAATCAAGTTTGACAGTCTATATAATTTATCTCAACATGACTACTTTACTGAAATAAAGACCTTACTTGCTTCATTCAGGTATGGTCCTAAAGTCGTTGTGATTGCAGAATTTGGTTAACAGATGAAAAACAGAAACAGAAAAGGAATCCAGCAAATACCTCATTCCCGCGGCCACGGTACTTGAAAGCGCGAGGGAAATAACGAAGAACGTAACCAAGGCCATCGTCGGAGAGAAGAAGATCGGGGGTGAGTTTAGGCCTGGATCTTGGGAGCTTCTTGGGCTTATCGGCCGGTTTGCGAACGGAAGGGGCACCGTCGCCGGCAGGAGTAGGCTTGGGAGAAGAAGAGGAATCGGGGTTTGAAGGAGAAAAGGGGCAATCACGGGACCAGTGGCCTGGTCGACCACACTTGAAGCATCCTGTTGGGGCCGCCTCCATTTCGCTCTGTTCCTCTTCGATTTTTTTTTTCTTTGCACCCTCTATAAGTTCGCCTTCTCCGATAAAATTTCCCCCCTCCCCTTGGCGGGAAAAACTGGAGGGAACGAGGGATCGTATTTCGCTAAAACTTTTTTTTTTAAATTGCCTAATGACTACTAGTCCATATTTTAAAGTGTTGATTTTAGTTTTAAATATAAGATAAAATTTTTAGATTTGTTACTTTTTTTTTAATTTACTCCTATTAATGCTCCCTTAACAATAATTGAAAATGAGAAGGAAGGAATTAAGAAGGGGCAATTTTGACCTAGAAGTGTCAAATCTTGAGCAATTTTACCCTAACTATTATCCTAGTTAAATTTTACTGTTAGTTGACTAAATATGCTGAGATGATAGTCCAGGTGTCATCCATGACTTCACATCATTTTTGTTAAAGTGCAAATATGCCTTTGGAAGTTTCTAAATTGTAACAATGTTGCCCTAACAGTTATCTAAGTTAAGTCTGACTATTAATTGACTGTATATATTTGAAAGTTGAGTTTAATCACCAAGAGGAGGGTGAATTGGGGATTTTAAAAATTCTTTCAGAAAAGCTCTGTTTTTCGAACACTAAAACATAGTAGACTATGGAGTAGAGAAGAATAGAAAGACACAAGGAATTATATTGGTTCGGTCTAATCTCTTGAC